>VSMA01000022.1:600000-1011067 GCA_009194965.1 Coniochaeta sp. 2T2.1
GCGGGTTCGTCCCGCGGCCTTGGAGATGAGGACTGCGTGTCCCATTAAAATGATTATGAGCCGGGACTCCCCCGTGGCGTTCACCATGGCTGTTGGGTGTGGCTAGATGCAGGGAGCTTAGTATACGTGATACACCAAAAAAATGTGTCTGGAGGCAGAGTGGTATCTTGCATGGGACAAGGGCAGAGCTGGGCAAGCTGACCTACCTTGGTAGAATGCTTTACGTGTCGATTGCTGTTTGCAACAGGGCCAATATTTGCGGAAGCATCTCGTAGTCTGTGGAAACGGATCGAGCACACCACCATAAATAGTTGACGGGCGAGCAGGTTTTATGAGGTGTTTAAAGAGACATGCGTCAACAAGTTGGGACTCTAAGGGGATGGTTCTACCTCCAGTGGATAACGACGACCAACCGCTTGAAGGACTGCATGCATGGCGTATGGTGCATAAGGCGCGACGCCCCATGAGAAAAGCCGAAGTGATGAGAGATAACAGAGATAACGCACCTAGATATCTGTCTCAGGGTCCATGTTGAAAAGCACGACTTCTCAAACTCCGCCAACGATACCGCCCGCGTTCTGTAGGCGGCCACTGGCCCCTGTACTTCCGCCTGGCAAACGAGGAAGTCCAAGTCCCCCTCCTCCCTCACCCAGGGAGATCCCTAAGCTCAGGAGCTTCTCCGCCACGCCGAACAGAGACCTCCTCCCGTCGGGCTTGTAGTGGCCGCTCGAGCCGTGTATCTTTGCGACCACCGACCGGTTCCGCCACCCTCCACCGGAAGCAACGTCCCACGGCGTGTGGTGGTTGCCGACGAGCAGCTACCCGGTGTACATATTTTGACAATGGCACAGAGGAATGATACTGCTCTTGCTGTGATTCATATTGCTGCCGTGCTCACTCGGTATGAGGAAGTGTTCAACTGGACAGTTGTATCTGATTGCGTGACACTGTTGTGGTCGACCTTTGAGGTTGGCCAGCATAATATGGTACAACCGATTTCGAAATCATTCCAGTTCGCCGGTATGAAGTAGCGAAAACAATGTCCATGGTGAGTGAGCATGCGCCGGCCAACATCACGGCGGCATATATGAACCCTGAGCTTACGTTCTACCTCCTCTTAGTGCCCTTAGTCACAACTGTAGACGGACGAAGGTCCCCTCCCTGCCAAAATCGTTAGTACCTGGATTACAATGAAAGACGATGCAACGATAGTTACCAATTTGACGGTCCTGCCCGGCGTCGGAGTCGGCATCGGCGTCGGAGTCGGCATCGGCATCCCCATGGACGTACCATCGCAGTCGGAACATCGGTAGTGCCGGCACGACAGGCACTCGTAAGCCATGTGTGGCCATGGCCCCCCCTGGCAGTAATGCTACTGGCGTTAGCTGACTGGTTGGGAACACTTCGTCGAGCTCAGCAAGAGGAGAGGAGAGGGGCCCTTACGCAATACCAGATGTCTCCGGCAGGAAATGAGCCGGATGACGGAGAAAAGGCCGTTGTGGTTCTGGATGGTGGCTCGCTGGATGATGGCTCCTGGCTGGATGATGGCTCGCTGTATGATGGCTCGCTGTATGATGGCTCGCTGTATGATGGCTCGCTGTATGATGGCTCGCTGTATGATGGCGTTGTCGTGTTTCCGTGGTTCGCAGCCGAAAAGTTCGAGGGAGGAGGTCTGGAGGCCGTGCTCTCGGCCGTGCCGGTGTGTGTTGGTGTTGCGGATGCTGTTGTTGCAGAGACCGATGAACCAGGTCTAGCTGCAGCCCCAGGTACGGCTGTGGGAGTAGTGACCGTCGGCGCCGTCGTGGTTGCTGAGGCGGGTCTTGGCTCTGAGTGACGTCCTAAATCCCCATACTGAGTTTTCGTGTCTGAGGGCGCAGGGGGCTGGGCATGAGCGTAGTCCCCTTGTCCCGTCCTCAGAACAGCAAGCGCCATTCGCGTGACGTTGTTTTGACCCGCCGAATTGTGCTGACGCTCGGGAGACACCTCGCGTTCCTGCTGTGACTTTCGATTCCTCTTCCGCCTGCGAGTTTTGGCATTGCCGTCTGTCGAATGCATTTCTTTGCTTTCCGTGCCAGAAAACACTTCTCTGGATCCGTCATGCAGATTATCCCCTGCGTCGGGAGGGCCATCAAGCTGTAGGACTGAGGGACGCGGGTCCTCCAGTTCGGGAGAGTGTCGACGCTGATATGCCGTATTTCGAACATGTATCAGCTCAGATTCCGATGCAAGTAGCGTGCCCTTATCTGAGTCACTGTCACCAGTCGGTATTGCGCCCTCGGAGTGAGGTATACTGGCAGTTGGCGCAGTCCGTACCGGCCTGGATCCAGCACCGCGAAACACCAGGAAAGCAACCGTGACACATGCTATGAGGAGAACAGTAGGCATCAAGTTGTCGAAGTCCATAACGTGATACCAAAGAATATGTACCAGATATGCCAGCACAGCAGCGGGGCTCCTTCGAGACTTCGTTCTATCACCGGCATTGTCCAGGTCGTCAGGCATCTTTGGAAAGGGGGACCCGAGAATTCTCTGACAGTCGGCTCTGGACCAGGGAAGCTGCCCTTCCTGCACACGGCAAGACAGCAGGTTAGCATCATTCTCTCGACCTCCTCGATGGTTGTCGACGCCACTCACCTGCAGCTTCAGGCAGTACTCCCTCGCCTTCACGTCATAGAGACCCTTGGTGTATGGGTCCGAGGACGGCGGTTTGTACCAAGTGAGAAGGTAGAATACCAGACCGGTAATGGCCGCCAGGCCGGAGTATATGGCGCTTGCTCGTCCGTAGTCCCCGAAGCACAGCCATGAGAAGCGCTGTACCGTGGTCAGTTAAAATAGGATATGACAAGGAAAGAGAGTTGCCTCACTCTGCGTCTCCGAGCTGGAGTGTTGAATGGCAGGACATTAAGCTGGGGCCCAGCAGGTTGAGCAGGCGCCTGGGGACCTCTCCCATGGCTCTGAGGTGGTGCTGCCACGCCCTGAGCTGGATGTGGGTTTCCTTGTCCTTGTGCTTGGGCTGCTGATCTTCTTTGTGCCGAGTTCATTGCGCGTATGAGGTTCGGGTCAGCAGTCAGTTTGAGATTGAAGCCAATTGCTGTCGAGAAGCAAACATGACTGTATTGAGACAAGGCTCTGACCGCTGAGATATTCAACTGTTCGACAATGTCTACGGTGTGTCGTCCTCTGCGCATGCGCCACGAAGTCTGAGCCAATCATGGCCATTCAGGCAAGCCCTCGCTTTCGCCGAAAGGGCCTGCTTCGCTCATTGGAGCAGGGTCGCAGAAGACGCCCATCACAGCCACCCATAGTACTGACGGGTCCAAAAGAGCAAGCGAAGGGTGACTGCGTCCATCTCATAGACATAGTACTCCCCGTTGTGCTTCTGAGGATTCCGGTGATCTGGAACGGACGAACACCTGGCCCGACAATGCATCGCATGCAAGGTCCCTTATTTAGCGGTTCCATCCCGAGGATCTTGCAGTAAGCCCCTGACATGAATTAGCGCTGAAGACCAGATATCCCCGAGACCATTTACTAGATCGAGCTGGATGCGCCGGCTTGATTGTCGATATGCTCGGTCGGATGTCAGTGGTTGTCGAAAGGAGGTGCCACAGCTGAGGCTACATCGTAGGTAGAGCGGGGATTTACCGTTGGAGGTACAGTGCGCATCATGATATGCTTTGAGAAAGATAAATAGCGCCTGCCCCTCTCGTGGTTCTGATATTCCAACTGGAAGACGGCAACAACCTATCCAGATCTCCAAAAAGAAACCAAGCAACCTCAAAATGACCATCGTTCACATCGTCATGTTTGCCTTCAAACCTCTGGCTCCCACGGCCGAGGTGCAAGATGTAAGTGTCATGTCACTAACACCAAACTTTGGCGGAGAGAGAATCATCACTAATAATAGCCCCTGACGTCAGGTCTGCGACCGGTTCCTGGCGCTGCAGACGAACTGCATCCATCCCGAGACCAAGAAGCCGTATCTCAAATCAATCAGGGGAGGCAAGGAGAACAGTCCTGAGGGATTGCAGGTTAGTACCTCAGTTGGCCCTATTTACCTCGCCCCTTTTTTGTTGCTCTCTTGACGATGAGGTCTCTTGAGATATGCCGTCTGCACAGGGCAGTGCACTAACACCGCGACAACCGCAACCAGAACGGCATGACGCACGTCTTCCTCAGCGAATTCGAGAACGAGGAGGACAGGACGTACTATCTCAAGCAAGACCCGGCTCATCTTGCGTTTGTCAAGAGTCTGCCTGATGTGGTTGAGAAGGCGCAGGCTGTGGACTTTACACATGGCGTTTGGTGAGGGGGTGGGTGGGTGGTGTACAGTGCGGGAAGAAGACAAGTTTGAGGAGAGAAGGAATGACGGGAGACTGCACAGTCCTTCTTGGATGCACCTGATGCCTAGAATGACCTTCGCCATAAAGGCAATGGCTCTGACGCTGTACCCTTCTTCCCAGATACCGTGATGTTGGCGACGATCAGCACACAGTGCTCTTCCTGCTGTTCTCCCTCAACTGCCACGTGACCGAATCCTATGTTCCCGCTAGCTCTTTCCCCATCATCGAGTCATACATAAAGAGCGTTAAGCTCGGCTCCAACATCGAACGGCCATGTTCGGCGACATCCGATATCCGGTATAGTGTAACGGTTAACATATCGCGTTTTCAACGACTCCTGCGAGTCCAAGATCCGCGGGGCTCGGGGTTCGATTCCCCGTACCGGAGAACGTCATTGACATGCAAATGTCGAGATCTTTTTGCATTTTTTTTGCTGCTCTTTTGTGCTGCTTGGAATGCTCGACAGCATTTTGTGAGATGCAATGTCATTTTAACGGACATGCCTGGATGCACTGAGTAATATATACCTTAGATATGAGCCTTCCAGTTGGTAGAGGGAAGCGACGTTTGGCTGCACCTTCCTGTGACGACCTCCGATGGCCGGGATCTGCACAAGGGCAAAAGGATGCAGAGCACGACAGATCCACACCCCTGTCCAAAATAATATGTGCCCCACCATGAATGGACTCCGATTGCCAGAACTGCCCCGCGGTTGACTCAATTGCCTTGGGTGTGCGTTGCGAGATAAATAAAATCTTTCGCGACTTACAGTGACGTCGGCTTCGAACTTTTGTTGACTTTCTTGCGCGACGAACACCCCCGAAATCATGGCGACTATCATTCTGGGCTCCCAATGGGGGTAGGTTCCTTCTTGACGTCCAACATCCGAGGACATTATTCTAACAGCAGCTTGCAGAGACGAGGGCAAGGGAAAACTCACGGACATCCTGTGTCCCAAGGCGCAGATTTGCGCCAGGGCTGCCGTTAGTTGCTTCGCTGCATTTGTTAATGTTGTGCATGGTTAGCTGACATGCTGTGACTCTCCAGGGCGGCCACAATGCCGGTTAGTGCCTCGCTGCATTCGCTGATGTTGTGCATAGTTAGCTGACCTGCTGTGACCTCCAGGGCACTCCATCGGTAAGGATCATACTGCCCTACTGTTTAAGAGATGTACACCTTGCTGACACACGAGGCGTCACCAAGTTGCTAACGGCGTCTCGTACAGGTTAGTAGACTGACATCCGCAGACACCAACACCAATCGACGACACCAGCCATCCCCCCATCCGAACCGAACCCCCTAACAATGTGCGACCAGCTTCCACCTCCTGCCCTCCGGCCTGATCAACCCCATGTGTATGAACCTCATCGGCTCCGGCGTCGTCTTCCACGCCCCCAGCTTCTTCAAGGAGCTGGCCGAGCTCGAAGCCAAGGGTCTCCAGGGCGCCGGCCAGCGCATCCTGGTCTCCGACCGCTGCCAGGTCAACTTCGACCTGCACGCCGCCGTCGACGGACTCGAGGAGATCGAGCTCGGAGCCCTGGCCATCGGCACCACGAAGCGCGGCATCGGCCCATCCTACAGCACCAAGGCTGCCCGCAGCGGCATAAGGTTGGCCGAGGCATTTGACGAGGAGCTGTTCGAGAGGAAACTGCGGCGATTGGCAGACGGGTACAAGAAGCGCTACGGCGACCTGCTCAAGTACGACGTCGAGAAGGAGATTGCCGAGTGGAGGGTACGGACAACCCCTGATATGGCCGAGAAAGACCGGGACAAAAGCTGACGGATAGTGCAGGAATTCCGCCCGAAGCTTGCCGAGTACTGCGTCGACGCCGTCCAGTTCATCAGCGACGCCCAGAGGACAAACAAGAAGATCCTGATCGAGGGTGCGAACGCGCTCATGGCAAGTTGATCCAACTGCTGCTCGAGGATGACCGAGGCCGGGGATCGGAAACCGGCCGTCATCCGACAACACCACCCCTTTGAACCGGACCCCTTTCTAACTTGCTTTCGCTGGTATAGTTGGATATCGATTATGGTTAGTTCGCTTGTTCGTTCCGCGCTGTAAATGTGACTCTTGGCTGACTTGACGCAGGCACATACCCCTACTGCACAAGCAGTAACACCGGGTTCGTCCATGACTGCACAACGTTCAAACGGGAGCCGGATTCTGACAACTGCACACAGACTTGGTGGCATCTTCACCGGCCTTGCTATCGACCCGACGAAGCTGGACCAGATCATCGGTGTTGTGAAGGCATATGTGAGTAGCATATCGAGCCAATGCGCACACAGAAAGGATTGCTGACCGGATTGTTGCTATTGCAGACCACCCGTGTCGGCGAAGGTATCTTCAAGACCGAGGACCTCGGTGAGGCTGGCACACAGTTGCAGGAAGTTGGTGAGTACATCGCTTTGGGGATCCGAGTCTGTCGTGGTGGACAGTACACTAACTTGACATCCAGGCCGTGAGTGGGGTGTCAGCACCGGCAGGAAGAGGAGGTGTGGTGTAAGTGGTGTCCCGATGCCCAAGACTCGCGAACGGTGATGCTGACAAGTCTCTCGAACAGTGGCTAGATCTGGTTGTTGTCAAGTACTCAACGGTATGTCCATGTCCCAGACCGACGATCGGAGCACCAGCGCTAACTGAAGTGAAGGCCATCAACCACTACACCGCGCTTAACCTGACCAAACTCGACGTGCTCGACGGCTTCGAGAAAATCCAGGTCGCCGTGGCATACAAGGACCCGGCCACCGGACAGGAGATCGAGTTCTTCCCCGCCGATCTTGGTCTGCTGGAGAGGTGCGAGGTCGTGTACAAGGAGTTTGACGGCTGGAACAAGCCCACCACATCCGCCAAGTCGTACTATGACCTGCCCAAGCAGGCTCGCGCGTACATTGAGTTCATCGAGGAGTTTGTTGTAAGTTCCAATCTCCCTCCATTTATCGTGCTTTTTCGGGATCTAACGCAACCATCACAGGGCGTGAAGATTGCGTGGATCGGTACAGGGCCTGACCGCGACAACATGATTGTGCGCGATGCGGGTGTTTCCAAGTAGAGAGGTGCTTGATGAGTCGGTAGGTATGGAGTCAAGCGCGATAGTGTGTCTCTGCTCATATTTTGGAGAACATCTCCTCACATAGAAGAGAAATGGAATTGCTTTCGAAGTCAATGTTTTTGATTGAAGGAGAGGCTGTCATGTGAACAATCCTCCGCCATTCCTGCGTCTGTTTGTGATCCCCTGGCTGCATTATCACCCCGCATGAAACGGGAGGCCTAACCGAGAATACGGCACTCTGATTGGTTTACTTGTTCTCGGCAAGGTACGTACCTACGTCATCTCTCCTCCACATCCAAATGCGGTTTGTGTTGTGCTGCTGCAGGGTGCTGCCACTTTGCAGGAACGCCAGGCAGCCTCACCTGCACTTTAACTTTTTACTCTCAACAGCATTTGGAGATCACATCAACCATCCATCTTCTCCATCTCCGTCTTCCTCTTTTTCAAGGAGACAGAGGTGTCTAACTTCCAGTCTCGAGCTACCGTAACATCTCAACCTCAAGAGCTCGCCAAATCCCTTTGACACGTGAAGCTTTGCACGACATCAACCAGAGACTCACCCGTTCGTTGCTTTAGATCACAACGCACAGTCACATAAGAAGGAGCAATCAACCAGACAAGACCCCAACACCACCGCAGATATGTCGTCAAACGTATCCCAGCCGGCACAGCCAGCACGTCCGGTACTCATCGACCTCCCCCAGCCACCCTCAGCTCCAGATACGCCGTGCGCATCGATGCCGTAAGAATCTTCCCCTCCAAACCCATCACGCCACCATTCCATATACCACCCCCTCCCGACTACATCCATCCTCAATCACCACTAACATCCCTCTCCCCCAGCGGTACGCCAACAAGCACAACAACCTCCATCTCCGCCCTTTCAACCATAGCCATCAAGGACGGCCACCGCGGCGCCGCCCTCCCTCCCCACAGAGGGCACCACTCCAACCCCTCGACCAACAGCCTCGAAGCCGAGCGCGCGGACCGCATATCCCGCCTGACCGGCCTGTCCTCCATCTCCCGCCCCAACAACAACAACAACCAGCCCGGTGCCGCCGGCTCGGCCCAGACGACGCCCACCTCCTCGGGCTTCCTCCCGAACCAACAGACCACAAATCCGGGCCAGTACCTGACGCCCGCCTACTTCGACGCCCAGGGCCAGCCTGTCGCGGCGACGAAGATGTCCACCGTCGGCACGGCGAGCGCGAGCGCCACGACGGCGCAGGACCTGGAGAGGGACGAGGACATGGGCGATGCGATGGATAGAGGCACGGATGGCGGTGACGAGGATTTGTTGAGCATGGATACGAATTATGAGGGTAGCGCCTCGGCTAGTGGGTATAGGGATATGGATCCCATGGAGGAGGATAGGTCGGTGGGCGGGTATGACGACCGCATGTCGGACGATGGGAGCGCGAGTTTGGTCGGGTTTGGGGAGGGCGCGGGGAGTACGGTGAGCGGGCCGATATATCACCGGCGGCCGATACCTGGTGGTCTGGGGAGTTCGAGCGCTGGTGCGATGGATCGCCACCTTTGGGGGCTGGATAGGCGGGATTCGGGGCTGAGTGCTAGTGTTGCTAGTGGTGATGGTGGCATTGGAGGTGGGAGGAGGGAGACAGTCGTCGGCAGGCCGCAGCAGACGGGCCTGTCTGCGTCTGGCTCGACGACTGGCGGAGCTGACACACCCGTTACTGGCGCCGAGCGGGAGCACAGGGCTGCGCTGCAGCTCGACGGCGTGGCGGCCGATCCTGCTGCCGGCGAGCTGGACGATGGGTTCGTGGATACCAGCGCCCGCGGACCGGTGCCTGCTACGAGTGCGATCAGGGAGACGCAGCAGCCGGGCGTGCAGCAGCAGCAGGTGCCGCCTTCGACGCAGTATCCCGGCGGGACGAGCCGCGAGGCGGCGGAAAGGATTGTGAGGGAACGGCTCGGGGAGGAGAAGGGCGATGCACCGATGGAGAGCCCTCAGGGGCCGGGGTTGGGGAAGTTTTACTTTGAGGAGAAGAAGTGAAATGCGCGCGGAAGCAACTCGTTAAGTGCGGTTTGGGGGTTATTTCAAGTTCAGGCAGAAGAGGTGGATTTCTCCATACTCCGAGGGAGATCGTTGGCGTTGATTTGGTGTCTTATGCTCTTTTCGGTGGTTTTACAGCCTACGGCTCAGACGAGAAGTTCACACAGTTCGACACTCCGAGGTGGACGATATCGTCATCACCAGCCACAGTCCAGCAGAAATATCTGATATTCATATATGTACTTTGCCAGAAAATAATGATATGCTAAAACATGCTATGCAGCTGCGTTACAGACAAAAATGTATGCTAAAACATGCTATGCCGCTGCGCTATCCAAAATCAAAATGCCAATCCTTACTTCCTCTTCCCCCAAGGAACCTCCCACCTCGTCCTCGCAACCTTGACCACCCCCCACGCACCAAGGCGGTAAAGCACCGCACACCCCGCGAGCGCAGCAACATTAACCACCGCGTCCACATCAAGCTTATACAGCTTCAACACCTCAACACCATTATCAATCGCGCACCTCCCGTCGGGCAGCATCTGCGCCTCGTTGCAGGTGAACACCACACTCTCCAAGCTAAACGGCGCAAAAGCCCTGATCGCATACCGGATCGGGGACAGGTAATTGAATATCTGAAACAACCTCGGCATATCGATACTCATCACCCCTCCCAGTATCTGCGCCACAGACAGGAATATAGACGTCACGTTAACCGCGAAGCCCGTATGGCTGCTAAAAGCCGTGTTGAACACGATCCCCAAGCTCTCGCCGCAACTCACGAGACAGAAACACGCGAAGCAGGCGACGAAGTACATCTCCGCCGTCCTAGGCAACCCAATCGCCAACACGCCCAAAAGCCCAAACAACAAGCTCGCCAGCACCTCGGTCGGGATTTCGAGGAGGGTGTACACGAACGCGAAGGCGCCGACGCCGTAGACGCCGTCGTCCTGCTCGCGGTAGAAGACGTCGCGCTCGGCGGGGTAGACGGCGACGTTCTGGAGCATGCCGACGAAGTACAGCGCGCCGATCTGCTGGAGGAGCCCCACGCGGGTCTGGACGGAGTACACGTCGTTGGCGAGAGGTGCCATGAATAAGGCCAGGACGCCGCCGAAGCCGACTACTTGCATTATGCGCGCCACTATTAAGGGGGGCTGGCGGAGGAGGTTGAGGGTCGCGCGGTGGAGGAGGATGGGGATGGAGGTTGTCAAGGGAGAGGGGTGGCGGAGGAGGGCGCCTAGTTCGGCTGGGGAGGCGAGGGTGGTTGACTTTGGCGGGTGCGAGGAGGAGGGTTCCTCTGTTATGGGCTGGAGGGCTTTCTTCGTGGGTTTGACGGTTGGGGAGGCGGACCAGGCGGAGATGAGGAGGCGGACTTTCTCGCGGGTTGTGGCTTCCCGGTCTTCTTGCTGGAGGTCTATGGTGATCAGGTCCAGGGCGAAGTCGGCCGGGTTTGTGTGTCGCGGGCACTCGAAGCCTTGCTGCTCGAAGTAAGCCAGCATGTCGCGCGCCGGGCCGGCGTAGGCGGGCGAGCCGCCCCGCGCGAGGAGGAGGACGTTGCCGAAGTGCTTGAACACGTCGGACCGGGCCTGGTGGATGGTCAAGATGAGGGTGCGGCCTTCCTGGGCGAGACCTTGGAGGACTTCCATGATGGAGCTGGCCGTGAAGGCGTCGAGGCCGCTGGTGGGTTCGTCGAGGAGGAGGACGCGCGGGTCGGTGAGGATTTGCACGGCGATGGTGACGCGGCGCTTCTCGCCGCCCGATATACCCTTTACCAGCTCGTTGCCGATGAGGTTGTCGGCGCAGTCCTTGAGGCCGAGCTTGAGGAGCACTTCTTCGGCGCGCTTATGCTTCTCGTCCTTTGTCATCCACTTCGGGAGGCGGAGGCCGGCTGCGAACCGGAGGGTCTCGCGCACCGTCAGGCTGGGCAGGAGTGCGTCGTCGTCTTGGCAGACGTAGGAGCAGACGGAGCGAATCACGGAATTGGAGGGCTCGGCGCCGTTGAAGAGCAGCTTGCCCGAGGGCCGGTAGCGGGTGCCTATCCCGTTGTCGAGGCGGAGGGCCATGGCGTTGAGCAGGGACGTTTTGCCGCTGCCGGACGGGCCCATGATGACGTTTAGCACACCGGCTTGGAATGTCGCCGTGACGGGGTTGAGAATGGTCTTGCTCGGGAGTTTCTTCCCCCTGGCGGTCCGCTTGTCTAGTCCAAGGGCGAAGTCGACGAGGCCAACGTCGATTGTGCGTGCGGCGTCAATGGAGCGGGCGGTCATCTTCTCCTTTCCGGCTGAGAGGTCAGCATCCGAATTCCGCGCTCGAGAGATGCTCATCTCGACCTTCATAAGGGTGAGGCCGATCCACGACAGGGTGTAGAAGAAGACGACAAATGCGACGAGGACAATGATCGGCTTCGCCACCCAGTCCCTCGGGAAGCCGAGGGAGTCCATCACGTATGCTCCCGTATAGGGCTCGCATTCGGGGTTGGACTCGCCTCCCTCGAAGGGGCAGTCGTAGAAGCTGTTCTTGAACTCGTTTCCGAACAGGCCGCCGACGGCGTAGTAGGCGAACGCCACGTACTTGAGCCACCGCACATACACCGGGATGGCGTTGGACTGGATGAAGTACCCGCAGCACACGCTCTGCAGGGTGTACACCAGATTCGAGATCAGACTGGCCCCGGCAAAGTTCCTGCTCGCGACCACACAGGTCATGGCGCAGGTCACTGCTATGTACTGCCCCAGCAGGACGATCGAGAAGAAGATGAAGAAGTTGCTGGCATCGCGGTCAAAACCGGTCATGAAGTAGTAAATGACGCTGTACAAGAACGGCACGGGGATATCCTCGGTAAACATTCGAGACAGGCGTCTCGAAAGTAAGAAAGGCAGGGGGTCCGAACACCCCTCGCTGTGCTCGCGGTCGAAGGTCGGGATGTCGATCGTTAGGCGGTAGACCTCGAAGACGAGGAAGAGATAGCCCTGCAGCGCGGCAGCCGAGTATAGCGCGCCTTCGCGGGATCGTATGCCGGCCTGGTCGCGGGAGAGGTCGTAGAAGATGTACCCGGTGACGACACCCATGACCACAGCCTCTATTATCGCGGCTGCCATGCCCATCGGGTCGCGGATGGTGACCTTGAAAGACCGGTCGGTAAGCACCGTCAACTGCCTCAGAAACGGAGTTGAGGTCTTTATCGGAGGACTCCTCACAACCGGGCCGACACCTTCCTTCTCAGCAGGCCCAAACACCCTTGCCGCCTCCTCAGTCCAAGCCTCCTTCAACCTCGTCACCCGCGCACTCGACTCCTCCTCCAGCTCCGGGGTACGGTTATCAACAGCCGCAATATCAATGACAAACTCAGCCGGGTTAACGAACCCAGGCACTTCAAATCCCATGCCCGCAAACCAGGGGAGACACTCCTTCACGCTACCCGAATAAACCGGACTGCCCCTAGCCAGCACAACCAACCCATCAAACAGATCCCAAATTTCGCTCCTCGGCTGGTGGATAGTCACCACTACCGTCCTCCCCTTCAACGCCAGCCCCTTCAGCGTCCTTACAAGCTGGAAAGCGCTGGTAGCATCCAACCCCGTCGTAGGCTCATCGAGAAACAGCACAGACGGGTTAGCCAGCATCTGCACCCCGATGCTCACGCGCCTCTTCTCGCCCCCCGAGCAACCCCTGTGCTGGCTGTTGCCGATGCGCGTGTCCGCGCACTCCTTGAGCCCGAGCTCGAGGATGACCTCGTCCACGACGCGAGCGCGGTCGGCGGCGCTGGTCCCCGCCGGCAGGCGCAGGTCGGCCGAGTACTGCAGCGTCTCGCGCACGGTGAGGGTCGGGAGGAGGACGTCCTGCTGCATCACATAGGCGTGGCGGACGGAGTGGATGGTCGAAGGCGAGCCGTTGACGAGCGTCGCGCCCGACTTGGTGAGGCGCGGGGAGGAGGTGATGCGCTCCGAGATGGTGTTGAGGAGGGTCGTCTTGCCTGAGCCCGAGCCGCCGAGGATGGCGGTTAGGGTGCCGGGCCGGAGGGAGGCGGAGACGGAGTGGAGGAGGGTCTTGGTTTGGGGAGCGTGGGGCTCATCGTTGTTGGTCTTGGTGAAGATGGACTTGAGGAGGTCCGGGTAGGTGGATGGGTCCCAGATGGAGGGCGATGTGTCGACTGTCACGGCGAGCTCGCGGATCTGGATGTCTACCGGGTCGACGTCGTCGAGGGAAATGCGGTTGCCGGCGGTCACGGAGAGTGGTCGGTCGGGTCTCCTGCGGTAGTCCGTGGAACTGTGGTCTATCGAGGTGGCTGCTGAGCTTGTGCCCGTGATCTTGTCCAAGTCGATATGATCCAGGGGGATGTCGTCTGCGGTTGTGTGGCCCAAGGAGCCCTTTTCGGCCTTGTCCTGGGCGTCTGCCATCACCAGGTTCCTGTCCTTGGTGTCTAAAGCTGGCCGAATATGAGTGATGTACGACCGTTGATATGTGGCGCATGCACAGTTGCTAGCAGCGCTCAGGACTGGCAGCGTGGCGGCTCTGCCTGCGTCACAGATCAACAGCTTGGACTTGACCTCCGTCTCGGCATGCCTCCAGGAATTGTGCGGAACAATACACGTGTCGCCACATAGAGCCTCCTTTATAAAATATGAAGGTATGAAGAGAGTTAAGAGGACACAAGATGGAGGTCAGCATGAGTTTGTGATTATAGGGAGCAAATGATAATGCGACCCTCGACATCTCGCCAAGAATCCCAAGCCAGGATGTCGTTCTCCTCCAACCACAACTCTGCCCTAGGCCGGAAGGGGGAAGATGTGTCGAACTCGGAGCCCATTCGTTTCTCGCTTGAGAAGACCAACAGAAGAGGAAGAAGATACGACAAATCATAAGTCCCCCAAGCAGCCCCAAGAAGAGTCCCGCAGTCACTTGATCTGACCAGAGCAGTGCGTACACATTACCTCTCACGCATCCGATGCTGTTGAAGATATCTCGTGCTCTGAGAGAAAACATGATCTTCAACACCCCTCCGCCCGGAAGAAACTCTCCGACAGCGCTAGCGCCGAATTTGCGGGGTTTCGGATCCACAAAAACGCCTCGCTTCTGGAAGCGAGGCAGAGCACGGGCCATGGAAGGAGAATGGAAGCGGAGACCCGTCCCATGTTGTGTGCATTGTTTGTTTAAGCGAGCACGCGCAGGCGAGATATTCATCTCGAAGTCCGACATTGAGCATCTTTTTACTGTAACGTCACTTGGAGTTCGGGGTTGCATAACCCTCCGAGTCCGAATGACGGGAATCATACTGGAGAATCTTGATAGCGGCTCAACGACCTAGGCTTGTGTAACGCCGGCTAGATGTGGCATTCTCCGACTCCCCGTGATCTCGATGCTGAGATGATGATGGAAATGTCGTGACGGTAACACTCGAGCAAGACTCCTGCCTCAGCTTTCAACATTGCTCCTCCTTTCCTTCTTTCTCTGCAACTATCATGGCAAGTGTCATACCTTGAATGCTAAAGCTTCTCATTGCAATCATACGCTGTGGCGCTGGACCCCCGAAGCTCCTATCTCAAGTGCAAATCTCATATCTCATACATCTCGTAACTTTCTCTCCTCTCTTTCGCCCTTTCTCGTTCTACTCCATCCTCCTCTCAACAATAGCCTCCCCAACGGGGCGTTCACAAACAAACCCCCGCTCCCCCTTCCCAAACTCAAACACCTTCCGTCCCCTAACCCACGTCTCCCTCACCCTGCCCAAAAACTCCTTCCCCTCCCACGGGCTGACCCTGTTCTTCCACCTCATATCCCCCGTCCTGAGCGTCCACTCCTCCCGGTCGTCGAACACGCAAACGTCCGCATCGAGCCCGACTTTCAGCCCGCCCTTACGGTGGGACAGCCCGACCTGCCTCGCCGTCGCCTGGCTGCAGAGACGCACGATGTCCGTGATGGAGGGTACTTCTTCCCCGGCGGCGGCGCGCTCTGCCGCAGAAGTGTGCAGGATGGGCAGGCCCAAACCGACGGAGGAGATGCCGCCCCAGGCGGCGAAGAAGTCGCCCTGGGGCTCGAGGAGTTTGGCTGCTGCTTGACGGGCGAGGGCGTTGTCTTCACGCGGGGGTGGGCGGACGTCGACACCGGAGTCGTTGTGCGGGAGTTTCGGCTTGCCCCCTAGCTTGGGCGAGAAGTCCTCCGACTCTTCGTCGTCGCTGCTGCAGCCGCAGTACCCCTCGTCCGCGTCGGAGCGGCCGACGTGCTGGTGCACGAGGTGGTTGGGCAGCAGCTTCAGCTCGGGCGTGCAGGGCGAGTGGTCCGACACGACGGTGCGGATGACGCCGTCGGGCGCCGAGAGCTCCCGCCAAAGGCCGTCCTGGTTGGTCTGCTCCCTGATGGGCGGGCAGCACTTGTGCCGCGTGTCGCCGTCCGGGATGGTGTCGGCCGCCAGGCCGAGGTAGTGGAAGCAGGTCTCGGCCGTGATGTTGACCCCCGACGCGCGGGCGGCGCGGAGGATGGGGATCGCTTGGGTGGCGGAGAGGTGCACGATGTGCAGATGCAGGTTGGGGGCCGTGTCGGCGAGGGAGATGATCTCCTCGATGGCGTAGGTCTCGAAGGATGGCGGGCGGGAGTCGAGGAAGGTGCTGTAGGAAGAGACTTGGCCGGTAGGAGCGAGCGGGGGTTGGGACTTTTGCACGTCGTCGCCTACGGAGTCGGTGATGGGGGGGATCATCTCGGCGTGGAACATGAGGGTTGTGGGTGTGTCTTTTAGGGTTGCCATGGCTAGTTCTATGTCTTTTGATGAGACGGCGGGGAACTCGTCGACCTGGCATGGGTTAGTGTTTGTGATCAAGGTGGGCGAGGTAGCCAGTGCTGACTTACCCCTGACTCAATCAGGAAGCCCTTGAAACCGCGCACGCCAGCCTCGACGAGGGGCAGCAGCTCGGAGGCATTACCGGGGATGACGCCGCCGTAGAAGCCGACATCCACCCAGCACTGGCCCTGGGCGGCGCGGAGCTTCTCCTTGAAGCCGGCGAGGGTGGTCGTGGGAGGGATGGCGTTGAGGGGCATGTCGATGACGGTCGTCACGCCGCCGGACGCCGCGGCACGCGTGCCCGTGTTGAAACCCTCCCATTCCGTCCTGCCGGGCTCGTTGAGGTGGACGTGGGCGTCTACCAGGCCAGGCAGCAGGAGCTTGGAGCCGTGGTTGACGTATGTGGCTGAGGGGGGGAAGGATGTCCTGGGCAAGACTTGGGGGAGTATGGATGTGATCTTGCCCGTGGCGGAGGAGAGGCAGATGGTTGCCGGTGAGATGATGAGGGAGTCGTCAGGCTGTGTGAGCACGGCCCTCGTCGACACTAAGACGACGAGAGGGCCGGCACTTGGCGCCGCTGATGAGACGGCGGACATTTGGTATGGGGAAAGTCTGGGGTAAGAATCCGGGGAAATGCACGATGCAAGTTTGGGTATGCCGAATATGGATTGCAGGGGCAGATTGGCGTCTTTTATTGTATGGGAAATACGCCTTCTGCGAGCTTATCGGAGGATGGTTGGTGTGGTGGGGGGTTGGGGTGATGTTCGACTGATAAGAGGGTATCACGGCCAGACAAAGACGGGTGTCGGTGTCAGATGTATAGATGGCTGAAAGGATGCTGTTTGGTTCACGGCAAGATTGATAGTGAGGCTTGCTATGCAGGTGTCCGTGGTATAATATGGAGTTGAGGCAAAAATGGTATATCGGAAAGAGAAAAATCAGACGGGAGCGAGGCGACGAAGGAGACGCGGCCGGCTCGACTTAAAGGCAAGATACAGTCCAGACCAGTACTCGGTGGCATTACTCGATGGGATCTCGAGATTGTGGACTCTCGGGCTACGCTCGCCGTCTTTGGGGATTCCTGGACTTCCCGTCCGCCAGTAACGGCGTCCTAGAACGAGTTTGCTAGCCCTCAATGGAATCCACATTGCTGATAATAGTTGAGCCACCGTGGTGGGTAGCAGCAGCAGATACCACAGTAAGCTCCATCGACCATGATCCCTATCTTATCCGACCTTCCAGAACGTCCCTTTACCTTATCTTGGCAATACGTACAAAGATGCACATTGCTTCGTATCGAATGCCTGGATCTTGGGGTTGCACAACAGCACTGATGACAGTAACCGGGCCCAGCTGTGGGAAAAGCAAACGAGCTTATCTTGTGGATGCTTGATCAAGCTAAACCCAGCGATCCGGATGCAGCCGGAACTCGATTTGGCTTGTCGGTGGAGATGGTCGGATTTAACCGACTTGCTGACCCAAGCCTAAGCAACCCCTTATCGGGTTTGTCCACTTGTCCAATCAGATCTCGGTAAATTCAGGGTGAGAAGCACATCGTCCAATAATATACCGAGGCGCAGTTTCCGGATGTACTTCCGGCGACACTGCCCAACGAAAGCGACCTAGGAGTTTTGATCGAGTAACAATCGAATAAATATCGAGTAACACCCGGCATCCAGGCCGAGCAAGTTTTGCTTCTGGCCAATGTCTCCGGCACGCCTCCTGCTCTCCTGACAGCTTTTAGCTAATATATTGGTACAGTCACTTCTTTCAATGGCCATTGACTCGTGCGCTTACAAATTGAGGCCCTGAATCGCAGGTTTAACCAGGGGGTTTACGAGAAATCTCTGCCTGCCGAGCTGAGGGGGAATGAGGAATCCGAGACTCGTGGTCTAGCCTGCCAGCGGCACTGGGACGTTCCGGCCCACGATGGTGTCGGTCGCCTTGCCTCGGTGAAGCGGTGTGTTGCAGGGTCTTTGGCCTCATCTCTCTTCACCGTGTCTGGCCCAGTGATCCACCCTTTCTGGCGAGGCCAGCATCGATTTATCTCGGCGCCGGCTACCTCATCAAAACTCCTGGCTGGTGGACGAGGTCCGGTTTGGACAGGAACTCTGCCCTGACCGCCCGGAGGATCAATAGAACTCAGATTTGTGCCTGGCGTGGGAATGTCCCATGGCTAGTGTCGGCATCGCAAACTTGACAGGGGCATGCAAAAAGAAGTGACAACTTACCTAACAGGAACTCACTGGCGTGCCTGCTTCAGCCCCCGGCGCCGCGGCGGGCTTTGGCGAGGACCTGCATGAGGACACGACTTTGCAACAAGGCAGGGGATGCGACGTGGATGGATGGTGGGAACTGGAGAAGTTCATGATGTCTTCGAGTCGGAGCCGGCCGAAACAACGGCAGTACACGAGACGGGTTCGTGGTGGAAAGGTCACATGATCTTAGTCCAGGTCGTTTTTGCGCCGGGCTTCTTCGTAATGGCCGCGACATCCAAGTCGACGTTCAGTGTGGCTATGATTTTGTGTGGCTCAGCAGCTTTGGGGATGCAATGCAAGCGTCGACTGTATACCTCAACTTGGCTCGCTGCCGACAGGTTTGTGGATGTCACGGGTGCTGTCCTCGTTTGGCTGAGGCGAATGCTGAGAACACAACGACGAAGGTGGAAGGGCGACGCTGAGAACATCATATGATGGCTTCTGCTGCTGCTGCTGCCCAATTTGAAGGCGATGGTCGTTGAGTGTTCACCATTTCGAGAGTCTCCTGATTACAGCACGGCATTGAGGCGCTATTCGCACCGACGGAGTGAGGACGTTGATGTTCGACAACAGGTGTCAGCGTACCGGTACAGTGTTGTCACGTGTACACTCGGAGGGCGAGAACTGCTCTACGTTACTCTTCCGGAGCAGTGTCAAGCCCGGCTGGAGCTGACGGAAAGACGCGTCAGACACGGCCCGAAAGGTCCTTGCGTCCGGCATCGGCATCGGCGGGGTTGGCGGGGATATCGCTCCGGCCCGGCTCGGAGTTGGTCTCAAATCCACCGTCCTACCGCTACCTTATCCAGTTTTACATGAGTAATACAGCCTTGCATTCGATGTTTTTGACTCGAGTTTCCTTGCAAGTTCAGTTCAGTTCTATTCGCCAGTGTGTAATAGGACTGATATGTTGGTTTCGCGTTGCCCTGAGCGCTGGTCGTGCAAATAAAGTAGGATTGATCAGCGCAAACGCGCAATTGTTACACGCGGCGTAGTACGCCATTACCCCTGACGCAGGACTCTGGTGAGTCATGCGGGCATGTTTTCAGCTTCCTGTTAGGGAAGTAAAATAGGCACTTGTGCTCCTGACGAATACGTCCGTACATCTATTGATCAGCTTCAACATCAACAACTCGAATTCAATAATACTTCTCCTAATCCATTTTCCCCTGTCTGACCCAATCTGTCTCATCACCACCCCAATCAGCTCTCCATAGCCAAATCATCAATCATGCCCCTCCACTTAAGACAAGCAGCCCTCGCCGACGTCCCGGGCATGGCCACCGCGGGCGTCAACGCCTTCGAGAACGACGAGATCAACCTAACCATGTTCCCCCACGGGCCAAACCCAACACCCGACCGCCACCGCGCCGACAGGACGCGGTTCAGGGCGTGGATGACGCTTGACAGGATGGTCAAACCGGGCGGCGTCTCCATGATCGTCGTCGACGACGAGCAGGACGGCCGCATCGCGGGCTACGCTCAGTGGCTTCGGCCCGCGCCGCCCGACGGCCGGGAACTGGAACCCCCCATGGTCACGGAGGAGGAGGCTGCTTCGGCTCCCTTCGAGACGGAGAAGAAGCCGCCGTCTTTTGCGGAGGAGACGCTAGTGGAGTTTTTGGTCGCGCAGAAGAAGGAGGAGGAGAGGGTGCTGGGTCCGGACGGGAAGAAGGATGTTTGGTGTAAGTCCGGCGATTGGATGTGTTAGGAAGTATGGTCCATGATGTGCTGACGTGGCGTATACAGACCTCATCATTCTTGCTGTGGATCCGGCATATCAAGGACGGGGCGTGGGCAAGATGCTTGTGCAATGGGGCGTCGACCAGGCAAAGGCCCAAGGAAAGGGTCTTTTTCTGAGTGCTACTCCTGCTGGAAAGCCATTTTACACGCGCATTGGTCTTGAGGATGTTGGTGCCTTTGACATCTGGGGTGTTCCTCAGACGTCTTTTGTGCTTAAACCCTAGAGCGGCGGCTTTGTTTGCTTGCCCCTGAATTTCAAGTCATGCTATTACTGTTGACATTAGACTCTGTCCACCAATACACGCCATCATAAGGTCATCCTCGCTCATGCCATCCGCCACTTTCCCATACTCTTCTTTTCCACTGTCATAGCACTTACTCCAGCATGCACCCTGCCTATGCCTCTCCATGTCAGTAGCCTGTCCGTAGTCATCTTGCTGGCGTGCTTGAAGACTGGAGCCGGGACCCGGCGGAGCATTCTCAGACAACGGTACGGGCTACTTCCAGGCTCTCTCAACTATGTGCCCGATAAAATACTCCGCCGGCTCATTCACTTCAGCGACACTCGCTTCCCAAACGGTTCTAGTCTCGAGATGTTACAGATACGCGGAATTTATTGCACCTCGCCATCGAATTACCCACCTCTTTAATCCTGAGCTGCAAAGTTTGCGGTCTGTCAGATTCCATAATATCTCAACCTCAAGGATAACTCAGACCTCGCTTGCAATACTACAACAACTCAGGTATCTCGTCCGGTACGTTCCATGCCCTCATCATGCTCTCTCGGTGGCTTCGATTTCTAGACCGACCACCTTGCGGCCCAACTTCCCCCAAGCTCCTGAGCGACAACCATTCGGCGGCACCCTTCTGTGCTGGCCTCCCTTCCTACCAACCTCCCTCATCAGCCTACCCCCATACTAACCCACGTAACCCAGTTCAGCCAATCGCCAAACATGGCCGACTATAATCAAAAGCTCATCATGGTCCGCTACTACGACCGGGTCCTCGCCCTCGGGGCTCCCGCCTCCCTCGCGATCCTCAGCCAGTACGTTCGCGAGCGGTTCAACATCCCAGTCCACCTCTACATCCGCCTCCACGCCGGCTTCGACTTCCAGTACGGCCACGCGATCGCCGAGCTGACCCCCTCCGCCTACCGCCACCTCGAGGACCGCCAGGTCGTTTTTGCTACGGTCCATGACAACTACCACGAGGTGAATATCTCCCGCTCCCTCCCCTTCATTTTGCAGTACTGACCAACTTTAAGCCCGGTCTGCAGCCCTCTTTCCCTCTCCAAGGCAACCAGCCTCCCCAGGCCCAAGCTCAGGCTCAAGATCCCCTTGCCCCCGAGCGTCCCCTCCGTCCCGCCAACCACCGCATCGCGGTCAACCTCGGCGACGAGATCGTCCACGTCGGCGAGGTCCGCCGGGGCGTCGCTCACATCGTCCACCAGGACCCAGACGCTCACCCCGTGTTCTTCCCCGGTCCTGATGTCGTTGATGGCGGCTCCGCTGCTGCTCCCCAAGAAGCTCGTGCGGTTTCTTCTGCCAACGAGCAGCGCGAGGGGATGCCGCGTCGCACCACTCGTCGGGGCCAGGACGGGGTTTGACGGACGGTACCTTCCCTGAGATGAAGCTCGAGTCCGGGGGTGACCCAGTTGCCGAGCTTCCCACCGGCGAAGCTCAGACCCAAGCGGAGGCCAAGTCTGAGAAGTGGTTTTATCGAGGGACGTCTATTAGCGAGGCGTTAGGTGCTAAGAGTTCTGCCGTCTGGCATTTGGGTTTTGTTTTCCGTGAGTCATCCAAGACTTCCCTTCCCCCCATGCCTGCGATTGGATTTGCGAGTCGTTGGACAGTTCTTTACTAACCACGAGGGACATAGGTTTGGGCTGCGGTAGCATGATCGGTTTGACCGAAAAAACGAGGGAGTACGGCGTTGGTGTCCGGTTGTTTGCCGTCGAGTATTTTCCATTACAGCGACTCTGGTAATATGCCGGTCTAGCACCTTATTCCTTCTCCCCAGCTCCTGATCTTCGCGTCCTTTGCCTCTTGTCTCTGCGTTCTTTGCTTCTTGCCTTCGTGCTCTTTCCCTCTGGTCGTCTTGCTCCGGGGTTTAATACCCTCCGGCCTTTGTTTTGTGTTAGGTTGTCATTTCTTGTCGTGCTCCTCTAGCGTTGTGATATTGCTCTTGCTTATGCCTTTGCTTTTATCCACTCTGTGTCGTTCCTTGTTGTCCTTCCTTGTTGCCTATAAAGCAACACTGCTAACTTTCCTGGTCGTTGACATGTTCCTAGGTTGCCAAGATAAACTCTACAGTTGGTCCCTACGCTATCACCACGTAATCCTCAGGACCGGACCGCCGATTCACGACAGGTGGATCGACCTGGTTGGGGGCAGCTTAGTGTCTTCCCGCCCAGGCCATTCGGATCCCTGGACGACTTCTCGCGACTTTTGATATCGAGGAGAGCAGCCACCAGGGCAAGGTCGGACCCAGCCATCACGGCTTGGCCACCATACAGCAACTTCTCCGTATCACAGCAGTGGGTCGACCAAGGTCGGTCCTAGACGGCAATCTCCCGCCCTTGCGAAACGAAGGGGGGTACGGAGAGGAAGGCAGAGGAGGGCCGGGGGTTTGTTTCCTGTCCGGTCCTACCGGAGGATGCGGATGTTTGGTGGAAGGAAGTGTTGTACGATATGGTACAGTATTGGGTGAGGATGGTGGATGGCTGGGCCGGACGTGACGATGAGGACTTGGATGATGGGTGGGGGGAGTGTACGATATTATTGTTTTCGAGGCTGCAATGGACCCTGCCCGAGGGGGGCATCAGGCGGTGACGAGTTCCGTCACATCCATCTTCGTTTTCTACATACATAAAAAAATGTGAAGTGCTGTCAAGCAAAACAGAGCCTGAGGCCGCACCGCCGCACGATATCTTCGTTGTTTTCAAAGCTCTAGTGGAATGTGCCCGAGGGCATCAGACTGTGACGACTCCCGTCATATCATCTTGGTTCTTTACATACATCAAAAGAAGTGAAAGTGCTGCCACCCAAAAGAAAGAAAAAGAAGAAAGAATAGGTGAGACCGCGGTGAAGCTCGGTCAGCCAAGGTGAGAGGATAGTGACTGCCTAACCCAAAGGTCCGGAACCAGGTTTATTGAAGTGGATTCGGGCCTCGTCTATCAGCGCCCATGATCTGTCCATGTGGCCGAGTGGGATTAAAGGCTTTGCTATCAAACATTGCTATCTCCGCCGCCAGGAGGCCTCTCCTGGTTGCCACTCGGCCATGACAAGGAACGCACCAACAGGGAGGCGCCTGTTCACTTTTTGCTGGGTCGCAACTCTTTTTGCTTTTTGTTTTCAGAGTCTTTTTGGTTTTTGTGACTCGAACTGTTGATTGTTTTATGCAATTGGGATGATCTACTTTTTTGATAGTCTCGTGGGTTTCCCCAAGAGGCACCAACCTGGTGCTCACCAATATCATTATCAATTTAACACTCTTGTTATCCCAGCTTGCACTGTCCAGCGTATTTGTCACTTTCGTGCAAGCTCTGTCACAAGAAACTGGCCTTCTTCTTCAGCAAGCCCGTTTTCCTTAGCCTTGCGGTATGATGGTGAAGGCATCACTGAGTGTGCTGGTGTAGGACAACTTTGAGCTGCTGTGTCTCTCATCTTTCTTTCTGATCTTCAATTCTTCATCAATGACTGCAAGAGAAGCCAACCTGGGTGACTTGTTTAGGAATGCGGTTCGCTGGAAGATGAAGGAGATGGTAGACCGTCCTTTAACTGCCTGGCTTGTAGAGTTGTAGTCCTTGTGGAGGAGTCCTTGACCTCTCAATCACCTTTCAAAAGCTGGTATTGAAAAAGTGCCGTGTCTGGGGCCCTTCTTTTGATTTGAACTCGTCTTTGCTCCACGTCCTCCTGTCTGAGCCGCTGCTCTGAGGCTTGGACCTTAGGCACCGACTTCATCTTCACATCACCTCACTTTTGTCACCCACCGCCTTCCTCGTTTAGTTTTGTGCTTTTGGTTGCAAATCCAAGGCTGCTCAAAAATCAGCCGTCCTGTTTTTCCTATTCAATCCACACCCCAGCTTTCTTCACCCTCCTCTTCCTCCACCTTCCTTCAACTTCACCGTCCACCTTCATTACCTCAACCCCATCTATCCCAAGTATCTCTACCTCGTGTTTCAGACTTCTTCACACACCCTCTTCAAGGATCTTCTCTCCAACCACATCTCAAGGTAAGTCCCTCCATCTGCGCAACTACTTCCTCCCTCTTCCAATAATGATTGAATTTCATGTCGTTGATTTATACTCCTACCTCTCGCTCTTGGGTGCGTATCCCCATCCGCCGGGAGGAATGTGGACATCTTTGATTTTCTGACGGATCACCCTCTTCTTCTAAGCCTCTTTTCAATGTTCGATGTCAGCTTGAGGTGACATTTGCGACCACCATTGAGCTTCCACGCTCCGCCTCGGCCTGAGAGGCTGAAAATCAAACAATATCCCGGACAAGATTCTTGAGACCTGGTAAGTCATCGTCGTCTTCTTCCACCTACTGTCCACTTCAATGATGATACTGCCGGCTATCTCACGTCCATCGCTCTCGGGTGCGTATCCCCGTCCGTTCGAAAGACCTGGCCACATGTTGCGAGCTGATCACTTTATGTGTGCGCGCCCTCAATCGTGAGATGCTGATGCTGCAAATCTTCTCCAATCTGATCATGACTATACTGGGTTCTCTTTTTTCTGCTCTCAGATTTGGCCGTCGTCGAAACTAACACACATCTCAACTGTAGCCTTCAACTCGTTCTCGCCGCTCTTGAGAGCAAATGGACGACCTCCCCGAACTCTGGTAAGTCACATCTTTCATTACTCCCTCCGACATCTCACTTTACATGATGAACCCGCGGGGCAACCAAACTGCAGCTTCCTTCTGCTTGTTACGTATCCCACTGGCGGGATGTCACCAGCTACGAGTGCCAATCGCTCTTGGGTGCGTACCCCCATCCGTCGAGAAGCCATGCAGCAAAAAGACCGCTTAACAACCCTTCTGACTCTAAACACGCTTCCCACTCTTCATCTCTTCCACATCTATGGTGTACTGAATCTAACAAGAGGCGTCCCACCAGAACCACCAGTCCACCACCTTCACCGCTCGGATAGCAGCGACTCCAACGCCCAGGTCGATAAACCAGATACGTGGGGATTCCCTTCGGGGACGGCCCTGTCGCCCGCTGGGCTGCGTGCGACGAAGCCCATACCATTCAACAACAACAACTTCACCTCGAAAAATGCTATCTTTCACTCAACAACCCCCCGACCTCACCCTTCCCTCGAAACCTTGAGTTCGGCAGTCACCTCTGCTCACCTTGAGCTCAACTCATCTTCACACCAGCTTTGATCACCTCTTGGACGACCACAAATCCCATCGAGTCTCACTCTGAGAGTTTCCCCCAAGTTTCCACCACCTACGGAATCCCTCTTCGGAAACCACTCGCTATTCTGCAACCTACAACTCCGCGTGTCGACATTCCGGCACTTTGTCCACAACCGGATGTCCAGTCCTGATGCCTTCCCCCAGGACTTGATGGAAGCGCTCGCTGCGAGGATAACTCGGCCCCGTATTCTCAGCCCTGGTGACAAGGAGTCATTTCCCAGCCCCAACCAAGTCAGAACTTGAACGGCGCCACATCATAAGCATCAACATCTCACGCCAGGCAACTTCAATCAAGCCCTCAAGTGCTCCATTATGCGAGAGCTTGGTGCCTCTTCACCGCAGCCCTTGACACATCACGATCTTGAGGCGTGAGGAAAAGGCTTCTCTCCGGGGATTGAGGTCGAATCTCTGGACTCTCCGGTTCAAGGACGACAGCAAGCCAAATATCAAGACTGTGACCTCGGACAGGAAACCCCGCAGCCTGACGCGAATCTCTTTCGGCTCTACGCAGGTGCTCAAGCGTCCAAGTCCTCGTTACGATCCTTGGTCACACCTTCACGGACCAGCAGCCTACTTGGCCTGAGGCTTCCCACGTCAGAGGGCAAGCTTTTCAGCCGCGTCTTCCTCAATGGACGCCTCCAAGGAAGTGCGCGGCTCGTTCGACTTGGTCTTCGTCCGCTCAGTTGAAGCCCATGAACCGATTCACTGCTCCTCTTCTCAAAAGCCTGTCATAGGTCGTCTGCTACTTGACATGCCTTTCACAACAGAACCCTGGGCAAGCTCCGGCACACACCCGACGAGGCCGATGCGCCGCAGCGCCTCGACAGGGGACTCCATAGCTCTCTGCCGTCCAGTTCCATGAAACCTGGAAGGCACCTCGTCAACAGCATCCTAGACACTTCACAACTCCAGTCGTGCCTGACGCGCTGATGGTTGTGTCCATTCGCGAACAGCCTGAACCTTGGGCTGCGCAGTGACTGCCGACAGCCCTTGGTCTGATGGGAAGGCTCGCCTGGCGGCAAGATCAATCAATCGTCTCTGTTCGCAGCAATTGCACGTTGAGTTCAGGCGGCATCACTGAGATCATTTGGTATGCGTGGATTGTCTGGCACCACCGGGGTTGCTTGAGGTTCGAGAAACTGGCTATCTGATAACCAGACATTGGTTGGTTGATGTTTCAGAGGCTTCGCGAACTGGCAGGTCACGGACGTGGGTTAGCAGAGCGCCGCGATCAGGGCGGTGCTTTGTGCGTTGCAGGGTTCCAGGCACAGGATGTCGGGATGGTCGTCAGCTGAGATGCGATGGGAGTCTGAAGGTTGAGTTCTTCGCCTAGATACGACCGAATCTTGATGGTCAAGGGTGTATACTCATGGGCTTTCCCAGCGATAAGGTAGCAAACAATGCATGATCAAACAAATGGAGACCTGTTATTTCTCTCCTCCCGAAGCTTCTACGTACCCATTTGAACCTGAAACTCCAATGCGAGAGAAGCGTAAGATAGGTATCATTGAGCGGCCTCAACATCCACTGAGTACATCATTTCAACATTCTCGTCGTATATCAGCCTACTTCGACCGCACCAGCTCATCGACAATACCCCTCACGGCAGCAAACTCAAGCTCAGCCAGCGTATCCTCATAAAGCTGCTTCGCGAGCCGTGACCCCTCAGGCTTGTATATCAACACCGGTCCCCTAGTCCACCCCGTCAGTTCCATCATTTCGCCACTGTACCAAGCAAACAAAGAGGGAATAAAAACTCACGGCTGAATCTTCGCATCCTCCACAAACTGCCCATGCGCATCCCGTCCCAAGGTGGTAACAGCATGCACCAGTGTCCTAGCGCCCTTCTCACACGGCCACGCTAGCACCGTCTTCTGTATCCTGAACAAAAACCGTATCAACCCCGACGTCTCCCTCCCCAGGTCGGAGGTGCAGAACCCCGGGTTGGCCCAGTCGAGTACCACGTCCGAAGGATCCACGCGTTTCGCCAGTTCGGTGAGGAACAGCTGGCCTAGTAGCTTGGAGGTGCGATAGTTCTCGGCGAAGTCCCAGTGCTGTACTTTCTCCTTGAACGCGGGCAGGATGGGTGTTGAGTTGCGCGAACTTGGCCCACGCCGCCGCGTCCGAGGAGACGACGCAGAGACGCCCCGGTTCCGGACCGGACTTCTTGGCTTTCATGATGGGGAGGAGAAGGATGGTCAGGAGGATGGTGGAGAGGTAGTTTACCTGCACCGCCTCTTCGTACCCCGTTGCTGGGTCGAAGGTCTCCGCCAGCTTGAACACGCCGGCGTTGAGGACTGCGATGTCGAGGTTATCGAGGATCTTGGCGCGTTCAACGAAGGCGAGGATCGAGTCGTATGATGAAAGGTCGAGGGGCCAGACTTGGATTGCGTCTTGGGAGGGCAGATCTCGGCCTTTGGAGAGCTCCTGGCGGGCTGCTTCGCCTTTGGAGACGGAGCGGGTCGTTATGATCACTTTGGCACCTAGGTCGAGGAGTTGACGGGCTACTTCTAGGCCGATGCCGCCATTGGCGCCTGTGATGATTGCTGTTTTGCCGGTTAGATCCGCGTCACGTTTGGTGACGGGAGGAGGCGTGACGATGAGTTGGCGGTAGTAGTAGTGCAGGGAGCTGGCCCTTCGTTCTGGGGAAATGTCGAATGTTGACGCCATAGCTGAGTTCGAAGAAATTGACGATCTGGGATGGAGGGGAGATGACGTGGGGGGTGCTTTTAGAGATCGAGAAGGGGATATCAAGTCAGAGGGTCGTACACCTGGAGGAGAAGTTTCGCGTTTGAGCAACAAACACTCATTGGTCTGTGAGAACGGCCAGCGCGGTGCCGACATATATGCCACGGACACCGGACGGACGAAGCAGTGTACAGCAACTGGTCGGAGTCTGCCCACGGGGTCGGGCAAACCAAGAATTCCGCACTCCTAATACATTCGAGCTGGACAATAATGAAGACGGGTTCTTGAGTTGCTTGCATGCACTCTCGGGTCGAAGACGCCATAGCCGCTTGGCCATGGTATGGGCTTAGTAAGGCCAATATCACAGTGCAGATGTGATGGCTCTCTGACAAATGAAAGGAGATTCCACTCGAATCTTCAGTTGTGCTCAAGTGCTTCTGTCACGCTCGTTGTCGAATGTCTGGACTTGAGGATAACCGGCAGATGTTGTCAGGTGTGGAAACGTTTAAAGCATGTGCGAGTGGGGCTTCCCGCATTTAGCGAATGCAGCTAGCGCTTAGCGTCATGCAGGTGAAGCTGAGACTGAGATTTTGGGCAAGTCTGATCTGCTGACATGACAGAATTAACACCAAAACACGATCGCGATCTGTGTGATATCTCGACAACCAACAAAGACAAAAATCCAGATTACCAAACCACCGAGGAGTCTAGCCATATCTCAAATGCAAGTACGACACGGCATCGAGTTTTGGGTTAGCCTGCGTCAACCATGCGGAGCGATATTTATAAATCAATAATATGGAGAGACACGAAGAATGGCGGCCGAAGACAGATATAAGAGACCATGAGCGAAACCAGAGAGCTTTTCTCTGATTCTCATCATTGCATTAACAGCTCAAGCAGCTACGATCCAACAGAAGGATCAGATCATACTCAAGCCCTTCTACGAGATGCCTTCATACTTCATCACTGGTGCCGCCCGCGGTATAGGGGTAAGTCCGCCCCTCAGCACTAGTAATGCCTTCTCGACACGAGCTTACCATAGCTCTGCCGGTAGTACGAGTTCATTCGCCAGTACTCTGCCAACCCAAGCAACCTTGTCATCGGGACCGTCCGCAACAAGGCCGCAACCGAGAAGAAGGTGTCGGAAGACCCGGAGCTAAAAGATCGATCCAACATCCACATCCTCGAAGCAGATGTCACCAAGTACAGCGACCTGGAGAAAGCAGCCGCAGACGCCGCCAAGATCACGGGCGGGAAGCTCGACTATGTCATCGCCAACGCTGGAATCGTGCCAATGTTTGACGCTTACGACCCAATTGGGGACCTGTAAGTTGTGTTCCAGTTCTCACCGGAGGAGAACATGCAGAGACTGATGTGAGCAAACAGTGGTGACCGACTAGAGGAAGTAACAAAGACACTGCATGACACCTTCGAGATCCACGTTGTCGCCAACGTCCACCTCTTCACCCTCCTCATGCCACTCATCCTCAATGGCGATGCCAAGAAGGTCATCGCCATCACCAGCGGCTTCTCCGACATCGACTTCACCAATAAGTGGGACATGACGCCCGGTCCGCTCTACTCCATCAGCAAGGCGGCGCTCAACATGGTGATCGCCAAGTTCAGCGCGCAGTACAAGAGACAAGGCGTCCTTTTCTTGGCCGTCTGCCCGGGTATGGTGGAGGTTGGACATTATAACAAGGGTATGGTCTGCTCGTTGTATTCTTTCATAGACGTATTTGCTGACGGTCTTGTGTGTAACAGCGACGGAGCAGGATAACGCAAAACTGGGAGAGACGGTGGCGAAGTTCATGCAGTACGCGCCCGACTTTAAGGGGCCTATCACGCCTGAGGAGTCGGTGACTTGCATGAGGAAGGTTATCACGGAGGCTAGCATCGAGAAGGGCAACGGGGGCAATTTCCTGTCGCACTTCGGTACTAAGCAGTGGCTCTGAAGGAAAGATGGGCGGTTGGGATTTTGAGTTCCATAGATATAGATCTCGATGCAATTACACAAGTTCGACTACACAAGTTCGACCAAAGGGGATAATGTGCCAAGCGTACACATGATCGACCCAATTCATGTTTTTGCCAAGCTACCCTACATCCTTCGTGGCTTGGCCTATTTGTCAGCCATGCATGGTGACATCTTCGGCGCCGTTGCAATCACCATGTGCACACCTCAAGATAAGAATTTACAAACTGCAAAGAACACTATCCACAGGGTTTTGGGTAAGGACAGTCAGTCTTTGAGGATATGGCCCATGAAGATGGCATCAGCATCAACAACAGAAACCCTGCCGGGTACCTTTGAGGGCCTAGATGATCCGCTCAAGCCTGCCACCCCGTCGGAGATATGTCCGCTCCTACGGATATCCGAGGAGCGCGGGCTCAAACTGTCTTGGCCTCATGCAGGCGACGCCAGACGTTCACAAGTTGGCAAGTCTACGACTACAGAACCCATCCATGGGCCCCAATCCTCCCAGCACGACAGCCCGCATATGGTCCATGTTTCATCACGGGACGTTGCGATGCATTACCAGTTCAGCGGGTCGGAACCCGGGAGCGGCAGGCCGGTGCTCGAAGTACCCCTGCCGTGGAATCCGATAAGCGAGCAGGTCGGGCACGAAGAGCTGTTCGAATACTGTAAGACTGTACGGTCCTTCGTTAACCCCGTGCTTAACCCCTGACTGACCGATAAACCTAGTTCGACATACCGCATCCAAAGCCCTTCCCGTATTCGGCCATGACGCCTCGGAGCTGGGAAATGCTCTCATCCGGATAGCCCTATCGGGCAAGACCACCCTGAGCACAGCCGTAATCCAGTCCATCCTCGCCTTCTCCGCCCTCGTCCGCCACAACGTCAACGGCCAGGCAGTCGAGCTCAAGATCTCTGCGCTCAAGATCCTTCAGTCAGCATCAACCAGCCAGGCAATGAGCCCCACAGAAGGAGCCCAGCATGTCGCAGCGGGCATGCTCCTATGTTCCTTCGAAGTCCACCAGGCATCATGTACCTCGGGCGAGTGGACGTGGTACCTCAGGGGTGTGAAGGACGTAATACGTGCCTCCGGCCTCGACATGGTGCGGCAGGATGCCGACGTCGCGATGTTGCTCGACTGGGTGTACTACCACGACGTGCTGGCGCGGTTCAGCCTACGACACCGGCGTAAGGACTTCGAGGGGATGTCGCTGCACTGCCCGGCGACGGCGAAGTCGCGCATAAGTGAGAACAGTCCCACGAGTCTCTCTTCTGTTCCGTCCAGCGTTCGTTCAGAGGTAAGTTTCCCCATGCCCCTCTCAAAAACTAGCAATGTCTTATCTTTCTGACCCACCTGAACAGCCCTCAAAATCAGCGCCCCCAGCTATAGTCCTAATCGAACTTCTCTCCAACATCTGCGACGCCGTCTCCCAACCTACGCCCCAAACAGCCGACCACAAGACCTTCCTCAAAATCCTCGACTGGCGCATCCGCACCACCGCCATCCCCGCCACCCCCCAGGACACCCCGGACACCCCCGTTATCCTCGAGCTCTACCAGCTCGCCCTGCTGGTGTACATCAACCGCGCCAACCCCAAGCTCCAACCCCCCGCCAAGACGCAGCAGCATGTCGACCGGGCCTTCGAGCTCATTCCCCGGGTCCGCGCGTGCGACAGGCAGTTCCCCGTGTTTGTTCTAGGCTGTGAAGCAAGAAGCGACGAGCAGCGGTCCGCGGTGCTGGATCTGATCGCGAGGACGGAGCGGGGCGTGTCGTCGCGGTCGTTTAACTACGTCCGCATATTGCTGCAGGCTGTTTGGGCGCAGGATGATCTTGCTGCTGGTGGGGAGGTGGACTATTTACAGAAGATCAGTTTTGTGATTAGTTGTTGTAGGATTTTGCCGACTTTTGTGTGAAGGGGAGAAAGGGAGGCGGGGTGTAATGGGGGAAGAGCGTTGCTGAGGGGATACGGGGAGGTCATCTCGCAACGAGCCTCTTCGGACTACCCGAGAACTGGTGGACTTGGGGTACAGATTCGAGGGCCTCGCAGGAAGTCGCCATCAGCCCTTGCAAATATTAACGAATGCGTCGCGACTCGGAGCCGGTGGACCGAGAGAATGGGACCGCCGCCACGTCGAGGTGCTGGATCCGGACCCCAGTGGAAGCGCGTTGGCGGGCTTCGGGGGTATCCGCACGGAGGAGTTTGGCGAGAACAAGGAGGACTTCGAAAACTCGAGGCGGCTCAATGCCGTCGAAGGCACACCCACACACAACTGGGTGTCTATCAGTTGCCCGAGAGAGGGTGATGGAGTGGACACTAGGCGGCTTAGGTCGTGTTGAAGTGTAGACCATCGCGCAGGCGGCTGTGTCCCAGCTCAAAATGACACCATATACACACGGAACAATAACAAAACAAAACTGGGCGCATTGGAAGACGTATAAAAAGAACAAGAGAACAAAAGTGAAGCCCAATTGCAGTAGTCACAAGGAAGGAAGCAAAAGTGTGATTTCGCCCGGGCTCGAACCGGGGACCTTCAGTGTGTTAGACTGACGTGATAAACCAACTACACCACGAAACCTGTGATCGTTGAGTAGCGAACGATTAAACCCTTCTGTGAATCTTTTACAGCTAGCGTGCTAATCCACACCCAATTCCGATCGGACCCGCCATGCCGGTACCGCAAAACAACACCCGGGACTCTTTACGCAACCAGTATTATTCCCGATCCTTTCAAACCAGATCAACCAGCCAAATGACCGAAATCCTAACATCCCACGCGCCGACGCGCTTGCGACCAACCCGGAAATTTTTTCACCTAATTTTAAGACGCGATAACCGAAGCAGTCAAGCAGGTCAAGTCACACCACATGCGCCATATCAATAGGCGACATCGCTCGCGTCGCTAACAGCGGCTGTGACAGGCTACCCGCGGCATTGGGAGCACTTGGCGTCATTGATCCTTTTTTTCTCCGGTTCAGGATCAATTGGATTCTGATCTTTTGGTTCTAGGCGTGGAAAGACTGCAAGGGTACAAGTGTGCCAATGGTTGCGGTGTGCGGTAGTCGGCCAGAAAATCGAAGTCCAGTGACTAAGGCGTGATGTGGTGCGGCTTGGCTTTGATATATCTCTCACTTCGACTTTAGCTCTTTATAAGTTCTCTCACCGTCTGCATGTCTCATCGTCCCGAACAAGTTTGGAGTAGCTCAACACCATCGCGATAGCCTCAGCTATCCAACTTCTTTTCTTCAAAATGGCATTCCAGGAATCGAAGGAAAGCAAAGATGTCTCCATCCCATCCACCCCTCCTGCCGAACCCTTTGTCTCTGCGGAGGCGGGAGAAAAAGATCAAGACGTAGCCATAACCCTCGTCGGCCAGCGCGCCCACGCCGTCTCCCCGGAAATAACCGCCCGCGCGGTCCGCAAGACGGACCGCTTCCTCATCCCGGTCATGTGTCTCGGCTACGGGCTGGTGTACTACGACAAAGCCATCCTCGGCTCGGCCGCGCTATTCGGCATGACCGCCGACCTGAAGCTGTCCGTCGTCTCCCCCGTCACGGGGGCGGTGGACACGAGCAGGCTGTCGTGGGCGACGAGCCTCTTCTACTTCGGCATGCTGGCCGGGCTCTACCCTCTGGCCTTCCTGCTGCAGCGGTTCGACAGACCCAGGTTGGTGCTGGGAGGCGTGGTGGTGCTGTGGAGCGGGGTGTGCATGCTCACTGCCGCTGTTACGTCGTACCAGGGGCTGTACGCGCAGCGGTTCGTGTTGGGGTTCGTGGAGAGCGTTATACCGACCGCGTTCATGACGATTATAAGCGGGAGTTACACGCAGGAGGAGCAGAGCTTGCGGCAGAGCTGGTGGTTTAGTTCGACGGGGTGGTTTACTATTATTGGGGGCGGGTTGAATTATGGGTTTGCGCAGGTCGAGGGTGGAGGGTTGAAGAGGTGGCAGTATATTTACTTGCTGGCGGGGAGCTTGACGTTCTTGTTTGGGTTGTTGTGTTTTGCGCTGCCGGATAGTCCTGTTACTGCGTGGTTTCTGACGGAGGAGGAACGGTTTGCGGCGGTGGAGAGGTTGAGGGCGGGCCAGACCGGGGTGAGGTGCGTCAAGTTCAAGTGGAGGCAGATACGGGAGGCGGTGCTGGATGCGAAGGTTTGGTTGGTTGCTCTTATGATGGCTTCTGCGTGAGTTTTGACATCCTGCTCCTGGGAGTTAGACGGAGGATGTGGCTAACCGGGAGATAGATACACCGTCAACGGCGCCGTGTCGGGCTTCGGGCCGCTCATCGTCTCGACCTTCGGCTGGTCAACGCTGCAGAGCATACTCTTCCAGTTCCCCCTAGGCGCTCTGTGTCTGATCGTCATCCTCGCCACGGGGTTCCTCGGCAGCTGGGTGCCCAACATCCGCATCATCATGTTGGTGGGGTGCTGCCTGCCCGTCATCGCCGGCTGCGCCATCATCTGGAAGAGCGAGTGGACGCACCACGCCGCCGCGCCCGTGATAGGGTACTCCATCACCGGCACGTTCGGCGGCGTCGTGAGCTTGATCATCACGGTCGGCATGTCGAACGTGGCGGGCCACACGAAGAAGAGCTTCATGGCGGCTACCATCTTTGTGGCGTACTGCGTTGGCAACATCATTGGCCCGCAGCTGATTAAGAGTCAGACGAAGAGCAAGCACTACCCTGAGTTGTGGACGGGGCTTATTATCTGGTGAGAACTGATTGTGATCCGATAGACTTTGGTTCGAGCTAACGCATACTACAGTTACTGTATCACCATCGCCTCCTCCGCGGCGCTGTACTTCGTTCTCTGGCGGGCGAACAAGGCGAAGGAAGCGCTGGGGCCGGTGGACGAGTCCGAGAAGGCAAAGCTCGCATTTCAGGATCTGACGGACAAGGAGAACCCGTACTTCAGATATGTTTTGTGATTATAGATGATTAGAGATGTTAATTAGATTAAGCGCGCGCACATAGATGGATTCATCTCCCAAGGAAGCAACGGTAATAACCCTTTCCCAACCTGACTAGCCAGCCGCTTCTGTCGCGGCCTGGCAGGGTATCTCAAATGACAGAAAACGCACAAGTCAAGACCTCTCCTCACTTCCCTCCCTTTTGCAAATTCGACACGACTCTTTCTGTCCAGGCTAAAGCCCAACAACTCCGACGGCAGGTCAACCCAACGACCGACTACACCTGCTGATGCGGCTGCCTAGTCTCAGGCACACCATAAGCCTGCTGCTGCTGCTGCTCGGGGACGGCGTAAGCCTGCTGCGGCTGCTCGACGGGGTACGGCGTCGTCTGCTGCTGCTGCTGATGGTGCTCGGCGGGGTAGCTCTGCTGCTGCTGGTGGTCGACGGGGTACGTCTGCTGCGTCTCGTACGGCGAGTCCTGGTGCAGAGGCTGCTGCTGCTGGGCGTACGTCTGCTGGGGATAAGCAGGCTGTTGGTTCTGCATCTCCACGGGCATCGGCCCGTCGGCGATGGGCTTGTCGCTCACGGGGCCGGCGGTGCCTGCTGCTGTCTTGCGGTGGGATAGGAGGGAGAGGACTGGGAGGGTGTGTTAGTTAAGTGATAGGGATAGCTGGGGAGAGGGTAGGGGAAAAGGGAGGCTGTACCGAAAAAGACGAGGGTGATGATGAAAGTCACCCAGAGAAGCGCGCCCAGCGCGGCGGAGGCCTTCATGCAGTTCACCGCCGACTTCCAGTTGCCGCCGTAGTAGTAGCCGTAGTAATCATCGAAGGGGGAGAGCTGGGCGGCCTCGCTGGCCAGGACGGCCCAGGTGCAGAGCCAGAAGATGACAAGGAGGGATTCGAGGACGCTTGTCAAATATCAGTACAGGAGTCACCAGTCATGGAGGATGTAACAAGGGGGGCAAACAACATACAGCTGGGCCCAGTAGTTGTAGATCTGGGGCGTCACAAAGAGCGAGACGGCAAGATAGATAATGTAGCCGAGCGTCAGGATGAAGGTGAACCACGCCAGCCCGAAGCCGGCGAGGCCGCTCGTGCCGAACTGGTCGGCGGCGTAGGCCGTCATGACGAGGATGATGAAGGCAAGGAGGAGCTGCACGACGCGCATGCCGAAGGCGGACCATACCGGCTGCGCGGGGACGTGGGTGCGGCTCTTGCCGTCGTGGGCGCGGGCGTCCCAGATGTTGGCTGTCCAGTTGACCATTTTGGCGGTTTGTTTGTTTACTCTATTAGGAGGTGGGTGAGGTAAAGATCAAATACAAGATCTGGTTTGGATCTGAGATGAGATCTGGTGGCTGTAAACCTGTGGTTGGTGGTAGTGGTGGCTGATGTTGTGCAGAAAAAGAACGAACGAAAATCCAATGACATGTCTGCCCACGAGAGAGAACAGTCTTTGCTTTATGAATGGTTGGTCACCACGCGGTGACGGAAGCATGCCACAAGCTCGGCATCAGTGATGGCACACAAATACACACCGATCCATGACCGATCTTCCCGCTTCCGACTGGCCATGCCAGAGCAGTGAGCCTCGCCATTGGCCCTGTGGCCGTGCCGAGAATTTTCTTTCTGTTCAGCTCATGCAAATCTTACAAACCTAACAGGTGAAGGGATCGCCAGCCAGGGCCCAGACATCCAAGGAGAGTGGCATCATGGCATGTGGTCTGAGACACCCCGGCCCAGGGAATGTGGATGCGTGTAGTGGAGTCGAGTCCTGGAGCTCTGGCCAATGGCCGTTTGCGAGAGGCGCAGGGTAGCTCGGTTATCGTTAGCGCCCTGGGCACGGCAGGCATGTGCTTCCATTTTGACAACCGTCAAACAAAAGAGCTGGGCAAGAGCTTGCCAGAGCAGAGCCTCGCTTGGCCGTTGACAACGTGACTGCCGCGAGTGCCGTCATGGCGGCTGGGCATTTCTTTTCTTTTCGACTCGAGACTTCAGCTTTGATCTTGGTGCCCTCTTGGAAGGCAGAATTTGGCATTTCGTGACAAACTAGCAAGAAATCCTCTTGTTCTTCTGCCTCTCTAGCGGTTTCGCAACACGGACGGCGTGAGGCCTCTTCCAACTTTTGCATTTTGCATTCCCAAACAAGAGCCCGTGCCCAGAATGCAAAGTGAGTCACCGAAAAGAAATTGTAAGGAAACCGGCATTTCAGCCGTTCGATGCAATCCGTCGAGAAACATCACGCCAATGAGAGAGTGGACCGGAAGCGAGTCGACGTCTGATTAGGCTCGATCCGGCCTAACCTCCCGCCGGTTCCCAACATCATGACATACCACTGTTCTGTGGCACGGCGGAAAATTCACGTGAACGAGCAGAGCCGATATCGCCTCGGTCATGCATTGCAAATGAACTCGAAGCTTCTGTTGACTTAGTGCAACATACGACCGACAATGACGTCGAGGTGATTTATCGTAGTGGATGTAGCAACACATGTTGCAAGGTCATGGTATTCATGTATCGGCAGGGCATAACCAAAAACAAATCAAGCCAATATATGGGAATAGCTTCACTCCATCCTCCAACCAAAACAAACCCACACATACTTCCAATTCAAGGTATATCCCACGGCTCACAACTCCCAGACCCCTTCCATCTACCGACAAGCACACCCACCAGCTAACTCCCCATTCTCGCCCCCCAAATTCGCCCCCTTTGCGGGCTCGTTCAGCGCCACGCTCCCATTAACCTCCTGCGTCGAAGGCGGCACATCGAGCGCCGGGTTCCTGTCGAAAAAGTTATTCGGCCTAAACACCACCTTAATTATCTCCATCGGCATAACAGGGAAGTCTTCCACCCTCGGAATATGGTTGATGCCGAACTGCACCCACAGGACCGGGTCGCCATCCTTCTCTCCCAGTGTGTCCTTCCGGTCCGCCCAGCTGCGCACCCCCGTGCCGCCGCGGGATTGGTTCGTGTACTCCCCTCCGGCGAACAGCTCCCCGTCGCGGTGGGCCGTGACGTAGACCGAGCGGTCGGCGAACTCGGCGCGCTTGTGGTGGTAGGAGTCGCTGTCGGCGAGGATGGTTTGGTAGGCCGGGACGTGGATTTTGTACCCCACAGGGGTGCCGTTTACGGGGTTGGGGACGGAGGGGTTGATGATCTTGAATTGTCTTCCCAAGGAATTGTCGAGGTCGTAGCCGCCGCTGACGGTGATGGGTGTGCGCTTGACGGTGTACCCCACGCCGTGCGGGTTGAGCACGGGGTCGCGAGGTAGGGCGACGGCGTCGTCGTAGACGATCTGGTTGCCCGGCCCGTCGAGCATGGGGTCCACGCGGAGGGAGAAGAAATGCTGGTGGTACCCCGCCAGGACGCCCGGGTGCACGACTGTGCCGAAGGGGTGAGGGGTCTTTGTTAGACTGAGATCGACGGGCTGGGTGGAGAGGATGCCCGTCGCGCGCACCTCGTAGGTGACGTCGCCGGCCGTGTTGAAGATGAACATGAGGATGTACTCGTAGTTCGACACGGTGAGGATCGTTTGGAGGACGAGCTCGCGGTTGCGCACCACGCAGGCGCGGTCGGTGCGGTAGTTGGTGTGCTTCCAGAGGAGGCCGTTGTCCTGCTCGTGCACGCACACGACGTTGGGCATCTTGACGGGCTGGCCCTCGGCGTCGGTGACCACCCCGGACATGTAGTAGATGCTCCCCAGGCAGTCGCAGCCGAGCTTGAGGTTGTTGGCCATGATGCCCGCGCCCGCATCCCCCAGGTCGAAGGCCTGCTTGCGGTGGAAGGGGTGGCGCGGGTCGCCGTAGGGGATGGCCATATCGGACAGGGAGAGGCGGTAGAACAAGGGTCGCCCGTCGTACCGCACGTCGTAGAGGACCATGCCCTCGCGCTGGTTGAAGCCGACCTTGAAGTCCCACTTCTGCCACCGGATGCGGTCGCCCATCTCGGCGAACTTGTCGACCGTGAAGGAGGCGCCCTCGGGCTGGACGACGCGGAGCGGCTTGAGGTCGGTGCGGAGCGTCTGCGCCTCGGGGATGTACTCGTTCGGACCCCGCGGTTCCCAGGGCTCGAGTGGTTTCACCTTCTCGTCCAGCCCCGTGGCGACGACGTCGATGCGGATGACCTTCATGGTCACCGTGTCGACGACGGGGGAGATGGGCAGGGGGAATGCGTAGTGGCAGCTGTCGGGCTCATAGGGGTTGGCCGGGTCGCGCATGTACATGAAGCACTGCATGACGCGCTTGTCGTCGAAGAACTTTCCGTCCTCGGTCTTGACGCCGTCGGAACCGTAGATCCAGGGGTCGCACACGACGACGCTGCCCTCGGGGAGCTTGAGCTTGGCGAGCTCGGCCTGCACGCCCTCGTCGGCGAGGAGGGCCGCCTCCACGGCCAGGATCTCGTCGCCGTCTCCGTTGGCGTGGAGAAAGGGGCCCATCAGCCGGTTGCGCTGGACCGTGTCCTTGGTGAGGTTGACGATGGCCTCGTGGAGTTTGTCCTGTGTGTGCGTTAGTCTGGGTACACCAAGTGATGTGGTGGCGAATTGCTCACGGTATTCTTGATGTAGTAGATCACATCGGCAAGGCGCTCAATGGAAGGGAGCTCCATTCCTGTCCTCTCGGCCTCAAGGTAGGGGAGGAGCTCTGCCTTGGCGGGTTCCCGGAGCTTGATGCTCTTGTACCGGAACTGCGTGCCCTGAGGCCATGACTGAGCTACCAGGCCGGACGACCTGCTGATCTCAGCGCCTGTGAGAGGACCGAGGGGATGTGTAGGGACCTTGGTCTTCTTGACGCCGTTGACGCCGTTTGTGTGAGGTGCCTCAACGGCTGGAGAGTCCTGGCTGATACCCATTATGTTTGATTCGAAGAGTGATGGAGGTGGTTATCCAAAAGGGATGATGTTACAAGACGTCCAGTTCAGGTACGCGTCAGGAGGAGGGAGGAGAGAAGCCCGGATATATACTAAATACTCCGGAGGTAGCGGGAGGATTCCAACGAGGAGTGGGATTGGATGGATTTGATGCCGGAGCTGGAGATGGATGTCTCGATCCCCTCAATCCTTAGCGGGCGCTACTAACTGATAAGGAGGAGGGTAGATCAATGCCGGTGTGGTGGAGTTGTTCAAGATATGCCTTAGTGGTATGTATGATATGTCTTGGCTAGGTGTTGTTACCCGAGGGATATTTATGTAGTCTACTTAGACTCTAGACATCAAGATAAACATCTCTTGTTCGTGAAACGACAGATCTGTGATCATTAATCATCTCAATTCGGCGACTTACATACATGGGTGGCGACAACTTTGACAAGCTCTTCACGTCAAATAGTAGCAGGAGGGCAGCGGGATCGACCGTCTGACATGCTTCCTGCTTGTCGGAGTATCTTCAGTTTTTAGGGATTAAATTTCCCAAGAACCGGGCCATCGGCTCATGAATAGCCCGTCGTTATCTCTCGACGACGATGAACAAAACATCGAACATATCTTATTCTTGCCCCGCCAGCATACCGGTCTCCGCGGGTTCAGACAATGGCGTATGTTTCGCATGGACATACTGAATCTGAATTAGCGTTGTCAACCCCGCTCCGAACCGCTATCTTGGAGCTCCTCAAGGTTCTCATCTCGACCCTGTCAATTCGTTGGGGGTGGACTGCTGGGAATGGTGATTTCATGCAGATGGAGTAGGAGCGGGATGCATCATGCGTTTCGCGTTTGATCTCGCAATCGGGCCCTGCTAAAGATAGAGATGCTGACACAGATTGGAGGGGAGTTTTGCAGGATTTCGATTCTTTTTATCTTATGTCAAATCTGGCATATTAGATGCCTCGACCGCCGTCCCTCTTCCGAGATCTCCTCCCGGATATCGTACACAGTCCGAACAACTCCTGCCGTCCTCCGTTCGGCTGCTTCAGTCCCGACTAAACCCCTTGTGCGTGCATGCATGCCACGACGTCCGCCCAAGCCGCTATCACAACATCTCTTCGACCTGGTGACCACATCCCCAACCCCAAACCCCCTCCCCATCACCCGCCACCCCAACCCTCCTCCCATCCAACCTGTCTGTGTCTCTACCTCTTAACCCTCCACGCCCCAGTCTCCAACCACAACCTCGCATACCAAGTATGCAGCACCTCCATCCACCCGGGCATGGGCCCCTGTATCCCCTCGATCTTCCTCCCGCTCACGAAGAGACAACTCTTCAGCCCCAGCACCGCCTCCCCCCTCTCGCGATCAATCTCGGCGCTAATGACGAACAACCCGTCCGAGTCCCTCGGTTCCGCATTCCTCGGCGAGTCGCCGCACCGCACCGTGATTTCTTGTGGGGTTTTGTCCACCACCTCGAAGTGGTCCGTTATCTGCTCTCCCACTTCGTACGTCGATTGTTCGAGCTGCGGCACGGTCCAGAGCTGGGAGGAGGTGGTGGGGGAGTGGTATTTCCGTGCCAAAAAGGCGCGTTGGAAGCGGTAGCCTGTTTTTATACATTGTTGTCAGCTCTTGTTACCCTCGGTTTGGGATAGAAGGAGAGAAAGAAGACGTACCCAACCCGCTCCAAACCCCCCTACAAAACTCAACCGCCAAATCGCCCTCCCTCTCCAGCAGCTCGGGCCGGATCTCGTCGAGCGGGATCCGTTTGACCACCATGTCGTTCGCCGACCCGTTGCGGTGGCGGTTATACCGCGCGTACACATCGGAAGACCACAGGGGGTCGTCGCGCGGTAAGGGGCGCACGAGCGTCGTCGCGCCGCCGAGGTAGGCGAGCACGCCCGCGCCGGTGAGGACGCCGGTGTAGAGCGTCTTTTTTATTATGCCCATTGTTAGTGACCGTGTGCGGGGTGGTGACCGTCGGCGTGGGGTGTTAAAAACGAGTGTATGCGCGGCGAGGGAGGGAGCGACGTTGGAGGAAGGGGGGAAAGCTGTCGGGCTGTGTTGTCGTGTGCTTGGTTGCTTGATTGATTTGATTTGATTGCCGGGGAGAAGCCGGAAATCGAACCCGACCCCCCCTGGTCAGAGCTGCGGCTCGGTAGCTCGCTCGGCGCGGCGCTAGATCTCGCGCCCGGAAGAGGGTCGAGGTGGAGACGTGCAGGGGTTGAGACATCGCAGGGGTTCTCATGCCCGATGTTTAACGTCGGACGACTCCTTGCGGTTTACCTCCTCACGTCATCTTCGTTACCTATAATCTTTCAATTGCCCAGGTCCGGAGCCCGGAGAACGAGCGCTGTTGTCGTATCTCCGGTGGTGCTGTGTTAGTGGCCCAGTGCCTCTGGGCGTCGTCAAGCGACGATGTTGAAGCTTGGGAGCTGGCTGTCAAGTGGGGGGCTTGTGCCACGCAGCTACGAGACTTCAAGGCGGTGGCTCATTGTCGTATGCCATCAGTTATGTGTAAAGACGCAGCTGCAGAGGGCAGATGTCCGCGAGGTTCGGAACCGGATGTCATCAGTGTGGCTTCAAGGTTCTCTCCAAAGCTCCGAGTTCAGGTCGATGCGCTATGGCCACTATCGGAGCTGCAGTGACAGAGCGTTTTCAAAGCCGGCTATCATGGTCTCTGGACGAGGTCGATTTCCTGAACATGAGCAGAAGTGTCGCTCACTGTTTGGCGAGGTGGCACAGCTCAGCTCTGTCTTGTCTTTGACGGCGTAAGCTTCCAGCTTCAATGATTGCTGCAGTGGTTGACGTGTTGCCTTCCTCTTCTGAATTAGTTCCCGAGAAGCACCCCGGCACTGTCCTGTGCGCTGTCTTTGACAGATGGCTAGGGGGGTAATGCCAGGAGAGAGTGATGGTGGGGGAGACGAGGTTCTGGGCTGGTGGATTCTGCAAAGCGGTTGGTCGAGATGCTGTGAGGATTGGCTAGTGGATGGTTGTCAGAGAGCGATTGGTTATCCGAATGGGGGATGGGATTGGTGATGGGGTTGTGGTTTGATTTCCGGGTTGGTGAAGTGAGTCTGGAAGAGGTTGCAGGTTGGGTTGATGATGGTTAAGCGGAGGCAGTCTTCTGGGTAACGTGTGTTTGGGATTGGGACTGTGGGGAGTATTGAGTTACAGGCTGAGGTGGAAGATGGGATGGATGATGGGATGGATGATGGGATGGATGATGGGATGGATGATGGGATGGATGATGGGATGGATGATGGGATGGAGGATGAGGTGAATCTGGGAACGGGAACCTGCGAAAGTGTTGGCGGCGGGGGCATGCCAGCGTGGTGATGCGAATTGAGGCTCAACGACAGGAAAGGCATCACGGGAGGCGGGAAGACGTTGCAGAGTCCGAGTTAACGGGTCATCGGGGCGAACGAAGGCGTGTGGTACCGATGGCGACTGCAGGCTCGTTGCCAGCCTCATCTCCACCAACTGCAGGTTGCTGGGCCAAGTGCGGGGGGCTGGGGGCATGCATTCACAGTGCCAGGTCAGCCCGAAGTGAATGGGAGGTCAAAGCCTGCTACCTGCAAGGCCCTCCATATCTATCAGTTCCGGGACCTCTGTTCTTGTCCGAGAGGACAGCACCTGTGGTACAGTGGGATTAGGTTCTCGAGTTTACCAGTGGTTGGTCCCACCTGTGACACTTGGTACATGAAGGCAGGGCTCAGGTTCGAGTCCAGCTCCGTCGAGTCCCGTGTGTAAAAAACCTAAGGAGCTGGGTCGGTCCACGGAAGAGCCAGAGGTGGCGCCGTGGTACCGGCTAGTAATAATACCTGAAGCACAACAACCCCAAGCAACCACCCTCAGCATCACCACCCCCGATACCGAACGATAGCAACAACCCCGAACACACCAACCCCGAATACCACCACTACCGATCGAACGAACCATACACCACAACGGCGGAGTAAACCCTCTACAACTGGGTTTCGTAACCGGCAACCAACGGGTTGTCGGTGAGCTTTTGCCATTTTCGACTTTGATTCAATTTTCTCTTTTTATTTTCTATGCTTCTGCGTTTCAGGGCTGTACGAGGTCTGAGGCGACCGGGTGTTCTTTTGCTTGCTGGTTGAATAGGTACGAAGGACCGTGTGGGTGTCAAGATGGTGTGAAGGTCATTTGCTCTTGTCTGGGTTTGCTGTCAAGCGTTCGACTCTTGCTGGTGACAAGTTCTTTTCGGTTTCACGATGCTGCTTTTATCTGCCCTTCGGGATATCAAGGTTCACATTGTGCATGGTGACTCCAGATGTAAGGGGAGGGTTTGATGATGGGTTTCCTAGCGCATAACGGTCTGATATCTCTGTGATGCAGTTAGAAGAAGAGGCTGATGTTTCTGTGACGCAGATAGACACAACAGGCTGGTCCAAGGTACCGTACCGACAGAAGATCGAAGCTACTTGAGTGAGAGTGACGTTCGTGGGCGGGAGACCATCGAGTTGGAACTCGTAAGCCTTACTTACCCCTATGCTCTGCTCCTCCCCGCGGAACGGCATGACTTTCAAGAACTCAAACGTTTGCACTGGACCAGTCATTCCTGTGCTTCATCTTAGTTTGGGACACCTACCAAACAGCTCAAGTCTAGTTCGGTAGCCAGCTCGACGGACCGCTACGAAGCCATGTAAACTCGTGTGGTGCGGCTCCTTGGGCCTTGGTTGGACGCAAACATGAGGGTCATCAACCCTGTCGAACTCACGCCTGAGAGTAGATACTGACATCATCAAGGCAATCCTATTCTCGCTATGGTACAAGGGTATCAAACACAGTGTCATCATCACATCAAGCATCCTTCAAAACGCTTTGGCTGTTGACGACTTGTCTGCTATGACACATTGACGTATCCTCCTCTCCAACCCCCTGACTGGCCGACGCAGCACCCTGTTGGACGAGTTACACCGCTTTCAACATCCTGCTTTGATCAGCGCTTCCTAAAGTAGTAGTCGCCATTCTGGCACCGAACCCAGTCTACAGCACCTCGCCATCAGGCAGCCCTGCATCCATACCGCACTGGTTCAGCGAGTGCGACTATCAGGACCGCCTAGATCCGCCGTGGGGCATGTTGCGCATGCCTAGCTCCCACTCATCCTGTCGTCGGCACAGAGGCCAAAGCCTAGGGTGGATCTTCGTTCAGGTCAAAGTTGAAGGACCGCCAGGGATAGACATGGCACAGCCCATTCCTCGTCCAGCTCGATGTCTCAACAAGCGGTGCAGGTCACGGTCACCACCGGCGAGCCATGTTGCTGCCGCGTGAGACGGTTTACAGTTGAACTTCAGGGGTCTACGCGAGCACGACAACGGCCTGCATCTTGCTCGACTGTGTCGGGGCTCACTGGGCCGCTGAGTTGATATGCATCTTCTGCTGAGCGTTAAAGGTAGAGGCGGATGGTATCTGGCTATCCGACTGGTGAGCTTTAGGCGCTCCCAAGATGCTGGTCGGATCGTCGAAAAAAATTGCTCCTGGTTGGAGTCAGAGACGTTGCCATCAACGGCCCGGATCTGAAAGATATTGATCCCCGATACCCCCGTATCGAACCCTCAGGACCTTTAGAGGAGCGACGGTTCTTGCTGCCATGATTTCCACGTGACGACGGGCAGACTGCACCATTCTTCAACGACTCGGGAGCCTCATCCAATAGCAAACAGGCCGTTGTCAGTGTGACACGAGTTGTCCGCCGAGTCCATCGGAATGATACCGGCACCTTTTCTCGGCATGTGGATGTCATCCACCCCACTGTTAGCCGCCTTCCCCGTGGTCAAGGTGCTGGACCGCTGTCTTGGTTGCTCGCGATTCCGAGAGACCAGTTGAACTGCAGCTTGTAATTCGAAAGCCGAGAATTGGGGAAAGCCGATTAGTAACATATGCAGGTCTTCTTGTTTTCGATCCCATGTTTGCGGCGAGAGATCGATGCTGCCGACGTGGAGTTGCGGGGAAAGAGGGACGATGGATACGGTGGTTGCATCGGAGCGATGCTGCCGGGACGGAGGGTGGCCCGATAGTGTGAATCGAGAATTGGGGTTCGGGGTTTCGTGACAGGGACCATGCATTATGTTCCCCGCCAGTAACCAAGACCGCCAGTAACAAGACGACCGTTGCTCCATTGAAAAGTGATATCTCCTACTGACCATTGTTCGTTCTCCTGGACTATTGTCTGAGCAAGCTTCTCTCACCTTCGCCATCTTACACTTTCTCATACCAAGTTCTACTACACAGCTCACATCACAGAAGTCACAGTAACCATGGGTTCAAACGCACAACTCCCCCCAGTGGGCACCCACTTCCCCGAGCGGCCGCAGTTCCAGGGCTTCCAACGGCCCTGCGGCGTAGAGGCCGAGGTCGGCAACCTCGAGGTCTACGGCAAGATCCCCGACGACATCGACGGCACCTTCTACCGGGTCATGCCCGACCCGCAGTTCGCGCCCTTCATCGAGAACGACCCCTGGTTCAATGGCGACGGCAGCATCTCGGCCTTCAAGCTCCAGGACGGCCGTGCCTCGTTCAAGCAGCGCTACGTGCGCACCGAGAAGTTCACGCGCGAGCGCGAGGCCAAGCGCGCCCTGCTGGGCAAGTACCGCAACAAGTACACCGACGCCGTCGAGTTCAAGATCCGCACCACGGCCAACACCAACGTCGTGCACTTCAACGGCAAGCTGCTGGCGCTGAAGGAGGATGCGCCGCCCTACGCCCTCGACCCGGACACGCTCGAGACCATCGGGCTCGAGACGTTCGGCGGCCAGCTCCCCTCGCTCACCTTCTCCGCCCACCCCAAGTTCGACCCGGACACAAACGAGATGCTCTCCTTCGGCTACGAGGCCAAGGGCGACGGCACGCCGGACATCTGCTACTACCGCATCGCGGCCGACGGCAAGTTCCTCGAGACCGTCTGGCTCGTGTCGCCGGTGGTGGGCATGATCCACGACTTCGCCGTGACCAAGAACTGGGTCGTGTTCCCCATGATCCCGCAGGTGTGCGACATCGAGCGCATGAAGGCCGGCGGCGAGCACTGGCAGTGGAGCCCCGAGACGCCCTTCTACATCGGCGTCATCCCGCGCGAGGGCGCCAAGCCGGACGACGTCAAGTGGTTCCGCCACCCCAACTGCTTCCCCTCGCACAGCTCCAACGCGTACGAGGACGCCGACGGCAACATCCTGTTCGACCTGGGCATCAGCGAGCAGAACACCTTCTTCTGGTGGCCCGACGCCGAGGGCAAGGCGCCGAGCCCGGAGACGCTGACGAGCTGCCTCAAGCGCATCACCATCGACCCGCGCTCGGCCGACCTCGACATCAAGCCGTCGCAGGTGCAGACGCTGGAGCAGAACAACTCCGAGTTCTACCGGCTAGACGACCGGTTCGCGACCAAGAAGTACAGGCACAGCTTCTTCGACATGATGGACCCCAGTCTGGGCACCAACTTCCCGGCCATCGGCCCCGTGCTGGGCGGGGGTTACCCGCTGTACAACAGCCTCGGCCACTTCGACATCGAGACGGGCAAGACGGAGGTGTACTTCCCCGGCCCGACGCACATGGTGCAGGAGCCCGTGTTCATCCCGCGCAGGGGGAGCAGCGAGGAGGGAGACGGCTACCTGCTGGCGCTGGTGAACAACTATGCCACCATGGCGAGCGAGCTGCATCTGGTGGACACGAAGGATTTCAAAAAGCTGTTGGCCAAGGTGTTGTTGCCGATTCGGATCAGGCATGGACTGCACGGTAACTGGGTTGATGCTTCGGATGTCGGGAAATAGAGAAAGGAAGACTTGGAACATCCATGAAGAGAGAACAATAATTAGGGGTCCAATTGTTACATAATCGAGTACCGATAAATTACCAAAGCGTCTGTTTATGCTTGTTGAGAAATAGCAATGCGAGGGGAATGCGGGGTAACATGATTTGGGGTAAGTGCACTCACTAGCGTGTGCCGCCGTTCGCTTAAGCGCCTTGGTGTTTTTCTCCAGAGCCCGCCTTTTTCACCAACAACACCAATGAAGACGGCTGAGATTGCCAATGTGTCAGAGCTCTGCTCTCATAGCGTGACCTAGATCTACACTAGGGGGAGAGCTAGCAGGTGATCGATAGATAGACCGGGGATGTAACGGATGTTGGGAGGATTCGGTGGGCGAAAGGATGTTCCTGATGGACTTTCCAACACGGCGTTTCTCTGTGTCTGTCGCGGTTGGAGGCACCAACATAGTCTCTTCTCCTGGCCCAACATCACCATCCACGTCAGTCAACAACAAACACTGCTGCCCAGTTGAACACACTACACACTTCGATTGCGACACCACTACAGCCATTCCCTACGAGACTACTTCGAATCAACCAACACGGGACAGTGTCCATATACATCCACGACTGGGCGCATCACTGTGAAGCCTCGGCATTGGCGCGGCCATGGGGAACGAGAGCGACACTATTTCGCACAAGTCTGACCTAGAGACACAGACGCAGTCGTCAATCCCCAAGGACAAGCGACCACTTCACCGCGCTCACAGCCAGACCGTACCAAACGCACCGGCCAGCGACCCAGGATCGAGGAAACGCACCAGACAGAGCTGCGATGCCTGCAAGAGCAGAAAGACAAAGGTGCCTTTCCGTTCTGTGTGGCATCTCCGGGGACATCTGACATTGATGCTGTCATATCTCCAAGACATTACCCTCAACTAACCTCCATATCTAGTGTATTCCCTCCGGCAACGGGCCATGCAAGTACTGCGCATCTATAGGGCGACCATGTTCGACCAGCGTGCGCCTACAACGACGACCCTTCTACCGCGTGTCGGAGGAGGAATACGACTGCTCCATGCGTCTCCTCCGCCACTTCGTGCCCGACGTCACCCTCGACTTGGCGACCATGAAGTCCATGCTGGCCGACATCGACAAGCACAACGGTGGTCCCTCCTCCGCCCCGGCAATCGAGACGGAGGAAAGCGAGGTGCTCCAGGAGGAGCTGGGCTGCATGATCCTCGATGCTAGGGGAAGCTACCGCTATGTCGGCCCGGACTCCTCCGTTCGCTTCGCCAACGCCGCCACGGCCGCCCAGGGTCCGCAGGGTCCGACCGCTCCGCCAAGGAGAAGCAACTCGGATCCGTCCCTCATAGTGCCCATCATACGCTCTCGGCTACCGCCGGAAACACCCGAGAGCGTGAACAGTCCCAGCTCCGAGCGGCAGACGACGTGGCGCAACAGCTCGGAGCCCACGGACCATGACCCGGAGCGCAACAGGAAGGTCTACTACCTGCCCGAGCGCGAGGTCTGCCAGCGGTACGCCATGCGCTTCTTCGAGGAGCTGCAGTCCATCTACTGGTTCTTCTCGCCCGAGCAGTTCTACACCATGGTCGACAAGACGTACGCCGACGGCGGCGTGGGGAGCAGTGCAAGCTGGCTGTGCAGTCTGTACTGTATCTTCTCCATCTGCTCGGCGAGAGACGAGGCCGCGCAGGGAGAGAACTTCAAAGGCGACAGGAAAAGCTCCGAGTACCTGGCCATGGCCAAGAGTCTCGGACTCCAAGTCGTCGACGAGGCGGACGCCGACGCAGTGAGGGCGCTGGCTCTCATGTCCCTCGCCCTCCACTCGTCCTGCTACACCGTCACCGCGTACCTCATCATCGGCATGACGGTGAGGATATCCTACTCCCTCGGCCTGCACCGCAACATCACCACCCGCAACCAAGACTCGGTCACCCGCGCCCGCCTCCACCGCCTGTGGTGGACCGTCTACCTGCTCGACCAGGAAGTCGCCATCCAGCTCGGCTACCCCTACGCCATCGTCGACGACGTGGCGGGCGTCCGGACCCCTCTCCCCGACGAATCCATCCTCGACCCGGGCCGTCCGACACCGCTCGGCTACCAAGCAGTCTGCGTCGCCCTCATCAAGCTCAAGAAGAAGATCAGCCACACCCTCTACGTCGCGCCCGCGCTGTCGACCCGCAAGGTCCCCTTCTCCGCCGTGGCCGGGTGCATGGGCGAGCTGCGTGACTGGCTGACGGCGCTCCCGCCCCACCTGTGCTGGAGCTCCGGCATGCCGCCCAGCCACCGACGGGCCGTCGCCGTCTTACACCTGCGGTACTGGACGACGCTCATCCACGTCCAGAGGCCGTTCCTCCTATACACCGTCACGCGCGGCGCCGAGCTGCGGGACGACCAGAAGAAGTGGTACGAGGAGCTGTCGAACCTCTGCCTCGACGCGGCGGAGAAGTCGGTCGGCATCCTCAAGAACATGCGCGACCACAGCCTGCTGAGCTCCCTCGTGCTGTTCGACAGCCAGTGCATCCAGGAGCTTGCGCACGTCTTCATGCTAGGACGGCAGTACAACGGGCCCCGCGGGGCGGCGGCCGCCGCGGAGGGGCTCGAGACGTGCCTGGCCACGCTGAGGGGGATGGAGCCTATCGGCTGGGCGGACAAGATCCTGCCCGAGCTGCAGGCGGTTGTCGCTTCTAGCGACACCGAGTCGCCGTCTTCGGGTGATGCCGGCGGCGGCGACGGGAGGGACGGATATGCTGCTGCGGCTGATGGGGGCGGTTCCGGCACGCATGCAGCTGCGCCGCACCAGTATGGCGATAGCTCTCAGGAGGCAGGTGGTGGCGTTGCGCCTCCACCGCAGCAGCAGCACCCGGGTGGTGGTGATGGGATAAACGCGCCGTATCAACAGCAACCTCAGCATCAGCCGATGGATGCTGGGGGTGGTCCCCAGCAGAACAACTTCTTTGAGTACTCGTACTTTCAGGATTTTGACTTGTGAGTGCTATCTATTCATCTCCCACGGTCTGGTTGACGACGTTTCCAAGCTGACATTTCACAGCAATATCGACGGTCAACTAAACGTCTTCGACACATTGGATCTAGACATGGAGACATTCGTGGCGCCGCCGACGGACCAAATGTTCTTTCAATAAATTCATTGATGAATATAACAAAAAATAATAACAAGAGAACATCTTATCTCATTCAATTCAAACTTCTTTCCACAAGGAAACCCATATTCTCTAACCCTACACCTTCCTCTCCTTAAACACCATCTTGATCGACGGCACCTCAATAATAAAATGATCCTTCGCCTCCTCCATAAACCTACTCCCATCCTCCCCGGGGGCAAAAGCAGGATCAAACCTCGTCAAAATCTTCACAATCAAGTTCCTAATCTCCACCAAACTCAACGCCTTCCCAATACACGCGAACGGACCGATACCAAACGCCGCAAACGCGTCCTTGTGCTTGATCATTTCTGGCTTGCTGTACCACCTCTCGGGCACGAACTCCTCTGCCCTCTCGTAGCAGGACTCCGAACGGCCCATGGTGCGCAGCGGGATGACGACGGTCGTGCCTCCCGGGATGTACTTGCCCGCTATCTCGAGCCCTTCGGGGGGCGTGACGCGCGGGTAGCCCGAGGGGATGGGCGGGTTCATGCGCAGGGCCTCGTGGATGACGCCGTTGAGGTGGACTGCTTTGGCCACGTCCTTGACGACGAGGTGGTCTGTGCCCGAGGCGGCGAGGAGGGGCTCGAACTCGGCGCGGAGCTTGCGGACTTGCTCGGGGTATTTGCAGAGGTAGTAGAAGCTTTTGGGTTTCCGTCAGCACATCTGTTTCATCAAGAAGAGAAGAAGAGAAAGAACTCACATATAAACCAGCGTAGTAGCAGTGGTATCGCTCCCCCCCACAATAGTCAGCCTAGTATCCCCCCTAAGCCACTGGTAATCCTGGTCCTTCTTCTCGCTCTTCTCGTACGTATCCAACAGATTCGTCAATATATCCGCTTTTCCGTTGGGGCCCCGGGCCTTCCGTTTCGCCACCTGCGCCTCGACGAACGAGATGAACTTCATCGCGCCCCTCGACCCGGCCGTCACGGGCAGCCTGTGCAGCACGGGCGTCGCCCAGGGGATGGGCTGCTGCTGCGCGATGTCGGCCATGCCCGCCATCAACAAGTCCGGAAGCCACCTGTTGTCGTCGCGGTCCAGCATGTGGAAGGACTCGCCGAACCCCAGCTCGCCCATGGCGTCGAAGGCGAAGTACTTGAACCACGCGGTAGCGTTGATTGGCTGGCCGCGAAACTTGGAGACCTGGTCGCACCAGAGCTGGGAGAGGGGGGTTATGCGCTCCTCGTAGGCGACGAGGGCGGCCGGGGAGAAGGCCTTGTTGAAGACCTTGCGGCGGCGCTCGTGCTCCTTCAGGTTGCGGGTCGAGTGCAGGTTGACGAGGGGCAGGGAGGCGTCGTACCAGGGGGACTTGTAGCACTTTGACTTGCTGCCCAGAACGATCTGGACGGCCTCGGGGACGTTAACCGACAGGTTGTGGGGTCCCGTGCGGACGATCTCGCCGTACTTGTTGTGTAAGGTTGTCATGAGGCGGTAGTTGTCCGACTTCTCGGCCAGGAGCCAGGAGTGGTACAGGTTCGTGAAGCGGGCGAGGAAGGGCCCGTCGAACTTGCGCAGCGGGTGGAAGAGGCCGCGGTACAGCGTCATGGAGCCGTAGAGACCCGCGAAGTAGGAGACGACCAGGGCGACGGTGCGGACGGCTGAGGCTAACAGGGAAAGGGACTCGAAGTGCCACAGCGCGGCGCCGAGAACGGGGACGGCGGCGAGGTAGACGAAGATGATGTACACGCCCTGGTTGTGATGCTCGCCGTGCTTGAAGTAGGCGAGGTGGGAGAGGACGCCCGCGCCGAGGGCGACGAGGGCCTGGCCCGAGGGGGTGTGCAGGTCCAGCAGGAGGGGGGAGATGGGGGCGGCCATCTTGACGAAGGAGGCTGAGGCGTTGGATGCCATGATGTCGACGGTGAGGAGGCACGGATGCTCAGCACGGGGAAGAACAAGCTATCGACAGGAACAACGTTTAAGATGTTGATGGTTAGAGTGTCGAGTGTTTCGTGGGGATAAAGAAAGATGTGATGTGTTTATCGTATGACTATGTATTCAGGCCTGCGTCTACAAATACTGGTCGCTCTGCCCCAATGACAGCACAATATACCGGCGGCGGCTTTACAGTGGCCGATGGTCACAAACCATAACTGGATACCGCTGCCTATGTCTGCTTCTGTCGGCATGCATAGCTTGCACAGGACCGAGAGGGAGGATGGAGGGGTTGGGTTCCGGGGCAGGCGAGATGGCTCCGAGAGCAAACCAACCTGCCGTCTCCTCCAAACAGAACCGACACGGGTCCACATACCGACCGGCTTGGGTTTGTTACTACTTCGCTTTTCGCTCTTATTCTGAGACTGCGCGGGATGTGCTGCCTCCAACGGACGCTAGGTGGTGTCGGGGTTCGATATATCGACGCCTTGATTGGGTGTTGCCTGTGAGCACTCTCTGGGGAAGGTTGGTCAGGTGTCTCTGCCGCAAAGATGCTTCCGAAGATCGCAAAGATGGAAAGTACGTGTATTACTCCAGGTTTTTGGCGTCTGGGGAAATCAATCCTCGTGGAGAAAACAACGGAGTTTTGAGGTTGTAGCGGTTGGGGTTGCAATAGTCGGCTTGATGAATGCGTGGCTGGATTCTCGGTGAAAGACGATTGGTGGGCGTGTTAGCGTTGGTGGCGGACATGAAAGCTTCGCCTTGACCACGGTCCAGACAGTGTCCACAACTCCACACGTCTCCGTATAGCCAAGTCCAGCCCTAGACCAAGCCGCATTTTCTATGCATTCCACTTGTAATAGACGACAAGATGTAGGATTCGTTTCTTAACGTACTACAAGCATCGTGTTCTATGCCATATGGGTGTAAGCGGGAATACTTCTCTGTACTTGTGACACAGTTGGACTCGACAACCTGGAGAGGACAATAGAGCGAGAGTGAAAGCTAGAGATCCCGGAGGTCTAGATGCCGCTACCTCCATCATCAACCTCTCGCCAAGAAAACGGTCTCCTAAAAGTGACACGTAGCTTACCTACCCTAGATATCTAGAGTCCCGCTGAACCACCACAAACCTTGCAGTAACACAGTGACTAACAGTCAAGACACAAGAAAATCCCGAGGGCAAGGTAAGCTAGTGAAGTGATTCGGAGTCTCGGAGTCGTGTATCACTTCCCATTCCATGTCCCACCAAGCAGAGATCACTGTCGGTACTGGGTACGTAGCGGTGCTGGGCGGCCTTCTGTACCACAGTAGCGATGTACCAACCAGCCTCGTGGTTCTGTAGTGGCATGGCGGAGAGGGTGACTGAGCAAGAGGATCGGGGTGAAGGTTGACTTGTTCGACGAATACCCCGATCTTGCAGGAGCTGCTGACGGTGGGTGAATAATTCGTGCCTGAACTGTTGAGGGATGTCGCGCCTGGTGCTGTTCAAGGTTGATAAGCGAAGGATGAAGAATGAAGGCCGCCGTGACTGAATATTTCGCCTCAACGGTCCAGAGGTACAGAGATTCATCGTCAAGATCGATGAGTGAAGAATGATGAGTGGAAGTCGTAACTTCACCTCTCGTGGCTCGCTTGGTGATCTCAACTCTGACAAGTATTCTGGCCACGATTTCAAGCAACTGCAGCCACGAGGTGGTTTTATCATGCATGACATATGCCAGGAGGCGTCAGGTGTGATGAAATATTGAACACTGTAATATCACATACGGGAGGGATAGTTATGGGCAGTCCATATATCGTATATATCTCATTCTAGATCATGCCGACTATATCAAAAGGCCTGAAAGCTTAACAACCACTGACCGACTGCCTGGCTTCAAATACTTCTTAAAACACCGCTACTCGACTTCTACACCCTCGTAGAAGCCTCAACATGCACGGCAGCCCCGGTCTTCTCGGCAGCATACAAGTCCTTCTCGGCCTCGGCCCTCGCCACCTCCGACACCTCAGCCACATACGTGGGGAAGTCCTTGGCTGGCACGCGCTTATCGAACATCTCCTCGATCTCCTCGAGCGAACGTCCCTGCACCTCGGGAACGGCAAAGTAGATGAACGCCACCACGATGATGGTGGTTCCGAACCAGATGTACCCGTACTTGCCGCCCCAGTTGAGCTCGGCGGGGTTGATAAAGTACGGGGCGGTGAAAGTGGTGAGCCAGGCGAACACGAAGCCCGCGCCCGTCGACAGACCCGCGGTGTAGGCGCGCATGTTCTGGGCGGGCAGCTCTCCGGCCACGAGGTAGGTTATGGGGGCGATGCCGAAGTTGAAGAAGAACTGGTACCAGGAGAACAGAAAAATAATGCCCGTGGAGACGGCGTTGGAGCCGTGGATGCTGGGGATGGAGAAGATGATGCCCAGGAACAACATACTGATACCGCAGGCAATGGTGCCGATAAGGAGGAGAGTACGGCGGCCGATGCGGCCGAGGAAGTAGTAAGAGCAGAAGAGGCCAAGGACTCCGAGCCACTGCGTCAGCACGATCCACTTGAAGGGGTCGGCCACTCCGGTGACGGCAAGGAAGTAGGTGCCGAACGCGAGGACGAACATGGCGCCGATGCCCGGGTTGATGAGGCCGACTCCGACGCAGAGGGTGGTGCGGCGGAAGTTGGCGCCGCGGAAGAAGTCCATAAAGAGCCAGGAGGACTGGGCCTCGAGGTCGTGCAGGGCGTTGAGGCGCATCTCCTCGAACTCGGCCTGGAGCTCGAGGCGGGTGTAGGCGCCGTTACGGATCCAGGTCAGGGCCTTGAGGGCCTCGGCCTCCTTGCCCTTGAGGAGGAGCCAGCGGGGGGACTCGGGCATGAAGGGGAGGGTGACGAAGAGGACGAGGGGCATGCCGAAGAGGACGTAGAGCGGAATCTGGTAGCAGAGCTTCGTGAGGATCTTCTCGGTGGCGTTGGTGATGAGCTGTTGGTGGAGAGTTAGCCTGAAGTCATCAGACATCGAGGATGAGGAGGAAGAGGGGGCCTTACAAGGCCAACAGCGGTTCCGAGGGTGACCCAGGTGGTCATGAAGCCGTAGGACAGAGGTCGCAGTTTTGCAGGTGCGAGCTCCGAGATGTACACCATGGTGAAGGCCATGACGAGACCGTTTCCGAAGCCCATGAGCAGTCTCGAGAAGTAGAGAACTCCCATCGAGGTAGTCACAATCATGATGATGATGGAGATGACCAGAAGGACGAGTCCGATCATGATACACCATCTTCTTCCAAGCCAGGCACCGAAAGGACCAGTGGTGAAACATGCGAGGAAGGCTCCGAGAAGCATGAAGGAGCCGATGATCTGCTGGGGACCTGATGCGATATTCTGGGCAGAAAGTCAGAAAATCAAAACACCTGGGTTCGATAGGTCAACTTACCCATCCTGACGGGACTCGAGGATCCTCATAGCCATAGACCATAAGGAAACCAGTCATGGCCTGGAAAGAGCCAATGATTCCCTGATCGAATCCATACTCGAGAAGGGAGCAGCCAACGAGGACTGTCACCCAGAGGAAGCGGAAGTGAGCTCTGATGGACTCGTCCCTGGGGCCGCCGACATGGACCTCGGTGGGTGAGGTGAGCGAGTCGACCTCAGCGTTATGAGTGGCATTGTTCTTCTCCGAGAGGGAGGCGCGCTCCGTAGTAGAGGTGACAGGCTGCGAGATCTCCGCCATGGTTCCCACAGGATGTATGTCTGCCCGAGTGTGGGTATGAAAGAGAGTGGAAGACGAGTCGGAAGCAAGACGCCGTCAAGTAGTGGAGAAGCAGCAGGGGGACTGGAGAAGCAGTGTGAGATGTGACGGGGGGATATCCACAAAGAACGATTAGGAATCGAAAGATGGTCGAACGATTGCGATATGTTTGGATATATATAAGAGAACGACAGATGAGAGTGGGAGCAACCCCGTTGGTAGTATTGGTCAGTGTGACCCCGAGCTCTGTCCGAGTGGTGTCTACTGATGGATGGAGAGAACCAACATGAAGGTGGTTAGAGTATATTGGAGAGTTGTTAGCGAAACAGAAAAAAGTGAGAGGGCAAAAGTGACAAGTCTGGGGAAGCGAACCAACCTTGCCGTGTTGGGACATAGCTTCGAGAGAATTCAGATCATTTCAGGCGTCCAAGTAGTGGAAGCAGCCACAGAGACTCCACTGACATTTCTCCGCCTTCTTTTCCCCATGATATGAACCAGGCCTACGAGGCTGCATCCCCAGATTCCCCAGACATGACAGCTCTGGGGTAGACAAGGTCCAATGCTGACCACAGTAGCTCGTGATAGTCCGTGATCCCAGATGGTCGGTAAGCTTGGAACGCGTCTCGATCCATCATGCATTATGCTGGTTCTTCTCGGGCATGGCTCTCTTTGGCGGGGCCATGCCAGTTAGATGCCATCGTCGACCCATCAATACCAGTCCAGATTGCATTCCAGAGATCCCGGTGGGAAGGAGGCTCTGAGAAGGTCGAGAAGCTAAGGTCCTTAAGGGATTGGTTCGTCGCAAGCAACGTTCCGAAAACGTGCCGAAAAGTTCTTATTGGTACGACGGTTGGGACCCTGAAAGAATCTTATTGAGGAGCTCGTGCTAATGACGCACTAGACACTAGCGCATAGAGGCCCTTGCTCTCCAAAATATTGTGATCCAAAAAATGCAAGATGGATTTCTCCGCACATGACCTTCAGACGGGACCCCGCGACCCCGCATGACCCCGCACACCCACCGCCGGCTTCTTCCTGCCTGGTCGCATTTATTTTGATCCATGTTTCGTCAAGGACAAAAAAGGCGCCCAGCATATCCACGAGGCACCCTAGCATCCCGACACAACCCCGTCCCCCCGGAAACATTTGTCTGTCATGTCTCTACTATGCTTCCGATGAGGACCAAGCAGCGCTTTCTCCATCTTTGTCCCCCAGAAACGCGGGGGGTTGAGATCCAGGACGCGGGGTGATCTCCGAGTCCCAGATGCTCTCACCGCGTCGCTTGATCCACGCCGAAGGGGAGGAATATGGACCGATGTCTATGACTCCGGTTGAGAGATACGCCGTAACCACCTGAGTATATATGAATAATTTTCTTGTCTACTCTCTATCTCAACCCTCATCTCACCTGTCATCATCTCTTCTCTGTGTCTTATTCCCCCATTATACCCCGACAATATCAACACATCTTGGCAATCATGGGTTCTCAGGCAGCACAACTCGCATTCCCCGAGTTCACTCTCTCCCATCACGACGGTGAGAATGAGCTCGTGAACGTCATCCTCGAGCGTTGGGCAGCCTCACTCAGTGGGCAACCGACTGTTGAGGTCCTCCCTCCCGGAATCGACGTCGACACATGGAAGGTCATCCTCTCCAAGTTCCTCGAGGTTCTCGGCGAGAAGGCTGTCATTGTCGGTGACGAGCACAAGTTGAATTATCTCGACATCTTCAACCTCACAGAGAACGAGCACGAGGTCAGGGGCAGCCCTTGCGCCCTCCGTCCTACCACGGTCGAGCAGATTCAGGCCATCCTCAAGATTGCGAACGAGTACAAGATCCCAGTATGGACCGTCTCCAGGGGCAAGAACCTGGGCTATGGCGCAAACTCGGGAAGGATATTGGTAAGAAACAACTCCTCGTCCCAGCATCCCTGGATCAACGCTGACAGAAACAGGGATCGGTCATTGTTGATTTGCAAGACATGGACAAGGTCCTCGAGGTGAACGACAAATACGGATACTACACAGTCGAGCCCGGTGTGTCATTCTTCAAGCTGTACGAGACCATCAGGAAGGAGAAGAAGAACCTCTGGTCCTCTTGCCCGGCTCTGGGCTGGGGCTCCGTCGTTGGCAACTCTCTCGATCGCGGTTGGGGATACACTCCCAACGGTGACCATTCCAACCAAATCTGCGGTATCGAGGCCGTCCTGGCCGACGGCACCGTTGTCCGCACCGGCATGGGCGCCATCGACAGCTCCGTCATGTGGCCGCTCTTCCGCGGTGGATACGGCCCCACCTACGACTCGATGTTCTCACAGTCCAACTTCGGCATTGTCACCAAGATGACCCTGTGGTCCTCCCCGGCACCCCACGGCTTCAAGTCCTGCCACATCGCTGTACCCAAGGAGACCGATCTCGTCCAGATGGTCGACATCTTCCGGGACCTCCTCAAGCACGACGTGATCCAGAACCATCCCGTCATCGGCAACATTCTCCGCGAGCTCGGAAAGCGCGGCACACGCTCCAAGTGGTACGACGGCCCGGGCGCCATCCCCGACTCGAGACTGGAGGAGCTCGCCAAGGAGCACGGTCTCTCTTGGTGGGACGCCAACTTCGGCCTTTACGGCCCCAAGGAGATCATCGACATCAACTTCAAGCGCTGCCAGGAGGCCTTTGCCGCCATCCCCGGCGCCGTCCTCAAGGGCAACGCTTACTACCCTGACGCCTCCAAGGGCGAGGAGTTCCTCGACGCCGCTGCCGTGCCCTACCACGACAGCTGGATGCAGACCGGTGTGCCGTCCATGGCGCCCATCGTGTCCATCCAGTACCGCGGTCTCGACGGCGGCCACATCTCCTTCTCACCCGTGCTACCCGCCGACGGCCAGGCCGCGCTCGACTGGTACTACGAGGCCAAGGGGATCTGCGCCAGCTTCGGCTTCGACTTCTGCGCCGGTCTGCATCTATACCAGCGCCATCTTGCGCATCTGATCATGATCTACTTCGACCGCACCGATCCCGAGGACAAGCGCGCCGCCAACGCGCTGTTCGTGGAGCTCGTGCTCAAGGCCCGCAAGGCCGGATACGGCGAGTACAGGGCGCACATCGACCACATGGATCTTGTGGCCGACCAGTACGACTTTGGCGCCAAGGACGAGGGCGCGAACGGCGTACCGGCGCTGATGAGGATGAACCAGAGGATCAAGGACGAGCTCGACCCCAACGGTATCCTGTCTCCTGGCAAGCAGGGTATCTGGCCCAAGAGGTTCAGGGGCGAGGGCGCCAAGGGCCGGGGACAGGAGATCAGGGAGGTGAAGAAGGGTGGTCTTGAGGAGATCACCAATGGGCTTAAGGAGCTGAAGAACTAGATGGACGGTGTCCGTTATGATTTGATGGCATTTATTAGAATACCTTAACTTTTTTCAAGGAATATACTTTATTTACGTGTTCATGTCTACACAGCCCTTGATCATCTTTTCTTCTGCACCTGGTTGACCGCGACACCAGCAACATGTCCAAGTTCAACATCAACATCAACACCTATATGCATCGTGTCTAAGAGGAACCAAAATACCATGACGAACAGCCTTGCCCTTCTCGCCGCCCGTGGTCTCCCAAGCCACACTCCCGTGCCCCCATACCTGTCTTAGCACGTGACTCGTGCAACCCTCGACTCTCTCTCACTGTCTCTTCGTGCTTTGGGGCCACACATGCATCGGTATTCCCACTCCCGACACTAAACCAATTAAGCGCCCGACGGCATGCTTTAGCGTCCCGGCCAGAGCGTCGGTTTCATCATTCCGATAAACCATCCTTCACATCCGACCTTAGCGTGGGGGGGGGGAAATGTGGGGTTATTCGTTTTAGCATGGATGTCTCCGCGTCGAATTGGAGAAATGCGGAGGAGGGATGCGGAGAAAGCGAGAGGTACGGGTACGTACTTTTGATATTTACTCCTCCACCACTGGTGACTGGGGAGACGCACCACGACATTAGAATGACCACGCCAGCTTGGACCAGCGTGCAATACAAGCCTCATTACTAGGCACTCTGGGGTCGATCGTAGAGCTAGAAGACACGCCGAATACCGGGAGAGAGAGCGAGAAGGGAGATACCGATCCTGCTCCGTGGTGGCCGGTGAAGCTGCTGGGGCCTGAGGGCTTGGATCGGGAGTCTACACGCTCCTGAGTTTGGTACTCTACCCACGTTTCTAGCTGTTGGTGAACTTGTCCGCCCACTTAGATAGGTGTCCGAGTGACGAGACATGTCACACTCAAAAGTAGGTGTAGTAGGGTATGAATTGATTGCTCAAGCAAAATAGGTAGTGGCAGGCGTGAGGGTATATATAGTAAGAGGACTCGGCCTAGAACTAGCCGAGGGCCCACGTGCAGCCAATATCTCGTGTAACAAGACAGAGACGAAAACCTTCAAGGTTGTTTCTGACTTGATGAAGCTCAGGCCAGGGGCCAATACCACACTGGAGACCACGCATATAGGCAGCCTTGGAAGCTAGACAGATACGTACGATAATAGATACCGGAGAACTCGGGATCATGTCCACTCTCCTATAGATAAGCCGGTAATTAGAAGATTATCTATAAGAGCTCAGTATTTAACTAATAGACGTTCGAGTTATAGATACCCTATATATACCTAAGTGGGGGCTGGTATTAATAAATAAGGCTTTAATATGTTTTAGTACATGAACTATCTAGGTCGGGTAGGACCTAGTCTTATTGTTATGCCTGATCTAATAGGAAATCGCCGTCTCAGCATCAGAATCTATATCCCCTATCAATACGTACCTACACAAATCTCCGTCAATACCTAACAACATTATACCCCCTATGCCTCGGCAGTACCGACACCGTCACCTCCCCCCTCCCCTGTCTCCCGCGATAATCCTCACACGTGAACTCAAGCTTCACCTCCCCCCACATCTCCTCCTGCGTCCGCCAGCTCGCAATCGCCCCATGGGCAATAACCTCCCCATCCACCATCCAGCACCCCTCACCGATCGTCCCCCTCATATCATCCATGGCCTCAGCATGCAGCACAATCGTACATCCGGCCGTCAGCTTATCGCACTTGCCCGGCCCGACGATGCGCACCCGCGGCGGGACGCCATGGCAACAGAACTCGATGGACATCCGCGACGTGGTGTTCCAGCCGTCGCTGACGCGCACGCGCACCACGGCGCACTCGTTATAAGGAAAGAAAGCTGGTCTCAGGTCGCGGATGGTCGTGGTTGGCGTGTTCCTGTCGATGGGCCCGGTGTAGATGAGTTTCCATTCGCCTGAAGAGAGGCGGAAGTCAACCTTTGCGGTCAGTGGCAGGTCCTGCTCAGGATGAGACGCTTGAAATGAGACGCTCCAGGAGGTGGGATGGTGGAGGGAGCCTTGGTGGTGAACGGACACGTGCTCGAGGCTTGGAGCGGAGGATGGACGGTCAACGTGGAGCAGTGCGCGTGGGGATGGAGAGCTGGTGTCGTGGAGTTCCACGTCGTGGATGGTGGCGAAGGCGGCGCTGATGGGGATAAAAGATTCGTACACTTGCATGGGAGGAATGGACACCATGTCGCCTGGGGAGCCGACAGGCTCAACCATGATGTCTTCAACGGTGGCAGGAGATGTGCCGACGGTGGTTGCCGTTTGGCCCTGTCCGTGTCCGTGAAGCACAACTGTGTAAGGTGTGGGTGAGGCTGGAGGCTGGGTGGTGGGGGTGCGGTCGACTTCCTGTACCTTGGCCAGCTTGAGTTGCCCTGATGGTGTCTTGATGATTCGAACGAGCGCGAACTTATGTGATGCTGCCGACGAGGAAGCAGCGCCCTCTGCAGAGGCGGCCGCTACATCACCAACTGGGACCGTCGGGTTGCTGAAAAACCTGAAGATCTCGTTCCACCCGCGCACCGAGATCCATATGCCAGGGTCACCAGGGGTGTTAAGAAAGACTGGCATGGCGTAGCTCATGTAATCAAAGAAGGGCGAGTGTCCGTCGGTGGGTGGGAAGTCCCTGGATGAATAGAAAACTTGGCCGGATTGTCGATCTACGCCGACGCCCTGGAGTAGACCAACCTGATCTGGAGCCCAGTCATCATAGGGTGGCGTGGTGCCTGTGCGAACGACATTTCCGCCCGCATCCCGAGAGGCAGGGCTGGCGTGGGGCCGGCCGGCGAGGTGGCTAACCTCGTGGGCGACAGCCGAGAGGGGCCGGCCGTCGTCCTGCACAACGCACGCGCGGTGGCGGTGGCTGAAGATGGAGGACGGAAACCAGAAAGGCCTGGTTGTGACGCCGCGGACCTGCAGTTGTGCGTCGGAGGAGAAGAAACCAATGATGAAATTCCGGTTCGTATCCTTGTAGCCCCAGTCGTCGGCTTGGTCGAGCATTCGCTTGACCATGTCGGAGCCACGATCAATGTCCGACTCGTTGTCGTTGAAGATGTCGGTCACGTCGACAACGTTGCTGTAGTCGTAGCCAGGAAACCCGTCGGCGGCAAATGGGAAGATGTTGCGCGCCCCGTCGAGCGCTATCCAGGGCGGCATAAGCCAGCGCCGCACGTTCGGGTTTTCGATTCTCATCTCAAAAGCGTCGTACTGAAACTTATCCACGTGGAAGAACCTGACTCTCTCGAGAGTGAAAGAGTTGTTGGCGAAGTTCTTTTCGTACAGGCCGTAGGTCGAAAACGACGGGTAGAGGCTGATGACGGCCTTCAGGTCTATGGAACCCACGGCCCAGTCGACAGGGAGCCGGAAGAGCGTGGCTCCGCTTTCGCGGATGGCAGGCGTGACGACATTCGACACGGTACCGTTGAAGTTGGTGAAGGATGGCTTGAGTGGTGAGCCTGGAAGAGCCTGTCCGGTGCCAGACACAGTCCCGTGCAGCACAATCTCGAAGGGCGGCGGCATGTAGCCTGCGGGGAAGTCACGGAATGCCGCAAACACGCGGGCGAGGGTGATGCCACGCTCGGCAAGGACTACACCGTTGTAGAGGACCGACGCCGCGGCCATGGGATCCGGGTTCGATGGCAGGTCAAACCGCTGGATGCCCTGGGTTACCTCGATGCCGATGACGGCCACGTCGTAGGCCTTGAGCACATAGATGGGGATCGACAAAGTCCGTGGCTGGGACCCCGCCGTGGCATCCGGCCAGCCTTCGACCAGCAGCTGTCTCCCCTGGATGATGCCGGTCACGGTGTTGGCCCTCAGCGTGACCGAAAACGACTGTCCGGAGGCGCCGATGAATTGGGAGGGAACCACGTTCACGACTTGGACACCGGGCGAGAGGTTGTCGGTGACGATGTTGATACGGCCCGCGGAGCCATGGATTCGCAGCACCCGAATCGAGAGCGTCTGGTCGACTCCAGGCACCAGCTCGACGTCTCCGCCCGTGTAGACGAGCTTGAAGTCCGGCCTGGTGGCGTCTGCATCGTCGTCAAAGGTGAGGTTGTCAATCGAAAAAGACCTGCTCTGAGTCTCCAGGCGGAATTTGGCGATGTTCCCGGCGGAGGACCACGCCTCCCCGTAGGCTGTGTTCTGTCCGGCGGGGACCTGGATGAAGGCGGTGGCGACCTCGGCGCCCGAGCTGTCGAATGCCCTCAGGTGCGCTGCGAAGTCAGCAGGCTCTCCCGACCGCACAAGGTTCGCGCCAATTTGCGAGTGCGTGGGCTGCGAAAATTTCCCCTCAATGGCGTAGTACGGAAATTCAACAGGAAAGTGCTCGTTGGTTGCCTGCAAGACATTGCTCGGGGAAGGAGCAAGAGGGTTCTGCACCACCGTGGGCGACGACGTAAACTCGATGCCATTGGTGACGTATTGGTTGCTCACCACTGTCCCCGCAGCCAGGTCATCAAACTGTACCGTGGTAGGCATCGTCTTTGTTGACTTGAATCTGATATTATGAGTCCTAACGTGCAAAGTCTGTGAGATGGTTGGGGTTCCGTGATGGAAGACGATGAGAAGAAGAACAACTTGAAGTGCAGAATCAGAGCTTAATACTACCTTAGTACTCGCTGGAAAAGACGACGGGAAGTGAGAGAACAATTTCATTGCTCAGCCTCATGTGCACTGCCGAGTTGACCACATGTTTGCAGCCAAAGCCCGAAGCCTTGCTTGTGGTGGCTTCACCGACGAAACTCACCACTGGCACACAAGCTGAACACTCCAATGAAACCAATCATCACTCACACCAGAGCGGGGAACCGATAAGTCGGTGCGTGGCTGCCCGGAGAGTTGTCAGAACTCATCCGGCGTCTGAGACATGCACACCGCACAACTCTATTTCCATGCTAGTCCAGCATTGTCCCCCAACCCATGCCCATACACCCTCCATCTAAGGACTAAGGTCAACCAATAACACGGGACAGAAGCCAGCCACAATGCACACTTCTGTAGACGGGCGTGTATAAGTAGCCGTAACTCGACTCTTGGTTGGAGGAAACCCTCTCGGTCAGGCTGTTTTAGGCAACCTACTTACCGGTACAACTATAGGCAGCTCAAAGACAATGGCGTGGTGGCTCCCTTCAGTGGTGCCATCCGCGAGGGCAGGCCTTGCCAGGTTGTCGTCCGACAATCTGTCCAGAACGAAGTGATACATCATCCAGAGGCATTCAGCCTTCGGCACCTTCATGTTGGGCATCTAGCTGAAATCAATGTACAGGGGTTGAGCGTCGGGGACTCATGCCCGGCGAAGGCGTAAGACGTCCACTGCAGTGGCACGTCTGGTTGTGATCGGGCTGAAAGCGGCGGATCTGAACACACACACATTCTGCTGTGACAGCACCACGCCCGGCCTGTACGGATTGTTGCAGTCTGCACATGACTGCCATTCTCATATTCCCCAGGAGCGCCTTACCCTGCTATAGAATCGGAAGACGACGGGCCTCGAGTTTCACGCTGCTAGCTTGCCACCTATTAGCTTTCTTGGTAGAATATTCTTACCACTAAGTCATGTTCTTGATCCAAACTCCAGTTCAATTATGCTGTCATGATTCTGTTCCTGTGGTATAGAACATCTCACTCATCTCTTTCTCCTGTCCAATCCCGACTTCTTGATTCTCTCCTCCCGACCAGGTACCTCCCGACCAGATAAACGAATGTACTACTTCCACTTCTTTCTATGCATCTTGGAGTTCTTATCGAGTCTCCTTCTCCCTATATCAAATTCCCTGCTCACTGCCTCATGTACACTCAGAACATGTCGGTCACTTCTGCATCCTCGTCAATCAACTTTGAGATCGTTTCGATACATCATGCCAGCTGACCACGCAGTTAACAAACATGGTCGTTGTTTGGCATAGCCCAGAAGGATGTGACCGACAATCTGTAAATCGAGGACTCATCAAGCACCCATTAAGTGACATAAGCAATATATACCACCAAGTAGCAAACGAACCGCCCTGCCCACCCTTACGACATCATCCCCTTCTCCCCTCCACCACTACCCCTCTCTACCACCCCCTTCTCAAGCCCATCAGGACCCCCCATCCCCTCCACCCCGCCCATCCGCACCGCACCCTCCGTCCTGGCCCTCATAGCCCACCGCCTGCTCTCAACCCACACCACGCCACTCAGCAGCGCTTGCAGCACGACCAGCACGACCAAATTCCACCTCCACCCCCTCATCGTCGCCAGATGCGAGTTAATGGTCCCTACCGTTCCTTTATCAACCACGAGCCCCTTCACCGCGGCGTAAAAATTCGGCAGCGTCCAGGTATCGATCGGATACGCCACCTCCGGGCCCAACACCTCCGCCAGCACGGGGTCGATCTGCTGGTGCGCGTGCATGTTTGTCTGCACGTTTAGGGCTATCGTAACGGCCAGGGAGAATAGCGTAAACACGATGGTGGTGTAAGGCCAGACTTGGATCCACGTCCATGCCCACGTCCGACTTGCGAACCGGGACCGGTCCCGGAGCCAAAGGGCGAGAAAGCCGCCGAGGGCGACGACGGAAAAGGCTAGTCCGCCCGCGGCGGAAGCGGCGCGCGCCAAGGAGAAGAGGAGGTGTTCTGGTCGACTCGCCATGGCGAAGACGCCGAAGTCGGAGCCGAAGGGGGAGAGGACCGGGTATGGGCCCGCGGCGCCGTTGTTTACCCAGCTTATGCAGGATTCTGCTAGGGCTAGCTCTATTGCGCCGTCTAGGAAGACGAGAATGAGGAGAGTTTTGAGGAGGAGGATTGGGGTTGTCGTGATTGGGGACGACATGGTGGATGTTAGTGTGGTGGGTTACGGTTTGGTGATTTGATGGTGGTCGGTTCATGGTGAATGAGGTGGACGGGGATTGGAGAGAGTTCTAGTTATATGATCGATGAGTTGGCCGGAAACAAAGGATGCCGGTTTACTTATCGAGGATCCACGTCAGCGTCAGATGGTTGCTGTGTGCTTACAACAAAACGCCAGAGATTTTGAGTAATCGGGACTTATTGCCGGGCTCGAGAGATTTGATTGGCATTCTGGGGAAGTTTGTAAGTGTTTGGAGACCAGTTGTCGTCATTCCCGGTCGGAGTGCAGCGGTGCCGAAACTTTGTCGAGGTGATCGCCCTTGAGGTGTCCAAATGACCGGAACCGGGATGAGATTATTCCCAGAATCAGCGAGAATGACAACATGACCGCGCAGTGTGTTCTCTCGGTAAGGCACAAGTGTTGAGATATTCTGTGACGGATTGCCCGTCGTAGTCTCACAGGAAAAATATCGGCTGGGAGCGAGATGCTTGACACCGCCGATGCCCCTGGCCGGAGGACGCATCGAGGTTGAGCGGAGCGAAAGAGTGCCCACAGGTACATTATAACCCCGTGCCTTCTGAACTTGCTACTGGAAATGGTAGGGTGACATCAGGCCGACTCCGTGGTACGGCCTGTGTGGGCGTCCGGTTGATCTATGCGTCGATCAACCACAAGCCGTCTCTTGGCACGCCGACCGGGAGCTAGTGCGGACGACATTCATCCCCGACCCGTAGAACGACTATATTCCTCCCGTCGACCATGCACTGGAGCCTTGCAGCTCCAGTCGAGACTCGCTGGGTGGAGCTTTCTGAGTTCACATTCGTGGGCAGTGGATTGTTGCGACGGCATGTTGCCCGACAAGTATGTATTACGCCTCGCCAAATCAGCACACACTATGGTAGGACCGAGTCTGGCAGTATTGTCACAATGACGATTCAATGAGAGTTCTGGATGAGGAAGAACGGACTGTCCTGGACCACAAAGACGCAGTTGGTCATTATATGAGGAAGTGGTTTTACTCCCAGCGATTGTGTTGAACCCGCCAGTCACGACGACCCCTAGCAGAAATGTACTGTATCCTTTGCCTTTGTACTGTGCGCGCCAGTATAACTCCATATACTCGACTTCGGTTTTGCTTCAGCATACCATCGGTGTCCCTTTCCCCGACTGCCGGCAACCCGAACCAGACGATTCCGAGCCCCTTCTCTCAGACACACCTCGGCTGAAGCGCCTGAACCGAAGCCCCCTGCGCCTCAGTGATCCCCGTGCAAGAGCCATCCGCGTCGAAGGTCGCAATCGTCTTGAAGTTATCGCACAGCTCCGCCGAGACGTCGAGCACCAACTTCTGGCCGGCCGGGCAGGGCGAGAGCTGCGTGACCTTGACGCTGGTCACGGGGTAGCCGCTCTCGATCTGGACGCAGAACCCGACTGTGTTGGTGGCGCTCAGGAAGGCCCGGGAGCCTGCGGGGCAGTTGTCCGAGTTCAAGTAGCCTAGGTACTCGCACTGGGGCAAGGCGACAGCAGTGGCTGCTGCGTTGGCCGCTGCGGCGAGGACGAGGGAGAGAACTTTGGCCTGGGGGGACTGTCAGTACTTTTGTGACGTGAGAGTCTGAGAGAGGAGGTTAGTAATCGGGATTATGAACGTCTGACGTACCTGCATTTTTAGGGTGCTAACGTCAGACGGTCGGATGCTTGGATGGAGCAAAGTTTGGGGAATTGCCGATCTTATAGAGTCGGGATTTGATGTTGACGTGTAATTCCTGTGCCGGGTGGAATCCAGAGAAACGAGCAAACAGTGACGAGAGCAACTTTGACAAGCACTGATCGACGGCGAGCGACAACTTTGGCCGACCGTAGTGGAATGCAGCCCAATTTATCTAACCGCAAAGCGGTTTACTGACGTCCTCCTTCCCCTTCGGAAGGAGAGTCAGCATTGGTCAGGTCGTATACGGCGTCGTCTTGCTGGCCGTGCCATCTTGGAACCTGTCTTGGAGCATCGCCGAAAGTTCCTGGTCCACGGTAACATTCGAGCTGCATCGAGAAGGAGACATCGGCGATTTTTCTGGTAGGAAACATGCCACCTCTGTTGTATTCGGGCTTCAACGGGGAATTACGAATCATCGATGGGAACTTGAGTAAGCTGTAAAACCATTCAGGTGAGGTGCACCCTATTGTAGCTGACCGTCAGTAACACCCATAATGCTCGCTTGAAGCGGGGAAGTTGCGCCTTGGGGCCCGGAGCAGAGCATCGGGGCGATGGCTTTTCGGGGTATTCTCCTCCGTGACGTGCTGGGCGCGCAAAATCTGGACTCCGAACAGAGTCATTTGTCCAGCATATGCAGTTCCGAAACGTCGTGGCTGCTTATTCTCCATCTTGGCAAGACCGAGAAGATGAGCTCCTGGACACTCTGACATGCGCCATCTAGTAGTCAACCAGGAAAATCCAAGAGACTCGGATCGCCGAGTGAGGGACTCCCGACCTGACACAACCTCCGGTCGCCGGTCGGTACCACCCCGCCTGCCCCGTGACGTACCACTCCTCGGCGACTCACCCCAGTCGGGACATAAAACAGTCCGGTCGGATCATACATCGTCTTGTTGTCCATCAACTTCATGGTGAATCCCTTGGAACGCCAGTTGGGTGACCAGCTTGTTGGTCCCTTCATTTAAATGCCTGCCCCCGTCCCTGCTTGACATCCCTCCACCACTGCATGATCCGGACAAACTCCTTGCCCTTCCACGATGGTTTTGACACTCGGTTCAGTCGGTACGGGTCCGCCGTCAGCGCGAACATGGTCACATTCTTCAAGGGCGAATCGAACGGCGTTGGACTAGTTGAGGCGGATGTCGGGTCCCGCGGGAATGCTGTACGATCGCATCTTGCCGCCTGTTTCTCTGCTTAACTGAACCGGGCCTCTGGTGATGTCGAGGACGGACGGATCTTCGGAGTTCGAGCGTGGGAACAGCCGGGGGCCGACGTGCTTGGCCTTGTCGCCTGCTGTCTCGTATGACGGACGGAAGATATCGACGAAGCCAGCCCTCTGTAAAGAGAGCAGTTGACGTTGAGGAAGAGAGCTGTTCTGGCGCCTGGCAGGTGGTTCAAATTTGTGAGAGTTACCTGCTCATAGTTTGGAGTGAAGCCGGGCCACAAGGCGGCCAGACCAGCCCAGAATTCTCGGCGGGGATGTTCGTCTCTTGACTTTCCGTTTCAGATTGTAAAAGGCTGCTGGCATAGGGATCCTCGGGTAAGCCGCCATCATGGCAGAGGTGATGACCCTGAAAGTGCTACATCGTCGACTGCGGATGGCTCAGAAGAGCACCGGTTAGCGGTCTTCGTTGACGGTTACGAACCGGCCATCGGGGAGGCGACACCGAGCGAGAGAACTTGAGCTACTCATATGTAGTACAGCCTCGCTAGCGGTGAGTGCTCTCAACCTTGCATGTAGCCACCGGTTCGGCCGAACGCCTGCTGGAGGTTAGCGACTTGACATGTTGGTGGTGCTTCCCGGCTTACCCTTCTGATACCTCCGAGACCAGACAGGCTTACGCGTTCTGCTACGTGAACCTCATACGGCGTGCTGAGCTCAAGTTGCCGGCCGGATACACGATGACTGCAACACTCGTTGATAACTCCGGTAGCTGCATGTCCATAGTGCGACCCGTGAGCCGGAATCGAGCAATAGCCTGAAGCACAGACCAACATAGAGTCATCGAGGATTACTGATGAGACTATTTGTCAGAGCTTATGTTGGTATCTTGACTGCTGGATCATGACGAAGCCAAGAGCCGCAGCGTCCCGTCCCGCACCAGTTCATCCACGGGAGGGGAAAGTTCATACCGGGGTGAAACGAGGGAGGAAACTACATAGAATGGGGATAGAGAGAAGAACAAGTCCTGGCTGTTGGTGTCATGGTTGTTGGTGTAGCTCGGAGAGCCTCGTCTTCTGGTAAGAGTCGTCGAGAGTGGACACCCTATCTAACTGATGGGCTCCATCGAGCGCCTGCTTTGTTGTCGTTGGTGGAGGACGATTGGGAGTTTGAGCATCGGAAGCAGGCCAACAGAAACACTTGATTATCCTTCTCATTGTCGATGAAGCGATGCAAAAGCATTGTTATTGTTTTTCTTTTGGCGAGAAGTGAGGGTTTTGCTCGGGACACCCTTGTCCCGCTGACATAAGCAGCCATCTTGGCAAGGTACCTTACGTAATCAACACGGCCTTAACAACACCAGTAGCATCACGAGAGCTGTAACGGTCCGACTGAGTATCGACAACCAACAACAGACCCATTGATATTGATTCCGTGTCACACGAATTGAAGTATCAGGGTTGCTGTCGCCGGCTGCCTAATATGTACAACACAGCAAGCGTGTTGCATTGCTTCCTTGGGATCCAGATCCCTGCTGATCGATGACAAGATGTTTCGAGTGCGGCACGGACCGGGAGCTGTGGGGAGGAAATGCCCCGACACCTCAGCCTGCTCTGCTGTGTTCCCAGCTAAATTCCGCCTCTTAAGCACGAAGATATGTCGAGAACTCCTCATCTGATGAGGGGTTACACTCTGTCGGCATTGGCAAATACAGAGTGTCAAGAAACATCTGGACCGGCTCATTGTCAAATTCGAATCCTCCGTTGGCTTATACGATCGCTGGATGCAGGTTGGCCACCACTGCGACACGGTGAACCGACTAGCGAGGATCGTGATCACCCACGGCATGAACTACTTTCCCAAAGACAGGCAGGACATGCTCTTGGAAATACCGGTGTCCTCCCGCACTGCCGCGCATTCTGGGCGCTGAGCACCCCTATAACCAAATTAACGGATCGGCCAATCACCGAGCTGATGCCCGCCACCGAGGATCACAGGAGGATCATCGACAAAAGAACTTCGGTTCTCGTCAGGACGGGCTGCTCCCAGTGCGACGGTATTGACAAAGCAGTCAACGCCAACAAATCCTCGAACTATGCGAAGGCTGTTCTCTGTTGCTGTCACCCTTAAGGAATTACCGACAAGGCAGTTTTATGCTTATTAGACATAGCAGCTAGACAGGACGAGCGTTGGGCTGATGCAGCTCTGCCCAGCAAGGGTTGCATTTTGCCTGTTATCAACTTATCTCTATATCTACGACCCGGCGAAATAGACATTTAAAGTGCCTCCGCATTTGCGCGCAACGTTAAACTGCCGATAAACGAGATCGGTGTTCAACATTCTGTTAAGGAAGAGGACACTACCTGAGCTTGCGAAGCATGTGGCCAGCAGGGAAGCCTGCAGAACCACATTGGCATCACCACTGGATTGGACAGATTGCAAGCCGTTGAGGTGATACAGAAGCTTACCTGGTGGAAGCCTGACACCGGTGAAGAAGGCCCAACAGGGACGGAAGGATCCGAAAGCACCATCGCGGCGTTTGGGCCAATTTTCAGGGGCTTATTCTTCGAGCTGGGTCCGGGGAAAGGAATTGGTGACGCTCACTGGCAGCCAAAGTGCCGTCAATGCTTAGCCTGCTCGGATCTGGGGGCTGACAGATCCTACTTTATATCCCCGTCGTCTCCCTAAGAGGAGCAGCTGAACATCTGGATCTCGTCACCTTGACCCTTTTTCGCATCCAAGGTCTCAGACGATGACCAGGCAAAATTAAATCAAGCAAGCTCGAGCTCCAAGACTCCGACATTGAATCCCTTAACGACGGCTTAGCGACACCGACAGAGATACGCGGAGGCAACCTTGGGAATGTGCCCGTCACGCGAATGACCCTCATCCGGAATGGCGTCCGCTTTAGGCGCTGCTAACACCCTCTCGTTGGCGCGATCTGGCTCCAACAGCACGGTTCCGGATTTCCAAGGGTCGCCAGATCCGCATACATGGCTCCAGAACCTTGCAATTGCGATCGAGATAATAGTGCCGGTTCTAGCTCTCGTCGTATGCAGCCTGAGATGCTACATCAGAGTATCGACCAGGAACCTTGGATGGGATGACTACTTCATATTTGGCGCAATGCTCCTATGCATTGGGCAAGCTGTCGACTCGGTGATATGTGCGAGAACACTGTCTCACCCTCACTGGTGTAGACCCGGGGCTGACTTTGAGCAGATATTAAAGTCGAATACATCGGCATACACAATGTCGATATCCCGCCTCACGACACGCACCACCCCATATTCATCAACTACATCGGAGGTCTTATCTACAACCCGATTCTGTCCTTGGTCAAAGTCTCCGTCCTGATATTCCTCCTACGGCTCGCCGGGACAAGGCCAGCTGTGAAGGCCACAATATGGGCTCTGATGATATTTACCATCTGCATGATGATCGCCATCTTCTTCAGCGTCGTGTTTGTTTGTCAGCCAGTGCATTACAACTGGGACCCCAGTATCAAGGACGGAAAATGTTTCGACAAGCGACCGTTCTCCATCTGGACTGCTGCCGTCGCAATCTTCACCGACATCCTCGTCCTTGCGTTACCATTCTGGATCTTCCTCGGGCTAAGGACGGCCCCTAAGGCAAAGATCGCTCTGCTCTGTTGCTTTGGTCTTGGTGGCATGTGAGTGGACCAACCGCTGTCTGTTTGTACGTTGCTGTACACTGACCCCTGACTTAGCGTAGCAATAGTAGGCGGCGTCCGCCTCTACTTCATCTACAAGAACACCTACCTCCCCAAAACCCCCGACTCCCACTACGATATAGGGTACATCACCACCTGCCTCGAAACCAACCTCGCCGTAATGGCAGCCTCTGGTCCCGCTCTATGGCCCCTGGCACGTCGGTGGTTCCCAGGCTTCTTCCAGAACCTCGGCCTCTCCCGCGGATACCAGGGTCAAATTCCGGACATTGAGACGACCACAATGCCCCACGACCTGTCAAAGGAGGAAACGGTCAGCAGGGATGATCGGTCGTCAGGGGCGACTGAGACGAGTTGGTTCGACCAGCCGCCAAGAGGGAGGGGGAGACATGCTATGGACGCCGGGACGAGGTCGAGTATGGGAAGTATATGACGCTGTAAGGCTATTTCGTGTGTGAGTTTCGACTTTGCATATTGGGGATCCATCTTGGGCTTTTGCTATTGCAGCGAGGTGTTCGGTGCTTGGTATTCAAAATGTTTTGAAGAACACACTGCGAGCAGAGCATACTTTACAAAGCAGTTCATTGCACAAGTTGTCAGCAAGTATTTTCTTTTCTGCGCTCGTCGCAGTTGGATAAACCGGTCAAAGGCTCATGGAGGCTATGTGCAGCTCGACCATTGAAGCAAAGCGTTTATTGGAGGAAGGAGATGCGGGCCTTGAATCTTGGCATCTCCCCAAGATTCGACGGCGTTTCAGCCTTCAACTAACTTCTCCAGGCATCAACCATCACATCTTTTGCATCTGTTGCTGCAGCATAAGACAGGTCCTGCGCACATCCCGAACTTGAGCTTTCTGACCTGTACCACCATGGAGCCATGCGATGTTTGCAGCCATCCCAGGCGCAATTACCGGAAAACGCTTAGCATCACGACATTGGCGGCGTTGTCTGACCGAGCGGATGCTGGCTGCGTGCCATGTTCCGTGCTGAAAGGAGCCATTCGAGGCTATTATGAAGGCAAAGGCCACATGGACGCGATCACAAACATTGACCTCGGCCTCGATCTCAATGCTTCCAAGGAGAAGGACAGGAGCATCGGACTTCGCATCCTTTCAATAACGAAGAGCATTCCGTGGGAACCTGGGAGCCCGAAGAAACGGACTGGTCACCGAACAAACTGGCTTGAGCCACCTCTCAGGTTGGAATTATTCTCTGCAAAGGGTGAGTCGCCGTCCGCGGCTGTCCCCGCGTGGAAACAACTGAACGGCTAAACTGATACCCTGATCTACCCCGGAGGAAGCCACGCCATGGCTGTCAAAGACGTTGCCTGATCTTCCAGTGGGCAATGAGCTCCCAGTAAGCACGTCCTCGGAGGAAAGCCTCGCGTGGGCGGTACAACAGATCCAAGTCTGTATCGACTCCCACGTGGCCTGCAAGCCTTCATCTGAACCATGTCTGCCTCGACGGGCTCTGGACCTCGATGCGGACTGCAGAAGCGGCGTGCGATTGCACGAGTCTTCAGCTCAAAGAGGGCGCTATGTCTGCCTCAGTCACTGTTGGGGAAAACGTCCCTTTTTCCGAACCCTCTCGAGCACACTCAACAGTCACCTGGACAACATCGACTTTGCCAGTCTACCGCTGACATTCCAGGAGGCCATCGACATTACACGAAGGTTGGCAATCAGGTATCTGTGGATTGACAGTCTCTGCATTATACAAGACGACATGGATGACTGGCGGGCCGAGGCAGCCAAAATGGCATCTATCTTCCAGAACTGTTATCTCGTCGTCTCGGCAGCAAAGGGTTCCAACGCCTACGATGGACTGTACGGTAACTTCCCCTCACGATGCAAGACCTACACCGCAAATATCAGCGGCGAACAATTTGAGGATGACTCAAAAACCGAGGAAACGATCAGCATACGACAGACCCTGACTCATCTCACTCGCGCGGTCAGCGCCTATGGGGAGGGGCAACAGACACCTCTTCCAGTCGTTACCCGCGGCTGGATTTTCCAGGAACGCATTCTGGCGCCCAGAGTTCTGCATTTCGGCCCGGAAGAGCTTTCCTGGGAATGTCGTGAGGCTACATGCTGCCAGTGCATCCCGTTCCCGAAGCCAGGTTGGGCCCATTTCTCCAAGCGCGACTTTGTGCACGAGCCTCCGCCGCGCACCGGCATTCCTAACACTCCCAGTCAGCCCAGGCAGCATAGCCCGGCTCTTGCGCAGTCGGCGGCACGCTCGGCCGATTTAGAGAAGTCCTGGTATCGCGTGGTGGAGGACTATACCCAACTGCACCTGACTCACGAGAAGGACATCTTCCCCGCCCTGGCCGGACTCGCAAATGTCGTGCAGAGCCGCACGAATTGGACTTACCTCGGGGGTCTCTGGCGGGAGACCCTACCGCGCGGACTACTATGGCACACCAGAACACCAACCCCGGGGAGCAGCACAAAGAGTTGGCCAAACAGACCAAGATCCTGGCGCGCCCCTACTTGGTCTTGGGCTTCGGTTGACTACCCAGTCGGATTTAATACTCCTAACTCCCTGGAGAATGCATGCGAGGTCCTCGAGGCAAATTGCATACCAGCCGGGCCGGACCCGACCGGCGAGCTGGCCCCAGACGGCGCCTACTTGGTCCTCCGCGGGACTGCCATACCGGCGGTTATACGACTTGCGGACCGGAAAGGAGACCCACACAAGGCGCCCAACGCATATGAAATTGCTGAGTTGGACATCCTGCGCGGGTATATGAAGACCTTCTGGGTCGACGACGAGTGGAAGTTTATTCTACCTCTCGAGAGCGGGCTCGATAGTCAGCGCGCCGTCCTCTGCTTGCTGGTAGCAAGGCACCCGGTTGCTCTCACCTTGATGTTTCTGGTCGTTGCCCCGGTACAAGAAGAGCCGTGGCTTCCGCAAGTGGGGGTGGGACAGTTTGCCGCCGGGGATTCGGTTCCGTACCGGCGTGTCGGTGTCGTCGAGGTGGCTGGCGGTCCGGCTGGGTTGCCGCGGAATGCGTGGCAGTCGAAGTTGCTTGACCTGGGCGAGGAGAGGGTGGTAAGGCTTGTCTAATGGGGTGGCCGCCGCCGAGAAGGCCACTTGATCCGGGCTGCCTTTTCCAAGCCTCGTCGAAATTGGGAAAGTGTGACTGTATGCATTGTTCTTAAAGTTTGACCCGGGCGAGCAAAGGCTGTGAGGCTCGTCTAAAGAGGTGGCCGGCACCGAGGGGGCCACTTGATCAGAGCTGCCTTTCCTAGTCCCGCGCTAGGCGAGCGACCGTTGGTAAGGCTCGTCTAGAGGGGTGGCCGCTACGGAGGCGGCCATTGAATCCGAGTTGCCTTTCCAACTAAATTTGGGAGTGTGACGTATGCACGAAACCCGCCTTCGAAAACAACAACTAAGCTAAAGCTGCGGTTATCCGAGGCTTGACTGGCTCATCTCTTTTGCCGGTATGCACGTCGTTCCGGCCAGTTGGACCAACGGCCACGATATGGGCTGCCGTGTAACCCCCGCGACACTTCCCTGGCCTCTTTTCTCGGCCCGCAACCCACCCAGTCTTGGTACAAGAAGCCGACCGGGCTCTTGGATGTTGGGAAACTGTCTTTGCTGAATCCGCTTGGCCGCAGGGTTTTTACCATTGTTTTCGACATCCAAGCAACGCACTTCTCCACCATGGACGCCGGCACAAATGCGGCAATAGCGGCGCTCGTCGTGGCCATGTTGGCATTCGTGGTCGCCTTTGCCCAGGCTCTCCAGCAATATTTCATTACAGGCCAGCTGATACGACTTTGCGACAGTGTGGTATTTGGGGACTTGCCTGGACATGGACGTCGCATATGGCAAATGTCTCAGCTCCGGTTTCGAGTTGTATACGAGATCCCTCAAGTTGGAATTGATCCACGTCTATGGCCGTCATCTGCTACGGCCTCGCTTGCGCGGACGAAGACGTCTATGGGTGATATTCTGGGTCCCAGAACTGGACCCGGCATATCCGACTCTCCGCTGCTTCTGACAACAAGTCGAGAGTCGGTAAAGAAGCGATCATGGTATGGGGAGCGGTGGAATAGTTCCGGAGTTGTTGACAGCATGACCGCGCGTGCAGGGGAAGCATCATTGGCTTCGTTTGTGCGTGCCGTCCGCCCTTCATGCGATAATTCGACATTCATCAGTCTTACCCAGGGAGATGCCGATCGCTGTCCAACGGAACTTCCAACGGTACCGATGCCGGCTTCGCTCAGGGATACTGTAGTAATGGCGCTGATGGCTGGGATGGAGTGTACGGCGGCCTCCTTCGAGAAAGGTTCCGTCTCGATGCAAGGCGAGGTCGGCACGATAACTAGCGCTCAACACCCAGTCCTTGGTCCCATCATCCACTTCTCGCTGAGGAATTCTGACGGGTGTCAAGGGATTGGGTTGCATGGTTCCATATCCAAGGACTGGTTGCGCCGTATTATGGACACTTGCGTTGTGGCAGGGCGGCCTTACAACAAGGCAGACAGAAAAGGGATTGAAAGGCATATCGGCGTCTTTTCCACAAAGCCACGGGACGCGAAGACATTGGTACCCTTTGGGGATACTGAATTTTGGGACCGACTTAAAGAGCGAGTAACTTCGGCTGACGGCGGCCATCCATCTGAGATTGGCTCAAAACACTCTCGAGTTTCTCGACCCGAACGACATGTCTCTCCTGAGAACAAACAGCAAAGTCTACCTAGCGAAAAGGAAGCCACGGGCCAGTCAAACCATGAAAACGAGAATGTCCCTGCTTCCTCTTCCCCTGGCTCAGCTTCTGCAACCACGCCTCCAGCTCAGCAGGGAAACCTGCCACACGTAACTCCTTTGTCCGATTCTTTGCCGGGAGGCTTTCATCCAGTGCCGCATTATGCTCCCTACTCAGGATACGATGTCGCGGCATTCCCTGGGTACTGGCTGTGGAATCTTGGCTTCCCTCAGGACCACAACAACAGGCCTGTGTTGAGACATCCACCGCCACAACCTTGGGATCCAGAGTGGGAGGACTATTATGGACTTCCCAAGAGTCAACCGTGGCCTCCGTACAAGAGAGGAAGGGTAAGCCCTATGCCCTTGAGTGATCGTGCTGACAAAGTCGGCTTGGAACCAAAACGCCCGTCTCGCACCGCCTACACCACCCCCGCGGCTCAGCCAGAATCGACAGAGCCTAAGAGAATGGAGGCTTCCGATCGGCCAGCACGTGCCGGCCTCGTCTCTTCTCTTGGATATGCTGTCACTAGCCGTGAAAGCCCGTTGTTCATTGATCCATCACGCTCTGTTCGACCCTCAGAACTCGATAGGGGCTCTGAGATGCCGGAGCCGCGGAGCAGAGACATTCATAGCCAAGCGAACAGTCAACCTATATCAGCAAACGGACACCATGACGTACCCAAAGAGTTTCAACCATCTGTGGGCAAGCAAGTAGAACATGCCTATGTACGTCAATGGATCGATGAACAAAAGCGGTGGGCCCCAGAAAAGAACGACGAAGTCGAACAGTTTCCCACCAATCCTCTCGACGAGCAATGGTACCCGGCACCACAAACTGCAGACAGTGAGAGGCCGCGATCATACCGAAAAAGCGGAAGAAATATCGTTATCCATGTTGTCAAAAATACTGGCAGCGAGATTACCACCACCAGCGGGGACGAAAGCGGCAGTAATTCGGAGAGCGGCATGTTATACCCGCCTAGAACCAGTCGAGCGAAAATGCCTGCCGGAGATGATCGAGGCCACCGTTCGTCAGCCGTATCATCCAGTGTTTCAATACGGCCGGAGGGCCTAAGGAGGCGCCGTCCACGGTCTGTCTCGACGGCGTATCAAAGTCACTCGGAGTCTGCTTCTCGCAAGGAATTCTCTCGCCACTCCCCAAGCGCCATTAGTTCCTACGTGGATGCGCAGTCACGGAGAGTATCAAGTTCTCAATCATATACTTCAACTGTCCATTCCCAGAGCACTGGACCTCCTGGCGGTAGAGTATAATCCCCACGGCATTATGATCATGACGGTGACGAGGCCTCGAGCGGTGAATACAAAGGCCGTGTCTCTTTTGCGGACGATAGGGAGCGAAATGCGAAACACGCATTTCTTGCTGAGGAGGCTCGCCTTTACGTGCAAGAACGTCGCAGAGCGCAAAAGTTAAGGCGCGAGAGTGAATTAGGGCATGGCCAGGGAGGCCTATCCAAAGCAAGGGATGGGAGCCTTTCTGCCGACAGCCAGGGTAGTCCTGGGCAACGAGAATCAAGCCCGAACATGAGCCCTAAACCACGACGGAAACCTCAAGTGGTAGAAGGTCCTGGTGCGGATCGGAGCCGAGGTCATGGTCTGCCAAGAATCATCAAGAGGAAGAGGGGTCTCGATCTGATTCGATATCCGAGTCGCAGTTCATCGCGTAACGCAAGCTTCTGGAGCAATTCCAAAGGGAAAGAAATCCCCATGCATTACCTTTCCAGAGAGGAGCCGGTACCAGGACCCGAAGTCAACGCGAATACGACCAGACTCTCCATCTCTAGTCAAGGAAGGGACACAGAGCCGGAGCGGCACCGTGGGCAAGCTTTGGGAGACGGAATGGAGCGAGGACCAAGTCCCGAAGAAGAGAAGGGATTGAAAGGACACGCTAATCCTGCGGATGAGAATAAGCAGCTGCAACAGGGCCCGGACCATGTCGACGAGGAGGCTCCAGGCTCTCTCCGGAACATCGACTCGAACAAGCTGCTGGGCGATGTCAACTGGTTTTGGCTGTCACAAACCGATATCATCCCGGGCTTTTGGGCGACACCTTGGCATCGATCTCAGGCACTCAACATTGAAATTTGCGTTGGCGCCATTAACGTCATTACTGAAGCCATACAGAGCATTGTCGGCACGGCCGGATTGATCAACTACCGCTATCCTCCTGAACCATGTTCACCTGCAAACAGTAAGCTGAGAAAGACTATCGACTGGATGAATTCCGGCAATTCAACCTACCCAGCCTACGCATATAACGGAAAGGGCGGAATCGTCTGCCACGGTGCCTTCACAGACCTGACCGGATCCGATTCCTTGTTCGCAACCCGCATCGATGCCATCGAACTCCTGAGCAGGCAAGCACCAGCAAACTGCATGGAGGCGTCACTACCTAGGGGTCAACAAGATGTCGAGCGATATATCATAGAGCTGATGCGTCTCGACGCCTGGCTGTGCAAAGTAGGCAGCATGCCCGAGATCCGCGACGGCCGCTCGGCGTTGCTGACACAGACGCCCGCCCTCGTTCAGGAGCTCATGGACAGGTTCGAGCCGTCCTTTATGGAAGCGGATATGTCCAGTTTTGAAGGCGGTGCCCAGCTTAACAAGGATCTTGCGAAGACTGTCGTCGAGTGGTTGACGCAGAGCCACAAATTGACTCGAGCCGAAGCCCTGTACGCCCTTGTCGCCGTGCTGAGGACTGTCAAGGTCGGCCAGTGCGTGCTTGGCGGTCCCGATACCTCTATGCTGGCCGAGATCATGGAGAAGGATGTCCAGGTTTGCCTCGTGTAGGTAGAGTGTGAACGACCTTGACACAAAGAGGGGGTCCGAGTATCATGTGTTCACCGCGATGGAGGGACACTTCCATAACTGGCCAAACCGCTGTGTTGTGCGCCCTGACTGAGAGAAACACGATGCTTTTCAAGCGTATGGGTCAGATGGCGACGCAGCATCTAAGACGTGGCCAAACTGGCTCCCGAACCGAATTCGGCATGTACATCCTGCGGGCCGTCCACAATCTCGAAGTCCTCCCCGGGCGGTTTTGGTGGAGGCGCCGGACGGTAATCAGCACGCATGCTCGGAGACGCTCATTGGTCTGCGCGCACGTCTGTATTCGGTCAAGCTCGTGTCAGTTGGTGTTGTTAACCGCATGCTGTGTTACCCCAGCATGTCATGCTGTCCCGCGTCGACCACATAGATGCTCCGCATTCCATGCATTGATTGTTGCCACATCCCGATGGCAACTTGACGAAGGCCACTTGTTTGATGGTTACGGGTGGCCTGATGCACTTGTAGCCTGTGAGGACAGTCAACATACCATGTCACTCTATAGAGGCGTCAACCCCACAGGTTTGTTTCTTCAGCTTCTGTCTTCCCACATTCTGAGAGTTGTTGGTTCTGATCAGATTCTTGCACTATCTCTGCGTCACTTATATCTCGTCTTGCGTCGCCACTTACCACAACAGAGCCATTGTCTTTACTTCGAACAACGTTCACTTGCTGGTATCAACAGAAGTATGATGGAATCCTGTCTCACCGTCATGCGAATTCCGAAGTGGTGCGTCATCTGTCACAATCTTGACGTCGGCTGCCCGTTCCCGGGGAGCAAGGGCTGGTATCACAAGGATGGTTATTTGAAGACGTTAGGATTCTACCTTCCGGCCTTAGCATTATCCGCATCAGCAGGTTGTAGTATATGTGCTGGAGTATGGCGAGCTCTTGGACACTATATGCGACATCACAATGTGCCTAAACTACTCGACAATGACGGCGAGGACAAGCTCGGGAAAAGCCCGTTATGGATGGAATTGTACGAAGGCTCCTGTCCAAAAATACTAACCATTAGACCAGTCGTTAAGGAGCCCCTACTCTTTCACGGTATGCTTGCACCTGACACCATGTATGTAGGACCATATTTACTGACACTCATCCAGCTTCGCACATCGTTCTTGGGAATAAACTTTCACATCTGCCAATAAGGCGGCCAATCAGTGAGGCTGGATGGTCCCCAGAGTCATTACGGTTTATACGACGAACACTTAGGGCATGCGTGGAAGGACATGGGGCATGCGTGGAAGGACATGGGGCATGCACCTCCAACGAGACCGCTCGCCCAGCTCGGCTCTTGCATATAGACGGAGAGACTCTGAGACTGGTATCTGGAGGCTTATCTCATCCTGTTGACTATACAGCACTCAGTTATTGCTGGGGCACGACCGAACCCTTCACGACTCTGTCAACGAACATCAGCGAGATGAGGGAAGGCATTGCCTCCTCAAAACTACCGCAGACGATCAAGGATGCTATACAATTAACCAGATTTCTTGGAATCCAGCACCTTTGGGTCGACGCCCTTTGCATCATACAGGACGACAAGGTCGATTGGGCGCATGAATCATCCAAGATGGCAGGAATATACGGCAACGCATACGTCACAATAGCGGCAGCGTCTGCATCGTCTGCTGGCCAAGGTTTTCTTCATAGTCGACAACCGCATCCTTGCAGAGAGGAAACCTCGTTTCCAGTATGCTCCCACACAGACACGCCATGTGCATGCCCGCGCTTAGTTGTGAGGCCAGAGATAAAGAGCGGTCTCCACCAAATGTACACGGATTTGTCCAGCCTGACAGACCCGTGGCAAACCCGCGGATGGACTTTACAAGAACACCTACTCTCGACTAGACTCATATCGTTCTCCAAGGAGGAAGTCCAGTGGGTGTGCAAGTCAGCAGCAACCTGCGAATGTAGTGGCTTAGGAGAATACGGGCACAGAGGAATGTTCGATCCCATCCCCTCACTTCCGCGTGAGGCTGCCTTTCGCATGTGGCTGCGCGTCGTCATCGAATACTCTCGACGTCGCCTGACATTGGCAACCGACATACTTCCAGCAATATCCGGCATTGCGCAACAGGTCTACCAGCAGACAGGCTCGCAATATCTAGCTGGTCTTTGGATCGACAACCTCCAGATGGACCTCCGTTGGGAAGTACGTTCGCCAGCTTCGCAAGCCGCGGGCACTTATATAGCGCCAACTTTCTCATGGGCATCCGTCATGACACCTGTCATCTACAACTCTCTTCGTCCAAGAGTATTTAACAACTTGGAGCTTATAGACTGGGATAGGTCAGTCAAGGGCGGAAACAGCTTTGGCGAGGTGTCGCACTCTTGGCTCCGGTTAAGAGGGTCACTGATGAAAGGTCTCATCGGATGTACACGCAATAACGACGAGGACTACGCCTATAACCATTATCTGTTCCCAGGTGTTTGGGGAAACAGCAAAACTTTCGTGGATGAACACCTGGAGTCATTCACATACTACAACGACAAACATGAGAAGATACAATCTGCGTGTCGCAGGTCGAGCCTTGCATACACAAACAGATCCGGCGATGCGCAAGCGACTCCCGAAGAGATGTCCTTGGGCTCCCCGGTTTTTATAACGGCATGGGCGCTATACCTCGGAGCTGAGGTCTCGGAAGGCGGGCGGACCAACAACATCAGCAAGTATCTCCTCCTCGGCCGGTCGCCTAGGGATACCAGCATGTACGAGAGATTGGGCGTGACATGATGGTGGCCTAGCGAAGGAGACGAGAAGCAGGCACCGTGTGATCCGGATTCGGTGGAGACTATCACTCTTATGTAATGCAACGAACAAGTCGGGACAATCAAACTTGAATTAAAGGGGAAAGGAGCCAATGGCCTCGTCGCTTCCACTCCACAGCCTAGATTCTGAACTGGTATCCGAACACTGAGGGCTCTCTTGCTCCTGCTTCAAGACTCTAGTTCCCGTAGGATGTTGTGCCTTAGGTAAGCGGCACACTAGATGCACCCAATGTCGCCGCCCGCGTCTTGGCAAGGACTAGGCTTCCGTCAGACCCGTTTATAAAATGGCGGGGAGGAAAGGTGGATGCTCTCCTTTGACCGCTCCAAGACATAAAACACCATGCCGGGGTACGATTATATCAGGAGTCTCCCCGCGGAGCTGATTCAAAGCATTGCAGGTTTCTGCCCTCTCAAGGATCTTGTCGCTCTCGGCCTCACATGCTCCCGTCTACGGGGCATATGCGATGACGTCGTCGTTTTGCAGCAATCCTTCCTGAACAATGTGAGTGGCTCTCTATGATATCGCTGGTTTGAAAATCGTATCTAAATGGCGTCACCACCACCAGGCAGACGATCCCAGGTCCGATGACGTGCCGAATAAGGCCACCCTGCAGAGGTTGCTGGCCGCAAGTCACTCCCCCGAAGATCCTGCGCGGGCCAAAGCGACATGGGCTGCCCTCGCTCTGGCAACATCGAGCAGAGCTGAACTTCTCGAACAGATGAGAACGCTACGCCCGGTCAATCTCTTGAGAAGACGTGAGACAGACGCAGTGCGATTGCCGCAAATCCTCAGGGCGCTGAACACACTGGCAGTTTTGGGCTGTAGGTCCACTCGACTCCATGTCGCCTGTATCTCATTTGTCGAACTAACCGCCCATCAGATACCACGATTTACGACGCCGCGGCCACCGCTGCTCTCGAAGAAACTGCCCTCACAGCTATTCGTCAGTACTACATGCTGCTTCACCAGTTCGAAACGCTCACACCTAGTGAACGCGACGAATGGGCAGCGAGGCTGGCTCTGGAAGACTTCATGCTGCCCGTCGCTTCCGCTGTCTCCTTCGGTCTAGCCATAGCAAGGTTGGAAAATGCAGTACTGCACAATGACTTACCCTTGTGCAAACCCCTCACTTCGTATCTTAACCTGTACGCAAGTCTTGACAACGGCAGGTTTCGGGTGGGCACCGTATTTGGGGGCTTTGAGACCATCCAGGCCGCCGGTCTGTTAGTCGTTGCGTGCATCACCTATACCTTACGTTGTGACAACGAGGTATACAAGCGCGACGATCTTCCCCGACCGTCATCTCTGCCCCTGCTCCATACTCCTGGAGTCGATACGCTGTCCGATGCCGTGGGGCCTCTATTCAAGAAAACGTGCGGCACGCCTGACTTCTCGGCATTTAGACACTGGTCATTGCTCCAACAGCTTGGAAGTCCCTCCACTTGGGAGCTCTGGCTTCGCCACAATATCGACTCCCTGGTCGAGAACCTTACCAGTGGCGAATGGGTCGGCTATTACACTACCATTGACCAGGCAGGCGACAGGGTGGACGCCCCCATGCGAGGGATCCATTTTGTGGTTGATTCAGATGACGGTCGATTGCTATACTTGCACTCGGACACCGGTACGGACGGCGTAGGCGACTTTACCCTAAGCGTGACAATCAAGCGCGAACTCTCCCTTGTACGAATCGTCAAACGATACCATGGCACGCACACCCATATCTGGGAACAGATTGCTTTCCTAACGCCATTGGGCATTGCGGGATACTGGCACGCAGCAAGACATGGAGGCGAGCTTCTTGGATATGTCTGGTTGTTTAAAAGGGAGTGGGCACGTGAAGGTGCCTTCCCAGACGTGTAGCTCCAAGCACGGGCTACGCAACAAGAGGCAACTTTATGTCACGGGGGCGCGGGGTTCGGGCTTCGGCATGTGTTCTTGAATTATATCGATCATACCTGATTCATTGGCCACAGCATCAACGCCCGAATCTCCTCGTCTACAAAAAGATCCGCGATTCGGGAGACTATATGCTTCCTCCAGCCCTTGACGTACCACCCATCAGGTACGCCGTCTCCGTTCAGGAGCACGGCATAATATGCCAACACGAGCAGCGCCTCCGGCTCACGTCTCCTTACACGTGCGACGAACTCGCGCTTGATGTGATACAGCCACCCGAAAACGAACTGTTTCTCAGGCGGAACCTGGGCCTCTCCACCGTCTGTATTGCGCCGTCCGTATGTGGCGATGTAGATATCGATCAGATCATCTAGCGCTTTAAGACAAACGTCTCTCCGGGAGGTGTCGCTGACCATTTCGCCATCGTCGCCGTTCTCACCCGTTGAACCACCAGTAATAAACGCCCTGAGTCGCCCAAGTGCGTCTTCCCAATCCACCCTATCAATCCCATTCCGTGCACGGACGGGCCTCCTTGGACACTGCTCCGGCGCACCAGGCCGGAATACCGCCATCGGCCCGGTGAAGAGTTGCTCCTCACTAAACGACTGGCGCATGAGCCGTACCCCGTACACGAAAGGCATCCACGACGAAGAGGAAGCGGCAGGCATAGTTGCGTCTTCCGCACCTGCACCATCCGCGGTACAGACGAGCAGATCATCCTCATTCGTCGGGCCGGAAGCAAAGGTGCAGTACGTCGTCAGCGTGGCGCCGAGGTACAGCGCGCCGCAGTTGTCGGGTCCAGCGCGCGAGAGCTCAGCCGTGAAGCCAGACAGTCCGGCGTTGAGGTGCCGCTGGGCGAGGGATCGGTAGTGGCTGGCTTCCTTCCGGGGCGGATGCAAGCCGCCGTTATCTGCGCCGTCGCTCTCGCTGTCGTGTGCGATATGCAGTGCCGAAAGGGCGAAGATGAGCTGCAGGACGTATGCATGGCTCAGACCGATAAGAGGCGCGCTTTGTGTCCAGAACCTCTGTATTGCCGGGTTCTCGCCGGCAAGGGTCCCGGCTGTCTTGGTGATGAAGTGGAGGAGGAGCTCGGCGTTGTCGAGGTCTATGCTGACTGTGTCTGCGTCGGAATCTGGGGGTGACTCTACCTCAGGGTTGTCGGCCGCCGGTGTAGTGCTCGATAATGGCGATACTGAGGCCGGGGGAGTGATTGCGGCGCTCCATAGCTTCCTAGGCCGACCCCGACCGCGGGGTTTGCTCGGGGCGGTGCAGTATATGACGGGGACATTGGCCTTGTCGATCTGCGGGTCGAGTTCGCATGGGAGACCAAAGCTTTTGCAGTTGCCGCATGGCTTGCATTCGTCGCACTGGGAAAGGTTAGCAGAGGAGATGCTTTAAGGGCAGCGAAACTGGCGAGCGGACAACTGCACATAGGATAACCGCACTGCAGGACGACAACCAGCCGCCCAACACCGTCTAAAGACGGAAAAAAACAGCATGATATGGACCTACCTTTACCTTCCGCCTCTTACAAGAGCTGCATCCATTGCGCGACTTGCGGTGCGGTCGAATCGATCTCTTGGTCGACGACGGAGTTGCGACCATGGCCATCGAACTCAAGCCAGGACGTCTCGGACTTTATTGTCGACTACAACTCAAGACATCACACTCCTTTTGTGCTTTTTCGGACTCGAGATGCGAAAAAGAGTTGATACGCTACCCAGGCGCTTGATGACGCGGCTAGTCTCCGGCGAGGTGAAACCAGGCCCACCGCGAGCCACTTACACGCAGCGAAAGCGAGAATTGGGAGCGAGGTCCCGAAGTGGCATTTCAGTGCCAGTGACAGTACCACCAATCAAATGGTGAGAACCAGCCAGCTTTTGGAGGCAGCGGGTCATTATATACACGGCTGCCGCTTTCTTGGTTCACGGATTCGAATATTCGGATAGCAATATCTGCGATGACATAGGTTTGTTGACTACCGTTGAGACTGCTATGTTTAAATATTCTTCGGAGTCTTCAATCTGGCAGGGGAAGTTCGTCATGTCTTATCCAACAACAGCTCTCCTCCCCTCGCGACACTTACTCAACCCCTGCAACAACACATCTCGCCGTCTCCCCAACACAATCACAACCTACCGCACACGCCATGGCCATAAACGAGGACCCCGGGCCATTCGGTCCAGTTGATACCAACGGAACCATGATAGTCGTCTTCTGGGAGTACAGACCAAGCAACAGCGCAGCATACGTCTTCCTCGCCCTCTTCGGCCTGGCCACCATCGGGCACGCCATATCCTTCTTCCGCCTCCGAGCCTGGTCGTTCACCCCTTTACTCCTAGGCGGACTGTGTAAGTCCCCTTCTCACCTCTTTCCCAGTTGTCCTCCCCCCCTAACTTCATCCGAAGGCGAAGTCTTCGGCTACCTAGAGCGCTCCCGCGCGCACTCCCAACCCACCGTCCTCGAGCCCTGGATCCTGCAGAACATGCTCCTCCTCGTCGCCCCGCCGCTGCTCGCCGCGACGGTGTACATGTCGTACGGGCGCATCACCTCTGCCCTAAACCGAGAGGATAGGTCCGGCAGGAAGTCACGTGGGTGCTGCGCCCGGTGCTGTTATTCCCTGTGCTGCACCTGCTCGCCGACGAAGGGGTACGTGCTGCTCGATATCGTGGCGTTGTTTACTCAACTCATTGGTACTGTATTACCGGCCAGCGGTACGGAGGAGGGGCGGAGGTTGAGTAAGATTATCGTTTTGGTGGGACTTTTGGCGCAACTGGTGGCGCTGGGCGTGTTCTTGTTAATGTGTGGACGGCTGCATGTGAGATTGAGTGGGGGCACGGCGCCGGTGGAGCCGGGGGTGAGGTGGAAGGGTTACTTTGTCATACTGGAGGTTGCGGCTGTTATGCTTGTTGTCAGGAGTGTGGTCAGGGGCGCGGAGTACTTGGAGGGTGCGGACGGGTTCGTTTTGGGGCACGAGGTGTTTGTGTACGTGTTTGATGCGGTGCCTATGTTGGCGGTTATGGTTGGGTTGTTGTGGTTTCACCCGCTGGTGTTGGTGCAGAGGTTAACGAGGGTGGGGAGGAAGGAGACGAGAGGGTTCATTGAGTTGTCGTTGCAGCCCTAGTCGTGGCAGAGATGGCTGTGTGCCCGGTACATACTGAGCCAAGCAGTTGCTGCGCGGCGTACCATACCAGAGTACAAGACGTTCCGATTTTCAGACATTCTCTGCCATATCCCGACGCACCTAGGACAGCGTGTTCTTTACCATCGTCGTCAACGCTCCATTCACATATGAAGGCGACCTCCAAGCAGACCAGTCATGGTTCAGCAGTCCCCAGCTCTCCTCGTAATCCTGCGTACCAGACCTGATATAATAACTCCCCGACAACACCCAGATGAACCACCCGGCCTTCTGCGCAGGCAGGTAACTCGCCAGACAACTGGCATACACCCCCTTCCAGGTCGACGCATCCATCTGAAATCCGAACTCGGTCAGCATAACGGGGAACTTGTTCGCCCCCAGCGCCGAGAAGCCGTTGCCGTTGAGGTTGTTCTGCAGGCTGGTACAGCTCGTCGCGCCGGTCTCGTAGTTGTGCAGCTCCAGCACCAGCTTGTTGGCGTAACCGGGAAAATCGGCTAGGTTGAATTTACCCGTGCCGGGTGTGAGGGCTGTTCCTTGGACCACGGGCGTGAGGGTCGTGTCGAACCCGAGCCCCGATAAAAAGATGAGCACGTCTGGGTTGGCGGAGTGGATTGCTTCCGAGCCTTGCTTGATGAAGCCGTACCAGTCGCGCCAGTTGTAGGTGGCCTTTGCTGACGCGAGGGAGGGCTCGCGCGGCTCGTTGCGGAGGGCCATTGACATTAGGTTTGGCCATGATTTTCCCTGGAGAGACATATCAGTGATACGCAGCGCTGGGAGGTTATGGTAAGAGGGAAGGAAGCACTTACATGATTCGCCATGTAGTTCAACCCCCTCGTCCAGTTCGCCGTCGAGAAATACGTGTCTCCCCACCAACTGTTCCCGTCGTTGGTAGAACAGCACCACATCCCCTTCGAGATATGGTTATCAAGATGCACATAGATCTGCTGCTTCGCGCACTCGGCAGCAACGGCATCAAACACCTGCAACCTCGTCGTGCTCGCGCTGAACTGCGGGTTCTTGGCGATAATCTGCGCCAGCACTTTGGGGCCGTTGGTGGCGCCCAGGGCCTTGGTGAGGGCCGTCGAGATGGGCACGTCCTTCCCGCCGTTGGAGTAGATCTGGTCGATCATCTCGATGGCATAAGTCAGGCGGATGGCGTTCATGCCGACGCTCTTGATCTTGGCCACGATGGTCTCGATGGACTGGTACTGCAGGCCCTCGGGGATCATGACGTCGGCGGCGCCGGGCCAGTTGGGGCCGGCGTAGGTCACGTCCGTGCCCGAGGCGTCGCGGATCCAGCGGCCCGAGGTGACGAAGGGGCCGTTGGGCCATGCTTCTGCTGCTGCTGCTGCCGATGTGGATGCCGGGGCGGCGGATGAGAGGCCTGTGAGGGTGGCCACGAGGGCGGAGAGGATGGCGAGCTTCACCATGATGCGTGGTATTGTTCAGCTTCGGCCGATGAGGGCTGGAGGGAACGAGATTCCCATGTTGTGAAGTTTGCGGAGGTTACGGTGGTTATTATGTATTTCTACCCTAGGTCGGTGGGGTTGGGGTCGGATATACAATGGTTGTATATGATATATTGCCGGGACATTGACAGCCGAGACTGCAAGCAAAAGCTGTCAGGCACGAGGCGACAACCAAACTTCGGTAACATATCGTCAGTGCTTCGGCGAGATATCATAGGCAGGGAACGTTCTTCGAGTGACCCAGTGATGGCCAGCCTCTTGATCTCGATGTCAAGACATGAGTCCAGTCGTCCTGTCTTGCGAACATTGAATCCCGGCTCCGCCTTCCCCGGTGTAAGTGACAATCCTCCCAATATGGCTTGTTCTCCAACTCCGGGCACGGTTCCATTGCTCAGTGCAACCAAGCACTCATGTCAGATTGGTGGAAACGACTCAATTAAGGGTTTGGAGAGATCATATGTGCGTTGTTTGGGAGATCCCCCGCATCATTCAGGAATCTACCGGGCCGTCTGGATGGAGCGGTTGTTTAAACGAGGTTATAGCGACTACCCCTGAACTTAGTTGGTGACGAGGTTGAACTGAATCGCAATCTTTCGTGCAATTAAGAGCCGGCATGGACAAATCCAACCAGTTTTCTCTTTCCTGTCAAGGAACTGTAGACTCTTGCATTCATCAACATTCATATATCCCTGCGCACCCGTCAAAGTTGTTACCCAACGCCTGCTCCGCCTACCAAATATCCCACCACCCAGAGTCCTCCCATTTTAGATCCTCCTCCTAAACTCCACCATAGGACCATCCTTCAGACTCGTAAACGTATCAACAAGCTGATACTCCCCAACCCGATCCCTCCCCCACTCGCCATCCGCCTTCCCCTCGCCCGGATCAGCAACTCCAACAGCCCTCCGCAAGTCATACAAGAACAGCACCCTCGCCAGCGTAGTGGTCATCTCCAGATACGCCAGTCCCTTCCCAATACACCCCCTCGGTCCAATGGAGAAAGGACAAAACGCGCTCTGCGCCCTAGCCACATCCTCCTCCGTCACCTGTCTCCCTCCAAGAACCTTCGCCTCCGACCCAGCGATCCACCGCTCCGGCACAAAATCAAAAGGCTGGGGGTAATACTCCTCATGGTGATGAATAGCGTAATGCGGCGTGCCAACCACAATACCAGCCGGCACCCTCTCGCCGTCAACCACGACCCCGCCGGGCAGCACCTCCCTAGGCAACACCCCTCCCACGGACGGACTCAACCGCATGGCCTCGTCGATACAAGCCTTCAGGTAGGCACACCCGCCCAGCCTCGGCCCCTGATGGATATCCTCCACGTCCTCAAAAGCTTCTCTCACCTCCCTCGTCACCTTCGCCAACGCCTCCGGGTGTCTGACAAGGTAAAACAGCGTAGCAGCCATCGCCGTGCTCGTCGTGTCGCTCCCCGCGATAATCAACAAGTTACTCTCCCCCCACAGCTCGGGCATCTCGAACCCCTTCCCCGTCTCGGGATCCTTCGCCTTCAGTAAATGGTAAAAAAAGTCCCGCCTGTCCGTCTCCTCGCCCAGCTTCGTCCGCTCGGTGAGCTGCGCGCGCGAGTAGGCCATGTACCGCGCCCGACCGGCCGCAATCTTGCGGAACAGGACCTTGTCGAGGGACAGCGTGTTGACGACAGGCATGGTGCCGCAGATCATGTGCCGCGCCGCCGCCGCTCCTACCAAATCGATGGCGTACCGGTTGTCGGGCCGCTCGAGCATGTGGAAGGCCTTGCCGAAGCAGAGGTCCCCCAAAATGTCCATGGCGAGCCAGTTGCACCAGTCCGCCATGTTTTTCGGGGTTGTCCATCCCTTTTCGCCGCTTACGCGGCCCATCTCGCCAATGGCGTCGCAGAACGTCCTCACGTTGGAGAGGATGTACCGCTCCACCCCCTTGATGGCGCTATCGCTAAACGCCTGGCTAAGCACCCGGCGCTTGCGCGCGTGCGCCTCCTTGTCGCGCACGTTGTGCGTGTTGGGCGCCGGGTGGACGAAGGCGTCGTAGAACTCGGATTTGCGCACGTTGGCCTTGAAGCCGTAGATGTCCTTCAGTGCGGTGGCGGAGTTGACACTGAGCGCGTTGGGGCCGAAGCGCACCGCCCGGCCGTAGCGCTGGTGCAGGCGCCAGAACTCGAGGTGGCGGTCGCCGCGCCAGGCGTGGTAGAGCATGTACCCGTCCGTCAGCTTGGCGAGGAGGGGCCCCGGGTACTTGGATAGGGGGTGGAAGTAGATGCGGTAGAGGGCTAGACATGTTGTCTGTTGCGGGGGGTTAGTATCACCGTGGGTGGGGGAGAAGGGGAAGGCGAATGACGAACGTAGAGGAGAGCTGAGCCGGTTAGGATGGCTAGCCAGAAGTAGAGGTGGTCCATTGCTGCGTGGGTGTGGGCGATGTCTACTGCCATCGTGTCGTCTGGTGTAAGTCACGTCTCACAGCACTTGCATTAAGCACAGATGAAGAAGAGCAGAGAATAGGCCAAAGCAACAGCACCTCAGAGAGGGAACAGGCACATGATAAACACATTTCTAACCCTTCCACGGCATCGGATTTGGGGTACCTCCCTCTCACTCATCCCGGCTTTACACCTTCCTCCAAAGAAGGAAGGAGAGTGCGGGAGTAGCTGGCATAGTCCATTCGGCCATTCGGCAGCGGGTGGTGTCGGCTTGCAGCGGCGTTAGCATTCCTTATCAGCTTATCGCCCGCCATTGCGCCCAGGGGATGATGTCAAGGCAGCGGCAAGCCGCGGAAAGACGAGGGGTTGTATGATTTGCATGACAGCTTGGAACGGCCCTTTGTCTACAATGCATCTGACCCTGTGATTATGTCTTGCTGAAACCTTGAATATGTCTGGGGGCTTGGTAATAATACGAACTGCACACGGGGTATTGGCCCCTACTTTGGGATCTTGTTTGCGGGGAAGTGGAATTCCTGTGGATTCGGGTCAGTAATCAAGCTTCAAGCACTGGAGAGAAATATTGTTGCACCCTTACATCCGGCACTTACACTCTCATCTCAGTGGTCTCAATGAACAAGGCCGAGGTGAGGTGAGACGTCTATGCCAAGCAATAAGCTTAACAAAATGAGTGATGCGGCTCAAGCCGACGGACGAACGTGCCGAATCTGATCCACGGTGATGACCACCAGGAATTCTCCCGAACCGTTTCGTGATTAGAAACTAAATTATGGACAGACTTGCCCGTACCTTGGTGTCGTACAAGCCGTGATACAAAGGATATCGAATTAGTCCCACGCAAGATCCCCTTCCCCTTCCCTTAGTAACCTTAACCCCCAAAGTAAAGCCCTGACCCCTACCCTGGATATCCATAGTCACTCCCCGTATACTCTCTCGTCTCTCACCACCACTTCTCATCCCTCATTATCTCTCAGAAGTTGTAATACCTCGGCTCATCAAAAACATGGTACGCATGTCCCCTGACTCCCTCCCCCCTAAACAACGCCGGGAATCTCCACCCCTCAGGGACCTCATGCTCCTCGACCCTACGATCCCTCAACTCCTCCCCCACGCCCCACGCGTAAACACTGTCCTCCTGCGTCGCAGGGACCACAAACTTGGCGGCCTGCAGCTCGGTATCGGTAATGGTACTCCTGCTCACCCGCGCGTAACCCACCCTCCTCAGCCCTTTGAAGAGGAGGTACTCGCACCACCTGTCCCAATCCGTCTTATCCACGTCGTGCATCCCGCTTGTCTCGGACACGTACGTGTTGTAGTTCCCCTCCAAGGGTTTGGTGACGAGGTACGACAGCAGGAAGCTGGGGCGGTCGGTCGATCCCATCAGCTTGGCGAGGTACTCGCTCTGCAGCCGGCGGTCCTCGGGGTCCTCCTCCTGGCCCGAGTGGAAGACGAAGACGTCGACGAGGGTGCCGTAGGCGTCTAGCGTGGCGTGAATGGCCGGCGCGAGCTCGCCGACGGGGGAGGGGAGGAGGTGGTGCGTCGAGTTGACGATGGGGAACTTGGAGAGGAGCGCGGCGCCCCAGGTGTGCTTGTTCGGTCCCGGGCCGTAGTCGACGTACATGCCTAGGTCTTCGGCGAGGAACTGCGTCGTGTCGCGGTTGCCCATGATAATGCGCTGCAGGTCGGACTCGAGGAGGCCGACGACGTCTAGTTCCATCTCTTTGATCAGGTCACGCATCCGGCGCTCGGAGGACCACATGTCGTTGTCGAGGGAGAAGTGGATCGTCCAGATGCCAGCGGTAATGACGCGGTCTTCGCCGTGGTAGGGCTTGTAGTCGTTCGTCGGGAAGCGCAGGAAGGCGACTGACAGAAAAGCGATGTTCAACACGCCTAGTGCACCGAGGTGGTATTTCCTGTGCGGGTTGGAGGTCGATCGCCTGGCGCGCGCTTTCTTGTTGGCCGAGTTGTTCTGCGAGGTTAGGTCCCAGACGCCTGCACCGAGGGCGAACATCATGGTGATCATGATCCAGTCTGTGTGCTCGCGGACGAGTGGACCACCGGGCACGAAGGCGTACGCGACCACCCAAACGTGGAAGAGGACAAGGAAGTTGTAAATGAAGAAGCCGAGGCCAAACGTCACCGCTGGCGATTTGCGGGAGGCATTGGCAATGAGCGGGATGGAGATAGCCGTAAGGTAGGCTGCGAGGATGAGGGCGCCGTAGTAACCTAGCCAATGGCTGTAGAACGTGAGGAGCATGGCGCCGACGCAGGCGACGCCGTAGGCTGACCAGGTCGTGATGAGGCCTTGGGCGAAGACACCGGAGATGATACCGACGCTCATGGCGGCGATTGTGTACCAGGCGTGGACGTTGGCGACGGGGCCGCGAATCGGGTAGCCATCCCAGACCCAGAGTATCATCGTGCTGGTGTCTGACAGCAGCGAATGCAGTCCGAACATAAGACCGCCAATGCTGATCGCCGAGAGGAGTGAGGAACCACCCTTCCTCTCTACAGCGTGGTCAGCCTGCAGCGGAGCCTTGCGTGTAGACCTGAGCGCCGCCAGAACGGCAAGAACGAAGCCGGTTCCGTTCCATCCGCCGTTCTCGGCATGCATGATGGGCCAGATGGGGTTATTCGTCTGCCAGGCGAACTTGACAATGGCAGACATCAGTAAGCCCGCAATAAAAGCCAGGATGCGCGACTCAAGCCTTGGACCATGCACGGATTCGGAGTAGAAGGTAGCCGCCCAGGAGAGGCAGCCCATCGAGACTCCGAATCCGACGGTGAAAAGGCGGTACTCCGGCGTCTTGACCAGCCAGGCCAGCACACCGGCTAGAGAGAGCAAGTGGGCGACGCGCAGGTTCCTAACGATCAGAGACCGCAGCGGCTTGATGGCGAGCAGGAAGGGGGACACGGTCGACATGACGAACGCTTCGTAGCCGGATATGCCCATGTGCCAGAGAGGGAAATCTAGGTCCGTGTCAGTATGCACTGGCGCATCGGGGCGGGTTCTTCCACTTACACCAAACCACGACTCCCAAGCTAGTCAATACCGACCAGAAGACGAACTGGGTCCATGTCAGTTACGCGAAATAGTGTCGTCTCGGATGTGTGCTTACACCATGGTAGACATCAGCAGCAATATCCAGCGCCTCGCTCGAGCTGTACCTCGGCGCCAAAACACCGCCAGTAGCCCTCTCCTTCCTATTGCACCTCGTCAGTCCCAGGTAATCACAGACACAGCCTCGGCAGGGCAAGTGCTTACTCCTTCTCAAGCACGGCGGTCGTAACGGACGACTTGTTGGCACTAGACAGACAGACCTTTAGAATCATGTTCTCGTAATATTTCTCTCAAGATTGTAGTCAACAGATGATGGGTACTATTGTACAGAGCATCTCATCAGCTATTTCGGAAGCCATTGCACGTACCCCTTGCTCGCACCCTTGACATCCTTAATCACCACCTCGAAGGTGTCGAAGTCGAGAGCGCTGACGGCGTCGAAGGCGACGTCGAGGAGAACGAGGGACCATTCGAAGAAGGCGTAGATGGTATAAGCTGTGCCGGTGTTAATTGTCTGCCACTAGGCGGCGCACGTCATAAAGGGAAGAAGTACATACCTCCGGCGACACGGTGGACCTTGTGCTGGATAAAGAAGTAGACTAGCGGCACAAGCGTCCCGAAGAAGGCGCCAGCGAAATACTTCCTTAGCTTGATGGCCCTCGGGTTGGGCGGGCTTAGCGCGAGACACCCGAATGTCCAGGGAATGGTGGCGACGAGATAAGAAATCATAAAGATGTCGTGCCAGTCATGGTCGTCGGTCGAGGTGATGTACGTCCAGCCGCCGCACGTCAGCGTCCTGAAGAGGCCGAAGCCGGCGACGACCTTGGGCAGAGTGCGCCCGGGCTTCGCGGTGAGGAGGTACCAGAGGCCGACGAGTGCGAATCTGGGGCCGGATGTGATGGCGATGAAGAGCATAAACACGGATCGCTCGGGGTATCGGTCGCCAATGGTCGCGGAGACGGAGGGAAACCACTCGTCTGGGTAGCCATAGTGCTCGTTCTGGACGATCTTGGTGTAGTGAAGGGATATGCCCACGATGAGGGCGAGCAGAAATGCAGCTAGAAGTGGTGGTCGCAAAGCTGGTCAGCAAAGTAAACAATGACATGCAAACATCAGAGAAGACGGGAGCTCCTCACAATACGCCGCGGCCGTGTGCAGCCAGCTTACCCAGCTGCCACTAAAGGCCACCACCACACCGGCGTCCTTATCCTTGTACTTGGACGACGCCATTACTTATCGCCGCGCTACACGACTAGGAAGCATTCAAACAAAACGACAACGACGTCAGAAAGGAGAGGACACCCTGAGGGAGGTAAGGAGAGGGAATAGACCATCCGTATGACAAACGCGGAGAGAGGGAGGGAGTGGTGCGTGAATTGAATTGGCAAAGAGGAAGAAGAAGAAATCAGCAAATCAAATGTTGACCGGAAACCTCGGCGCATCTCGAATCGCGTCGCACGATGCCCCAAATTCCCCTCTGCCCAAATTCCGGTGAGTTGGCGCCAAGCCGCCAAAAGCGTTTCCTTGCACAAGCTTGAAGCTCCCAATGGGCCGCTGACGTGATATTGCCGGTGCTAGGCTGTGGGGAACCTGGGAGCTCTTGCTCCAAGGTGACAGTCGGTGAGCGGCGCTGGCGGCGAGCTAACGCCGATAAGGTTCAGACACCTCAGGTGAGAGGAGACTCCACTAAAAAGTTCAATTTCTTGCCGTTTCGACTTTCGCGATAACCTCAACCCTCGTCTTCTGAATGCGAGTTTCTCCACTGCTTCAAACCACCACGACACCCTCACGACTTACGAACCCGCAAATCAGCAAACATGGCAGCTATAGCAGATAAAGCCCGCTTCTATCTGGAGCGAGCAGTTCCCCAGCTCCGCGAATTCGAAGAAAAGGAAATATTCACAAAGGTGGTTCACCACCTCCTCCATCCCCTTCCCCTGCCTGCCGGTTTTCCATTGCTAACCTGTCCTGAACCACTCAGGACGAAATCCGCACCCTAGTAACCAAGCGCTCCGACTTCGAACACCTCGTCCTCGGCCCCAAGGCCCGCGTCGAGGACTTCCTCGCCTACGCCGCCTGGGAGCAGCAGCTCGACGCCCTGCGCGCGGCGCGCTGCAAGCGCCTCCGCATTCGGTCCACATCCGCGCACGCCGCGCAGGCCCGGACGTTCGCCATCTTCGAGCGCGCCGTGACGCGCCACCCGGGCCACCTGGGCCTGTGGTTCGCCTATCTCGACTTCGCGGCGAAGGTCAAGGCCAGCAAGCGGTGGAGGAAGGTCGTCACGCGCGCGCTGCGGATGCACCCCAACCAGCCGAGCCTGTGGGTGCTGGCGGGGACGAAGGCGGCGAGGGATGGGGATATGGACGGCGCGAGGGGGTATTTCATGAGGGGGTGCAGGTTTTGTACGGCTGGGGTGGAGGTGTGGGCTGAGTATGCGCGGTGCGAGATGGAGTGGCTAGCGCGGCTTGAGGCGAAGAAGGCGAAGGGTGGGAAGTCTGCAGCTGGTGCGCCGGCGCAGGTTAAGATCAGCAACACGGTGGACGAGGACGGGAATATGCTGTTCGATGAGGACAGCGAGGACGAGCTGGACGAGGACGACATCATGGTGCCGGACGCGGATGCCCAGTTCAGGAAGGAGAAGCCGAAGGAGGTGTTCGACGCCGAGGTCGTGCAGAAGTTGGAGAGCAGCCCCGCGATGGACGGGGCGATCCCCATGGCCGTGTTCGACATCGCGCGGAAGCAGGCGTTCTTCGGCGCGCCCGCTGCGGAGGCGTTCTTCAACGTCTTTGCGGCGTTCCCCAAGGTGCCGTGCCACGGGAAGCTGGTGCAGCATGTGCTCGACATCATGACGGCGGAGTACCCGACGCACCCGGCGACGTGCAGTTGTTACGTCAGGCAGGCGCTTGTTGGGGTGGAGTATAACACGCCCGAGTTTCCCAAGGCGCTGCGGGAGGCATTGGCCAGGTTGCGGAGTATGCTGGAGAGCACGAAGGATAGGGCTGCGCTGGGACAGAAGACGTTGGCGTGGATTGAGCCGCTGCTTGCTTTGGAGGACTTGGATACAGGCATTAGGACTGTGTTGGAGCATACGAAGAGGAAGTTGGAGTCTTGATACCCTTTTAGAACGCCATGCTACAAATACAGCTTCATTACAACCACTTCATGTGTAAAAATTCTTCCCAATCATTATTTCTCTAACTGCCGGCCTCCTTCGCCTTCCTCTCCGCCAACTCATTAATAAACTTCCACTCCCCAGCACTGACCTTACTAACGCTCAACCGGCTCTGTTTCAGCATCTGCATATTCTCCAGCGGCTTGCCCGGCGCACACAACGTCCGCAGCTCCTTGAGCCCTATCTGGACATCGAACTTGCTCCTAAACACGACGTGCACGACGCTCCACTTCGGGTCAGAAGGCTTGTCCTTCGGGTCGTAGTACGGCGCCTTGGGGTCGTGTGCCGTTACTGCTGTTGTTAGCCGGCCTTGTCATGCCCACGTATTGGGGGTTGCGGCAAACCTACAATCAGGTGAATGCTCCTCCACAATCTCCATCGTGCCCACGATGCCCGGCTCCTTGCAGTTGGAGTGGTAGAAGAAGGCGAGGTCGCCCTTCTTCATGGCGCGGAGGTTGTTGCGGGCGGCGTATGCGCGGATTCCTTGGATCCTCCCGTCAGTATTTGCAGAGTACAACGATAGGCTGATTAAAACTCACCATCCCATGGCTCCGGCTCGGTCTTGGCCGCTAGATCATCGATGGAGAAGCGCACGTCAACACCACCCTCGAGGCGAGTCTCTGGTTCCGCTTTCATGAGCCAGTACTGCCTCAGACCGTCTGTGGTGTCGTCCTCCTCCTTGACGCCGTCTTTGGATTCGACATCTTCCTTCACCTTGACTGGCTTTGCATTGTTCTTGGCTGCTTTGGGAGCCTCTTTGACTGGCTTTGCCTCCTTCTTCAACGGTGTCTTCTTCGGTGCTAGCTTCAGATCTGTTAGCTGATGTTTGCCAAATATATGCTTCTTGAGCATACCTTCGCTGATGCTTCAGGTTCAGATTGTTCATCTAATGGCTCGGTCTTCGGCGGCTGACTCTGGGCCGGCGTTACATTGGTGGATGTTCTTTGGCGGGTTGACCTCCTGAGAGGTTCCTCGACAGCATCGCTCGTTGATTTCCTCTTGGCCATTCTTAATAGATTTCTGATGGGGATTTTGTGAAGTTGTAAAACCAATAGGCGATGCTTGATCCTTGCGACGCGTTAAAGCTGTGGTTGACGCGATGTCAGAAGGGTCCCCTGCTAGCTCCATCTTGAAGGACTTATGTAAGCCAGTCATGACCGAGAGACAGAAAACCTTCGTATTTCGTGACATCGTCGCACCTGTTTTGCCAGTGGCTTTAGCTCTCGTCATGTTCCATGCACTACATAAGATGTGTGAGATGCTCAATCCACATTGGTATTGGCTCAGGCCTATTATGACATTTCTTGTGACGTTGAGGTTGCACGATTAACCTCACCCGCTGTTGGATGTCAAGGCTGTGTGACATGACAGTATATACACGCCGGTGGAGTGTCTTTAGCAGAGCTTGAAATGTCGGTCTCCCATTAATATTGAGCAGGAACCGTTTTAAGATCACTGCGAGACATGGCTGACATGGTTTGACACCGCTGACACCGCTGACACCGCTTGAGCTTGTGCTACCAGTGATTCTCCTGGTTTTGAGCGTGCAGCAAGCGAGTCAGATGACGGCTAACCCCTCACCAACAAATTTGGACCAGCTGCTTGTCAGGATTAAGGCACAGCTTACAATTGGGTAGCAGCTGAACAAGTACACAGGCACCAGTAAATGATTTCTGGCTTCTGTCCGGGAGCCATCGGTCAAGTTCAAAGGTCTGTTTTGTGCAATCGTTAGACATCCTTTGTGAAATGCCTTCCTACAGAAAAAGAACCGTTGAAATGAAAAGAGGCATGAACCACAGATTCACAGCTGAACGATTTAATGTGGAGCCGAAGTGAGATGCCGGATCTGAAATGTGGGAGGAACAGCCCGGCCTGCATGAGCTACGCCGCTTTTGGCGCGGCTAGCACGCGGCTCCCGGCTTCAAAACCAGGGGTCGTTGAGACCCGAGAATCTGACACCAACCAATCACACAGCACAACGTTGATCACAGCACACTACTTGCTCAAGCTAGCCCAATCTAGTAGTATTTTCTGTTACCTTTTCTTCAAGCCCACCCAGCTGGTCGTTAACAATTCCATGTGTCTTTCCCCAAACCACTTTCTCTTGGCAAGCTAGGGCCGGGTCTGGATTCCACTTTCATGTCACTCGTCACCTTTCCCAATGACATCCGCATTTTCTCTCACATGGATTTGCCCGATTGCCATGTGGTGCTGCTGTGCTGCTGCCAGTCCACCACAAGCACACGCCTCCTCTCTTGTCTCTGCAGCTCATTCACTTCCTGGCGCTGGCTCGCCAATCCAAAGTTCCGTGTTCCCTCTTTCGCACGCCCCATGTTTTGTGGAAGTTGCGTTTCCCTCTCCTTCCCTCTGCGCGCCCCCCCTCCCTGATCCATTTGGCCTTCGCTAATAACGAAGCCCGGACCGTTCACATTCATTTGCCTGCTGCCCCCTTTGCCAATGATCAAGGACGAGTGTCCAGCCGATTGAGTCGCAGGTATTCCAGGTGATCAAAGTCCCCGATTTTCTCTGCCCAATTCCCTTGAAGTCCCTCCCAACCCAAACTTGCGATTATTGTAGCCCGTCCGCATTCCGTTGTCTGAGTTTTTTGACTCTCAAAATTCTCGACATCTGCCCACCCCCCATTTGCGTAATTCCTCTCTTTCTCTCTCCTTTCAACAATGACAACAACCACCAATTCTCTATCGTGTTGATACTCTTTTTATCACCACAAGTCACTGTCCGCATCAATCTCATCACGATAATATCGTGATTTGGTGCAGCAGATTTCACTTTATTGAATCCCACTGCCAGATAACCGGACATCAAAGGACGCAGTCGTCTTTTGCAGCTTTTTTGTTCATTCCGACAGCGAACTTCGACGCCCCTTTCGGCCTTTGGTGTTGAGGTTATTCCCAATTGCCAGCTCCTCCGCCCACGCACGGACCCCCCCTCAGCGCTACCCGAACTCCCAAACCTCCGGTCTAGCCCCTAATTCTCATTGGTCGGCTTCTCGTCCAGCTTTAAGCATTTACAGATTGGGCCAACCTATTGTCGAAACGAGCATTATTGTTGAAGCAATCAATGTCCCCTTGCACAGGGCTAGTTGTCGGAAGTTGATTCGGGTTTTCTTTTACATCAAGCCGGTCTTTTCTCTTTTCATACACACCAACAAACCTCCTCCTCGATCTTCAACAACAAGGAACAGCTTATCACGATACCCATCATTATGGAAGCTGCCAACCGTGGTAGCTCGTCGCCTACATCGCTGTCGTCGCCACCTTCAGCGATATCAGAGCCAGTCTCACCCACAGGGTTCATCCGCAACGGCCGAGCCAACATCGAGATGGACGAGATCGTAGTCGACCCTGGCTCTGCCGCCAGGTTTGGTGTCCTGCCAGGACAGCACACACTCCAACTAGGACCGACCGTACAGCTGACTGCTGCCGGTCTCCCCCGGAAGAAGCCTGGTCGCAAACCAGGCACCACCGTCAAGCCTAAGGAACCCAAGCTCAACCCGGATGGCTCCGTTGCCGAGGTCAAGAAGCGGCGCCCGCGTAAGCCGAAGGATCCTGACGCGCAACCGCCTGCCCCGAAACAGAAGAACGACTCCGATGCTCCAAAAGAGAGGAGGAAGAGGAAGGCTGCGGCTATCGAAATAGATGACGCGCCGGCTCAGGAAAACCGGCCCTTCACCGGTAGTGCACCTACTGCAAAGCACCAGCAGAAGATCACCGAGTTGACTTCGATGCGAATGGATCTCGATCCACAGCCTAAACCCAACACTACCATGGCATCCCCCAAATCCGAGCAGCAGCACCGCTTCGGCTTGAAGATGCCCAAGCGTGAGGGCATGCCTGGATCCATGCTGAGCATCCTGAATGACGATGAGCCGCCGCAGCCTCCACGGCAATCGTCCGTCACTCAGCCTACCCCACCTCCACCGCCCACCCGACAGATCTTCGATCCGGTTCGAGGCAACTATGATCCTGTTCGCGAGACTATGATCTCTCGCGACCCCTACGGCACTGGTCCTCTCGGCTCACCCCGGGCTCCCACGACTTCGGCACACGTTGTCGACCGGTCACCCTCGATCGCCAGTCTGGTGGACCCTGTCCCGTCGGCTCAACGTGTCGTTTCACCTTCGCAAGCCTACGGTAGTATCAGCGCCAGCATGCCGCCTCGCTTCCATGAGACGACAAGCTCGATGCCTGCTTCACCCGCTCAGCCGGCGAAGAGCGCCCAACCGACCCCTGTCGCCAAGCCCACCAAACCTTCCATCGTCGAGGTGAAGCGTGGACCACCTCCACCGCCTCCTGCACCTACCGAGACGAAGGCACCCGAGCCCCCGAAGAACACATTCACCTCTATGAGCTCGATTCCTGTATCGGCCAAGGTCATGTCCAGCGGCACGGCCCCAGCGCAGAGCAAGAAGGTTGCAGCCGTAGCCAAAGAGGACCGTGAGAAGAACAAGGCGAGCAGCTCTGGATCATCGCCCAATATGACCAGCCTCAAAGACTCCCTTCCTCCGCTTCCCTCCGGAAACGGACGTTCGATTCTTGACTTCGGCAAGGCTAACCCTGGAGAGGAGAATGCGGCCCCGAGTATTGTTCTGCACATTCCCTTGAACGGAGAAAGCAACAAGGTCGTCAACTTCATGCGCATGGCTGAAGAGCGCTACGGCTGGGATGCCCTGCACCCTCGCCTCGCCGCCCACCGCGATCGGAAGGCTCGCATTGCGGCCGCCAGTGCTGCGCTGGAGAAGCAGGGTAGTGGCCGCGAATCCGGTGACGAGATGTCAGTTGATCTGCAGTCCGATGCTGAGAAGAGCGACAATGAGATGGAAGGCGTCATCGTCGGTGCTGCCGCTGGCACCAGTGGACCAGAGGGGGCTCCTGCTAAGCCCGCACGGAAGAAACGCACCAACAAGGAGGATGAATACGACAAGGATGATGACTTTGTCGACGATTCCGAGCTTCTATGGGAGGAGCAGGCTGCTGCTAGCCGGGATGGTTTCTTCGTGTACAGCGGCCCGCTCATCCCTGAGGTCGAGAAGCCTCCTGCTGGGTATGTTCATCTGCTTGTTCCCCATTCGTCTCAGTACGCTTGCTAACAAACTCAACAGTGAAGCACCTGCCCGACGTGGTCGTGGTGGCGGTCGTGGAAGCCGTGGCGGTGGCCGTGGAGGCGCTGCTCGGGGCGAGGGCACCGGCCGTGGACGTGGTGGTGGTCCGGGATCTCGTGGTGGCCTGACCACTCGCAAGCCTCGTATCACGAAGCTCGAGAAGGAGCAGCGCGACAAGGAGAAGGCTGAACGCGAGAAGGCCGCTCAGATGGCCTCCAAGACGGGACCCAGCTCCAGCCCTTACAGCATGCTGCAGCTTGGTCAGGGTCCAGCCGCAGGCGTCGCCTAGTAATCGGCCCTGATACCTGACCTCCGATTGCACCGCCATCGGAGCCAGTATTGGCATCGGACACGGATGATGTCCTACAACAACACAACACAACATGGGTGATAGAGGGAACGAATGTCTTTTACGGTGTTACTTGTGATACCAGCAGCGGGCGAGCCATGTCTATTGCGGACACTCAGCACATACATAAATGGAGGGATATTGGTCGGAGTTCGGAATATGTTCTGCGGGTGCATGGACCAGTCATGTTTCTCGGTCCGGTTAGGCGTTCTGGGATTAGAGGTGCACATTGTGCTGATGCGGGCGTCTTCTTGTCGATGCATGGACAGAGAAGGTAATTGATCATGGACGAACACTCAGCTTACAGAATGATGGGAGGGATCAGGGACGCGGATGCTCGGGAGTGCCGTCAGTTTGGGACCGACTGTCCCAGGGCCGAGTTTGTCGCGACACCTCCTTGGTCGACTTGAGAGAACATGTTAGACACAGCCAGCCAGCGACACCGAGCCATAGCTTATCAACTTACTGCTTCCGAATAAGTCAAACGTCACTCTAGTTTCTCAATAAATGTCAATGTTTGTAAAGCTACTCCTGTGGAAAATCAAAGCATGTTATACCGTGACATCTGTGCTCGCCAGCATCTGGCCAAATCGCCAAATCGCGAGTCCAGGTGGCGGACTGACATGCCCTACCAAGATTAATGCCATCTATATATCCCGCGCTCGCTGTGCAATGTATATCCCGACGTCTAACCCATCAAATGCGTCCTGTTTCTTATGCATCATGCCATCATATCATCCATGCAGCCAGCAACCTCCATCTCAAGTTTTCACCTCCTTTTCCACAGCCTCACTCTCCACATCCCTCTCCCCCAACGGCGTCTCCTTCCCCTCTCCCTTCCCATTACCACTCCCCACCCCGACCAACACACCTCCATTCGCCTCCGCCTCCGCCTCCGCCTCCGCCTCTTCCCTCTTCTCATCCCTCTCCCTCCTCGCCGCCTGCCGCGCCCTCTTACTCTCATTCCTCTCCGCATCCTCCCTCATCTGCCTAATCACCTTGCTCTTCCCCCTAATCCGCTCTCCATACCTCCAAAACACAAATGGGATCGGAATCAGCGCCACCTCCAGCAATCCCAACAACGTCCCCGCCCACTGCGGCGTCAACTTCTCGTACATCGTCGGCCCGGCCAAAGGTAACGTCCCGCCGAAAAAGCTCCTCATCACGGCGTTCCCCGCCAATGCACTAGCAGCATGTATCCCGTACGCGCCCGCAAGATAATTCGTGCCATAAATAAAACTCAGCGTGTTGCCCATGCCGAAGGGTATCCCAAAAGCGATGGGCACAGCCCAGTGGATCGTGGTCGGGAGGCAGGTCCAGGCGAAGACGAGCTGGCCCAGGGGGGTGAGGACGGCGCCGATGGACATTACCAGGGCCGTGGCTTCGGGTCGGGCGCGGCCCGTGGCCGGGTCGCGGGGTTGGGAGTTGATCATGGCCCGCCAGAGGGGTTCGGAGAGGATGGCGATCATGGTGCCTATGCCTATGCCTACGAAGGCTGGACCGGATATACCGGGGGACCAGCCGCGGTGTTGGGAGAAGACTATGGGGTAGGCTACGAAGCAGAGGTAGAGGATGCCGTAGATTAGGGATATCCTTGTGCAACCGTGTTAGCGTTACCTCCGGGGGGAACAGGAGGGGAAGGGGGAATGGGACGAACCAGATATTAAAAAACCACAAAATCGGCTCCGTAAAACTCAGCACGAACGGCCTGCTCAAATTAATCTTGAGCAGCTCGAACGCCGATATCCGCTGGTCGTAGCGGCTCCACCACCGTTCGTCGTCCTCTTCCTTCCTCCTCTTTTTCGCCGCGGCCTGCAGGATGGCGGGCGCGTACGTCTCGCGGCACGTGGCCATGAGCAGGACCGCCACTCCCGCGAGGATCATGACGAGCCAGTTGCACCACCTCCACCCGAGATACTCGAAGACGAATCCGCCGATCAGGGGGCCCGTAACTGGCCCGTTGAGGGGCGCGATGGACCAGAGCGAGATGCAGAGGGCGCGGTACTCCTCGTCCGAGATGTCGACTATTGTCCCTGGGGAGTTGGATACCATTGCCGCGCCGAAGATTGCGCTGTTGTGTTATGTCAGCTTATACGCACGTTTCATGCATGACAGAAGTCAAAAAGTTCAGTTCAACGTACCCGAAAAACCTCACAACAAGAATCTCAGCCAAACTCGTCGCCAGCCCGGTAGGTATAACCAACAGGCAAAAGCACACCAGACAGATCAGATACACGGGCCGCCGGCCGTACAGCTCGCTCATGGGCGCCACCACGAGACTCCCCACCGCCAAGCCCAACAAATACGTTGTAACCCCCAACGTCACCACACTCTCATTTTTAACCCCGTACTCCGCCATCAACCCTGGTATGCTGGCCGTGTAGCTCGTGCTGTACAGCACCACGACCCAGGTACTGAAGGACACACAGAAGATGATCCACGCCCGCTGCCAGAGGGGCCATGTGCGCGGGTTTTTCGGCGCAAGGGGGTCGTGGGGGTCGAAGATGATCTCGAAGTCCGCTGGGCGGGAGGCTATGGATGTCGTGCCTGTTTGCGGGCGGGAGAGGGGGTTATGGTTCCCGGTGTGGTGGGATTGATGATCATGGGTGGTGTGGTGGGAGGATGTGCTGGATACTTGGCGGGCGAGGCGCTCGTAGGGAGTTTCCTGGTCTGGAGAGGAGAGGGCTTCTTCTAGGGGGGAGAGGGGGTCTGAGTTGCGACGGGAGGGAGGGGGGCGGGAGGGGGATTTCTCTAGGGTTATGGGGTCAAGTGATGGGGAGGAAGAGGTGGTGGTAGTGGATGGTGGTGAGGTTGTTGAGGGCTTGTCAGTTTGAGGAGGCGGATCACCTCTCTCTTTGAGGTCGGCCATGGTTACGGTCTTCCCCGGTTGGGGTCCTTCCGACTTGTTCTTCTCCTGATGAGCCCGTGGTGTTGGTGTTGTTGTTGTGGTTGTCCGCGTGAAACGACCGGCCGGTGTCGTGAACTCGGGTCCGGATCCGATACTCGGCGCACGGTGAGGGGACGCGGCGACGGCGGAGCTAGAGCCCTAGTTGAGCTTCATTCATATGGACCTCGGCTCCAAAACTGCGAAACGAGGGCAGGAGGTAGGCCAAGAAGGATGGCTTGGCTTGGCTTGATATCTTATTCCAACGACGACCACGGCAAAAGACAGAAAGGGCGGGAAGGTAACTCGAAGGGACAGAATTACAAAGCAGCAAACAAAAAGATTCCAATGCACTTGCATATCTACCCGGCAAAGCTACCAGCACACCATCGATCCTACCCCAAGCTCCATCCAACTCCAACGATCCCCGGCAGGAACACTGCCGGTTTTCCGACTAGCCATGGGGGGGAACTTGGAAGCGACACACTAGGCCGGATTTAGATGGATATAAGGAACCAGCATGCGTATCGCGCCCGGCTTGTAGTGTGGTGGAGCTGCTGGCAGCCTGGCAGCTTTGCAGCTCTCAAAATATTGGGAGCCTTCATCGAACATGGCGTGCTGCCGCAGCTGGAGATAGTGGAGGCGGAGAGAAGAAAAGAGGGGTCGAGTCATCGATTTCGGCAAAGGAAAGAACATCCAATCGACCAGGGGATTGTGTCGCTGACGAGGGCGCTTTCCGCATGTGGGGGCGCTGGCGCGGAACCGATTGCGGCCCATCCGGCCGAGTGAGCGGACAGCCAAGCGATTGGCTGGATATGGAACTACGTACTCGACCAAGTCCCCAATCTCTCCTTACCAACAGAACCTGCTCAACTAGAGAGCCACTATAAACTCAGCGAGGGCTGCGGACACGATGACTCTTGTTGCCCTGTCTTCACGCCTGTCTTGCTGGATGGTGGACAGAATGACAAATAGCTCGAAAGTGGAACGACGGGTCGATTGACTCTCAATCGCTGGGAGTACAATCCTTCCACCAACTTGGAGGCTGGCGATCTCTTCTCTCCTGTTCGACGACTTCGGACTGCCAGATCAAACGAATTTTATCACGAGCACGAATGAGTTTACTATCCATAAATCTACTATATCGTCGCTTTATCCATGCGGTTGGCACTTACATGTACAGTACACATGCCCAAGGACGGTCGCTCCCATTCTGATGGCATCTTACCTTACTTATATCCAGCCCGCCCACCATTGGTCGCCCATCGAAAACTTTCGCAGCCACGGCTTACTACACGGCAGCAACCGAGACTCCCGGCAGCCGGAGATAGAAACAGGCCTCGACATAAAGCCAGAACATTAACAAGCTTCGCCGACGAGGAGGATCGATAGGCGTGATAACGCCGATGCGTCATGCCACGGTAGAATTAAGGTGCTGACGCTGTCGTGCTTTGCTCCCTGTCATTCTCTGTTTGGGTTCTGATATCATCACGGCCCGGGATGGGAATGCAGGCGAGAAGTACGTAATTTGGTAGGCCTCGTAAGGGGTGGTAGTGAGCGGTGTTACTATAAGCCATGAGGTCTGGCATTTCGACACTGTTAGGTATCTTGCTGCCGTACAATGAAACCTCGAGCGGATTATGCATCCTTCGTGAGTGACAAAATGACTGAGATGGTAAATGTATCATATGTGCCACCAGCCGGGGACTGTTGGACAGGTGCAGGCAGTGAAAGACACCCAAACGCCTAGTTAATACCACGGACGAGAATGACTGAGGGCACAGGCCTAAACCTGGAAGCGAGATGGTATACACGCCGCTAATCGCACCGCTCAAGCAAACGTCGCCGTCCTCTTCGGCCTAATAGGCATCCAAGACTTGACCCCCCTTTCCCGCGCTCCACGCTCTTCAGCAAATGTCTTCGTCCTCCTCGGTCTCGGCATCCAAGACGCTGCTCTCTTCTGCAGTCCACGTTCACTATGATCCTGGGCCTGTGTTCCTACCTCCCTCTCCGAGCTTTTCGGCTCGGGTTCAAACCTCTTCATCACGTATTTGTCGAAGATCTGCTTGACCCTGTTTTCGTTCCCCTGAATCGAGGCGGGACGGCGGCTGCTCCCGTCCCCACCTGGGAGGGATGCCGTTTCCTCTGGTCGCGGGGGTTTGTGACTGCTGAAGATCTTGCGAGCTGCCTTGATGGGCTGTTTCAAATGCTTCTCTCGCCATCCCGGCTTGTCTGAAGCACCCACGGTGGTTGGGTGCTGCGGTGGATGCGGCGCGAGGACAGTCTCGACGGATAAAGCACCCGGTTCGGCCGAGATTGTGACCTTTCCGGACTCGAGAAAGACGGTAGCCTCCGAGTCGGTATTGATGACGACCTCGTCAGCGGTTCCATGTTGTGTTTCAGTGACCGGCGCGAGTACCGACCGCTTGGCCGCCTCAACCTCAACGAATCTCGCCAGCTCCCCAACATCCGGATGCATGTCCACCACCCTCTCCTCAACCTCACGTCTTGCCGCCTCTGTAATCTCTCCGTCCACATAAGCAAATTTCACAAACCTCGTCCAGGCCTTCAGTAGCGGCAACACTTCCCCAGCCTCCCTCTCGAACCACTCCTTGTGTCCGTCGGAACACTCGTTGCATATCTTCAGGCGCACGTTCCACTCCCGCAGATGCTTGTGCGCGATCTTCTCCACCCTGTTCGCCCCGACGAAGGGCACCGGGCTCTCCCAGTACTCGTCCGTCACCTTGGCATAGCACTTGACCGAAGAATCTTTCCGGCGCTTCGCCATGGTGAACGTCGTGAAGCCCACTTTGATGAGCGGAGGCTCGGCGGGGTGGTCGCCTTTGTGGTTCCATATGTAGACCCGGCCGACTTGGCTCTCCCTGTCGTTGAACGGCTGGAGGATAACGTCTCGTAGCTCCTTGCGCTGGTTCTCCTTCGTGGACTGGCTCCGAGGGATGCGGATGGTACCGAGATGGATATCGTGTGCGTATGGGTTCCCCTTTTCCATGGGGGTCCGTATGAGGAGTGTACCTGGATGTCCGTCCTGTGCGTGTTTGTTTTGGCGCCGGTGGGGAGGTCGTGTTGGTGTACCAGGTCGGGTTGGTGAATCGGGGCCATCATCGTCCAGATCTTCGACGAGGTTCGAGAGGTTACTGGGCTTTCGATTGTAGTTGATTGGTAAAGCACCAACCGGCTCGGGCTCGGGCGAATCTCTCGCTAGGAACGACCCCGGAGTGGTGACGTTAGTGTCGGCGGGACTAACAACGCTGAGGTCGAAGATGGAATCGTCGCCGGGAGACGAGGTCGAGTCGCTTGGCGAAGCAGCCTCAGGGACTGGCGCATCCCCATACTGGTCCCTTTTGCTCGTCTTCCTCGGGGGTGTAACTGAGTCTGATTGAGACAAAGACGCATCCGCCTCCTTTTCGACCTTCACCAGCACCTCGTCGCTCGCTGGAACCTCCGCCGGCTCAGCGGCTCGTAGATATGCCAGTGTCCGCTCGTGCTTCCAAGCCTCAAACTTCCTCAGCGCAGCAGCCGCATGCGATTCTTTCCAATGCCTTTTTGGCGTACAATGGAGGAGCTCGATGAGGTGCTTGACGTCGTTGTAGAAGCCGTCTTCGTGAGGTGCCTCATCCAGAGTAGCAAAGCTGTTGAGCATGGCCGCCGCACTTTTACGGCCATATATATTCGAGGCATGCAACGAACATCGCTGCCTGGTCGCCGTCCCAGTACTTGTTTTGTTGTAGCCCAAGCACCGGATGTTGTAGCCGACATGGAATGGGTCGGCCTCCTCGGTCACCAAAAGTCCCTTAATCTCCTCAAGAACGGAAGGACGCATGTTGCCGAATTGTCGAATCCCGACTTACCTTGGTGTATTTCATGGCCAGCAGCATCTCGACACCGGGTCAGTATGGTTTACTTAAACCCCGGTGAAAGTGAGCAGACACATCGAGATCCCGCCTCCTCAATTTCGTGATGGTGGTGGTGTACTCGAGACCGCATAATGCAGTTGGTTCGACGTGCAGGACCAAGATACAACGCTGCCACGCACCAGAGCCCCCTTGCGCCGGGGTTCGACCGCAGCTTCACACCCATCGAGCAAAAGTTCCCTTCCCTCTTCCCAGCCGTCTGGCCTGGCGCATGGCGACTTCTGTTCGTGATTGTTGTGAGCGCCCAGTAATTGCACATACTATTGCGGTGGCGCTTGACAACCGATAACCCACATCGGCGCCGAGCGATGGTTATATGTTTACTAAGTAAACGTTCTGTAGAAACGACCTCTGCCTCAGCCGCTCGTTTCAGGGCGCAGCGGTTAATTATCCCAGCATATGCAGACGCGGTGCTATTCCGCCATCCGGCCATGCCTCGACCCAAATAGGCAGTTCGCCCTGGATGGCACACCGCGGCTGGAGTGGGGGACACCGTTATTAAACGGTTACCGGTGAGCTCACTGCGCCGCGAGGAGACAGAAAGAAGCCAGAAACACCATATAGGGACTACCTCACAATCTCGCTCGGTACCTCCCTCAGCACGAGATAACACGCTGCGTACCCCATATGGGGAGCTGACAGCAAGGCAGACACAGCTTACTATCTGCTGCCAGCCCTCCTTTTTCTCTCAACCTGTGACGATCCTCCGTTGTATGCCCGCAAGAGGGGAACCCAGCAAACCAACCCCAAGCACCATGGTGGTGAACGAACCGCCCATTCAACAATCCAGTTTCAATGCGTGCACTTCTTGTCAACCTCCTTACTCCCCTTGCCATTGCAGCCCGTACACTTCACCGACTTGGTCTTTTTCCCGGTGCCGCCGCATGGACCGCAACTCTTCTTCGCCTCGACCTTCTTAGCACCCCGACAACCGCTACAGGTCTCCCACTTCTTCATCTGCGGTAGCCAAACCTTGCCTTTGCCGCTGCAATATCTGCAGTCCTCGTTCTCGTAGTAGCTACCGTTGCCCAGACACCTGCCGCAGGTCTCGGTTGTCGATTTAGAACCTGCGCCCCGGCAATCGGAACACGTCTCTTTGTCCTTGTAGTAGCCGGTGTCCCGGCATCTGCGGCAATTGGGCATTGTGCCGTCGATGTGAGCTTGAGCTTGATGAGAAAGGAAAAGAGAGTGGTCCCGTTTCCCAGGGTTGGCCTTGTGCGTAAGTGGGATCTCGAGCTTGATAGGGAGAAGAGGAGGGCTGATTTTGTTCTCGACGTTGCTTTGTGTAGAAATGGGAGCTTGAGGTTGATGAGAAGAGAAATGAGGGAACCAGTTGTCGGAGTTGCTGTACAAGATGTTAGTTTCCGAGATATATACATCCAATATCATCGTTAAAGGGGTGGTGATACTGGACCCTAGAAAGATGCGCCGACGCTTCATCGCGCGTTGTGTCACGCCATTGTGTAGGAATCTGGAATCTTTGAACCAATCCAGGATCGCCGCATCTTCCGCCATCGCTTACGGTACTGGGCACGGCACTTCTGCCGGGCGTAGATAATAAGTAGGAATTGCCTTTGCCAGAGGAAGTCGCTAGGTAATGAAAAGAAGCGGCTGGACCCTGTCTTGCTCTTCGTCCCAGCCTTCCATTGCATCTGAGGCAGACTGCCTGGGCAGACAATGGCTTAGAGGTCCAAGAAGCTCTAATCTGTCGCGCCATGACGATGGTCGGGTACAGGATAGTGGCCCATCGTGCATTCGTTCGTCCAACGCTGCAGGTGGCCATTCCACGATCAAGAAGCGATTCGCAACAGCACGACCAACAGCCCGACAAAGTTCAGGGCCGCAGTGCTTCTCTCAGCAGTGCTTGAGAGGAATGCTCAGATATTCACGGTCGGCTTCCGATCACCTTCTGGCACCAACTATGGGGTCCCAAATTGTCAAGATAAGCAGCACCCATCTAAAGGGCGCGACATCGGAAAGGAACAACCAGTGGTTACTCGACATTTCTCGGCATATGCAAGATGCAAAAGAAGAGGGTTGGTACTTAGGTTGATATTGACCTGAAGACGTTACAATGTTGGCAGCTGGTCGAGACAGTGAATGTGGTAGAACGGCGATGAACTGAGATTCGTAGGGTGCCAAAAGAGAGGTTGCTAGCAATAGGGTAGCTGGTCAATTGCGTCTGGGGAAAAGTGTACTTTTTGCACTGCAACTTTGGCTCTCCACCGAGGCCGCATCACTTCTTAAAAATAAGGTGTGGTCGGTGCGGCCTTGGCAGTTCTGTTAGCGCGTCGCGGCTGCGAGGCTGAGAACATTCTAAACTTCTTTGACGGGCATCGCGATTCGTCTCACATGCACCATGCCTTCCGACAATAGCAACTTCATCAGGCGACCCGTACAATAGGAAACGGGGCTAGCTGCAATGGCCATCTGCCGGTTCTACCAGCAGGGCAACTGCAAATTTGGAGGTACAATAGTCACTTCCTGCCGTCGCGACGCTTCATATCCAACCACGACTCGCGGCACAACATGCTCCTTCAAGCGATCAAACTCCGGTTCCCTTTTTGCGTCCATCGACTCTTTTTTACTGACACCTAACTCTGGTCTTTAGCCTCATGTCGTAACGACCATATTGACGCCAACACGCAGGCACAGACATCGAACCGATTTGGTGCCTTGAGCGGCGGAACATCGAGCGCGATGGGTGGACAAGCAGGTAATGGCCGTCGCTTCATGCCATACTTTGTATCATGACTGACGTGTTGGACCTCTAGAAATCCCGTATCATCTTAGCAAGGACATGATCCAACGCGATCTCGCCGAAGAACGACCATCATGGATCCTGTCAGCCTACGGCCCCGGCAAGGACGCGCCCGAGCAGCTGTTCGGCGGCTTCCCACGAGAGCAGAGCGCCGAGGAAATAAGGTTACACTACCTGATGGGGAAGATGAGCGGAAATGAGCAAGGAGTCGTGAGTAACACTTGTCGCAGGAGGAGACTCACACCGGCTGACACGCGCCCCTCCAGATCAACGAGATCGAAGCCTTGAACCAGACCGCCGTTCAACAAATACAGACCGCCCTCGGCAATCTCGACGGCGCGATCCAGTTTATTGTCGCTGCCGGAGAGAAGCACCCAAACAGGAGAGATGTCTGTCAACAGGCGACACAGCCGGGGGGCACGACGGGCGAGTTCCTTGTCGGGAAGCCGCGGAATCCTGCGTTTGGGGGACAACCGGCGGCTGGGGCCTTCGGATCTTCGTCGTCAGGTGCCTTTGGAGCGCCCTCTCAGCCAGCGAATGCGTTTGGTGCACCTTCACAGCCTGCTGCTGGCGGTTTCGGCCAACCGGCAGCGCTAGGCCAGAAACCGAACCCTTTCGGCCAACCCTCAGCTGCAGCAGCGACTCCGGCATTTGGTCAGCCTTCGCAACCGGTTAGCGCATTCGGCCAGTCGTCTGCATTAGGTGCGAAACCCAACCCTTTTGGGTCGGGAGGATTTGGACAGTCGTCTCAATCGGCTGCGGCCACTGCTTTCGGCCAAGCATCACAAGCGGCCCCGGCCTCGGCGTTCGGTCAGCCGTCGCAACCAGCGGGCGCACCAGCCTTCGGTCAACCATCACAACCAGGGAGTGCGCCAGCATTTGGTCAACCCTCACTACCTAACGCGGGGTTCGGCCAGTCATCGGCGTTAGGCCAGAAGCCAAATCCCTGGGGTGCGCCAGCTGGGGCTGCGGGCGCGAGCCCGTTTGGTAGCGCAGCTGCACAACAACCGGCGAAGCCAAATCCGTTCGGCCAGCCATCCCAATCACAGCAAAACGCTAGTCCGTTCGGGCAAGCAGCGCCAGCTCAACCAGCGGCCAGCCCGTTTGGTCAGCAGCAACCAGCAGCGCACGCAAGTCCCTTTGGCCAACAACCCGCAGCACAAGCCAGCGCCTTCGGCCAACAACCAGCAGCACAATCAAGTCCTTTCGGCCAACAACAGCAACAACCAGCACAGTCAAGTCCCTTCGGTCAGCAACCTCAACAACCGGCAGCATCAAACCCCTTCGGCAGCTCCTCCGCCCCGGCCGCTGCCTCCAACCCCTTCGGCGCCAAACCAGCAACCGCCGCCAACGCCTTCGGCACAGCACCCCCCGCAGCCGCCAACCCTTTCGGCCAACCCCAACAACAACAACAAACCAACGGCGCCGCCATGACAACTTCAGCCACCGCCTCTCAAGAAGAACAAAACCCCTACCCCCCGACCTCCTCGCGGCAACACGCAAAGCTATCAACCTACTCCACCCGCGACCCCTCCACCGGCCGCCTCGTCACCTTCAAGGGGAAGCAAGTAGGCTACCACCGGCAGAGCGAGGACAAGCCGCCCGTCCCGGTTCTGCAAAGTTTCGACGGGTCGCTGGAGAAGATCTGGTTCCCCGACGGACCGCCGGCGTACAACGAGGACACAGAGGTGGAGGACAAGAGGGTGTACCAGAACCCCGAGGTGTTGGGTGCTTGGAGCGCGTTTGTCACGACGGGCAAGTTTCCCGGGGATGTGATACCCGAGGTCCCGCCTTTGAGGGAGTTTTGTACGTGGGATTTTTAGAGAGACAACTTATTACGAGGACTCAGTCGGAGCTGAGCTGGTTAGCGGGTAGGAACAGAAGAATGAGTGCATTGGCTGGCGTTATTGTATGTTGGATACGGGATACGTGTGAAAGCGAGAGAGAGGGGATTGGATGTTTCGATATATAGCGTGCTGTTGTTGGAGCACAGCTGGCGTCTGCACTGGTAGTTGAGTTACGAAATCATCATAAGCGATTTTATCACAAGGAATCTTTTCACAACTGCACGACCAAAACAACGTTCAGCTGTCAATCAGCAATAGCATTCTATCTACTCGAGACGAATAAACTACCACCGACAACCAAGCTTTCCCAGACTGTCCTACTACAGACAATGTCTTGGGTCGAGACAGATCCAGCATCTGGTCTCTTATCGCCAGAAACCGCCCCTTTCAGGTATGTCGTACTTTTTCCCGGTTCATCTCGCGACGAAACCATTCGCCCTGAGAGAAAAACATTTCGGCTGAGGCCTACCGCCCATGTATTCCATTTAAGTCAGAAACCACTGACTGCATTTAAGCAGCAATGGTGACCTCGACCTCGACGCCGGCCTCGATGTTGACGATGATCTGCTTGACGATCTCGGTGGGGGCGTTCAGGCTGTTTCACCTTTGTTAGCACCATATCCTCTCTTTCCTCCTTTCGCCCACGGGTGGTATAGGGAGTAAAAAGAACGTACTCGATGAGGCGCTTGTGGATGCGCATCTCGAAGCGGTCCCAGGTCTTGGAGCCCTCGCCGTTGGGCGTCTTGCGGGTGGTGATCTGGAGGTTGCGGCTGGGCAGGCGGACGGGGCCCTTGACGCGGAGGTCCTTGCCCTTGGCGCGCTCGATGAGCTCGCGGCAGACCTTCTCGAGGGCCTGGACCTTGCGGGAGGTGAGGGTGATGCGGATCTTGTGAGTCTTCTGTTTTCGAGGAGAGCATGGTCAGCCACGAGGGGTCGTGATATTTAGATTTTGGTGCGCGCGAGAGGGCAGAAAACGTACGGGCGCCTCGCCAAAGTCCTTCTCGGGCTTGTTGTACGACATCTTGACGATTTTGCTTTGGGGGTCTGGTGATTCTTTTTGATCTACCTTCACGACTTGAACGGGTGTTCGGCTAAGTGATGAAGGTTGAGTTTGGCGTTGAACTTGGTGTTGTTGAGGGGGAAAGAGTTGCGATCGCGAACTTTTTTCGTGGGGCAATTGGGTTTAGCTCGCTTTAGGGCTGGGGTAATTTTGCGGTGGTGTGCGCCACAGCTGACCATATTTGTGGCTTGACCTGTGCTGGTGGTTGGGTGTGGCTGGTGGGGCAAGTCTGGGGATGATTCATCCGGCGAGACGTCACTGGTGCATTGCTTGGCGCTGTTTGCTTCATCTAAGCTTGGGAGATAATTGTAATTGTTGAGATTTATATCGCAGCAAGCAGGTTGAGGTCTTCAGTCTCTCATTTCATTTGAACCTCGATTGGCGCGCGTTTGTTGACATTGGAGAGCTTGGTGGCACAGAATCTACAAGCTTGTTGACGATCATGGCGACTTTACCCCCCTTTGCGCCGTTCCCCTCATCAGAACTCCGAGCTCAACTTGTTCCGGATGAGTGGGCAGCATGTCTCGATGCCTGGGTGTCTCTGGCTGAGGGCCACCTGTCTCTCTCGGATGCCAGTATCTCAGCCAAGGACGAGTCTGTCACCAGATTCCTCACAACGTTCATGGGAGAAACCGCAGCCTGTGGAGCCACCATACTGGGTACATCGGAGCCAGCAAGGACGCTGCTGAAGGACTCATACCTCCTAACCAGCAAACTGCTACACTCACCCTCGCCACCCGGTGATATAGCACAATGGACCTTCCTCTCAGACCTAAGCAAAACCTACGGCAAGAAACGGTCCAGCACCCTCCTCGCCTCCCTCCCCAAGCCCGCCCTCATCCTCCTAGACGCCTCCCTCACCGGCCTAAAAAAGTTCCTCATCAAGAATCTTGACGCCGGCATAAACGGGGACATCAAGTCAGTCGATGAGCGGCTGCTCCGCCTCAACCCCTTAATCCACTCCTCCCCGCACGTCGCCTCCTTCTTTTTAGCGGGTAGCGACTTCCTAGACGGTCTCGTGAGCTGCTACAAGGTCATGAACCCACCTTTACGCAAGGCTATCGTGACGACGACCTACCTCAGCCTCGTGGGGCTCGTGGACGGCGGCAACCCGCGCTTCTCGCTGCTGACGGACCAGCTCTACTCGCTCAAGGCGGCGGCGGACGCGCACAAGGCCGGCCCGACGAGCGGGAATGATTCGCTTGTTGCGGAGCTGGTGACTGTTACTCCCTTCCTGCAGCAGGTCGAGCACAAGCTCGAGTCGTCGGGGACGACTACGTCGAGGGCGAAGGCGGTGTTGAGGGATCTAGCGGCGTACAGGAAGGCGGGCGGGATGGCGAGGCCGAAGAGGCTTGTCAGGAGGAAGGTGGATAAGGGGAAGGGGAGGATGGATCAGACTATGGCGCAGCAGGATATTCATGTCCATCGCATGAGCCAGATTACGCAGGTGCAGGATCTGTTTCCCGAGCTGGGGTCGGGGTTCGTGGCGAAGCTACTGGATGAGTATGGCGATGATCCGGAGCAGGTTATTGCGCATTTGCTGGATGACTCGCTACCGCCTCATCTGCAGTCTGCTGACCGCAGTGAACAACTGTATGTTTACCCTGTTCGATTCTCGAAAGCACATACTCTAACACCTACCCGCAGTTCATCACATCCACCTCCCCACTCACACCTCCAACCCCGGCCAACACCACCCCAGCTCCCCGCCCGCCACTCCGTCTACTACGAAGACGAGATCACCAACCTCGCCCTGGACACCTCCCGCCTGCACATCGGCAAGCGCAACGCCAAGGCCACGGCCGACGCCCTCCTGCGCGACACGGCCGCCAAGCCGACCAAGTCCTCCATCCTCGCGGCCTTGGCGGCCTTCGACAGCGACGACGACGAGCGCGACGACACGTACGACGCGGCCGACGTCGGCGGCGCCGTGGTGCTCGACTCCGTCTCGGCGGAGGACGTACCCCTGATTTCCGTGGGCGCCGAGGAGGTGCTCTACCGCGCCTACCTGGCGGACAAGTCCGTCTTCGGGCGCGAGGCGGCGACGAAGAGGGGGGACGCTAGGATGAGGTTGAAGGAGGAGACGGGCATGACGGACGAGGCTGTCGAGGGGTGGGGGGTGATGTACGAGCGGGACGCGGGGATGAGGAGGCGGTTGGAGCAGCGGTTTGGTGGGGAGAAGGGGAGTTTCGGACGACAGGGACAGAGGGAGATTGCGCCTACGAGTTGGAGGGCTGGGGAGGAGGAGGAGAGTGGTGAGGAGGGGGAGAGCAGTGGGGCTGGAATGGGGAGAGGTGGGTTTGGCGGCAGAGGAAGGGGGAGAGGCGGTGGTCCCGGTAGGGGGAGAGGGAGGGGGAACGTGGCTGGTCCGACGGGGGATAAGGACACGGAGGCGGCTAGACGGCGGAAAGAGGCTAGCAAGGGCTCCAGGGCGAACCATAACCGCCGTGATCAACGGGCGAGAAAGATGGCTCGCGGCGGGTTCCCTGGTTGAACGAACTAGCTCCTTTGGTGATACGGATTACGGTCTGGTCACGTGTTTATACAGAAGCAGGCGAAACTGTTAGATTAGCCTGTTATTGGATCTCTATTCGGCAGGGCTAGCTGTTAACCCTTCCGCTTGCTTACGACGCTCCTCCGCCTGGGCGGCTTCGTGGGCCATTGCTGCGGTTCGTTGCCGTACCCCTCGCTCTTCTTCGACGTGCACCAATTCCTTGGCGACACTCTCCGCGTCTCTCCCCAGGAGATCTTGCAGGTAGGTCAAGGCCCTTTCCGAGGAAAGGTTGTGCTTCCTACTTTCGCCGAGTATCTCGTTGGCAGCCTTGGCCTGCTTGTCTCCCCTGAAGCGGAGCGTCGCCCCCGACGCCCCGAGCACGGCCTGCCGGTTATCGAAGAATTCCATCCGCCGGTCCGTCCAGAGGCTGTGGCGCCGTGCGATCGGCTCCGGCATCTCGTCGAACTTGGCGCGGTACGTGGCGTCGTCGACGTAGGTGCCCTTGAGGTGGCGGTTGCCGGACTGCGGGTCGAACTCCTTCCGGCCGTGCAGCACGCGCCAGTTATCGAAGACGACGCACTCGCCCCCCCGCAGGCGGTGCTCGACGACGGCCTCGGGCCGCTCGATCTCGGCCTGGAACTGGCTTGCGGCGAGGTGCCAGGGCGCGATGCGCGTGCTGTTGAGGGAGAAGGGCGCCTGGAAGGGCGGCGACCACCAGACGTTCTCGACGGCGCCGCTGACGGGGTCGGCGACGGCGTCGACGATCGGTCTTTCGGCGCGGTACGCGTTCCCGTTCTTGTTGTAGTGGTACACCGTCGGGTACGAGCAGAGGGCGGCGAAGGTCGGGCTGCGGCGGGTGCGGATGACGGTGGCGGCGAAGACGCCGTCGGAGAAGAGGGACTCGCCGCCCTCGCACTCGTTGGCGAGGCAGTGCAGCAGCTGGACGCGCGGGGGGTCCGGGTAGTAGAGCAGGTCCTGGTGCAGGCCGAGGAACTGGTTGGTGTAGGCCACGTTCTCGGCGCGGGGCTTGGACACGACGTCCCAGGTGCTGCCGTAGAAGGTCTCCTGCAGCCCGCCGATCTGCGCGGCCATGCGCTCGACGGCCGCCTCGTCGCCCTGCGGCACGTCGTAGACGAAGACGAGTCCCTTGGCCGAGAGGGCGGCCATGGCGTCCCAGAACTCGCTGCCGCCGGCCATCCAGTCCTCGTAGGAGACGCGGCACTTGTCGCGATCCTGGTCGTAGATATCGCGGTCCCAGAGGTCGCGGCGCGGGAACTTGTAGAAGTCGTCCTCAATTGTGCGCGGGTAGACGGAGGTGTGGTCCGCGCCGCCGCTGACGGGGTCGTTGGCCCAGACCACGGTCAGGGAGCCGTCGTCGGCGCGCTCGACGCTCTTGGCCTCGGGAAGGAAGTCGAGCTCCGTCGTGGCGAAGCTCTTCTGGCCCGAGTGCGGGTCGACGCACTTGTCGCAAGAGCAGGCATCGCGGAGCCAGAGGTTCGGTTTGGTCGTGAGGATCCGGTGCGCGTTGGCTATTTGGTCGGGCTGGAAGTAGTACACCTCCGGCTTTGGTTCAGGCTTATTCTGAGATGCGGTGGTGGTGGGAGTGGCCTTATCGGTCGCTGCCGCCTGCTTCGTCGGTTGTTTGGTTTTGGGCTTCTTGGACTTCGGGGGGTAGGGGATCTTGCGAATTGGCAGGTCTGGCGAGGTTTGATTCGAGATGTCTACGGACACAGCTGCTTCTGTATTAGGAGTCTCTGAGGCGGCGGAGGTGCTGTCGGAGTACGGGCGTCGAGGCGGGAGCGAGGCAGTAACTGGTCGACTGCGATTAGCCGAGGCGCGACAGACGCCGGCAACGCCATGATTGGAGCGAAGTGGGAGACGAGCTGCCGCCCCGTTGAGAGGGGCGAACAGGTGTCGTGGAAGCATCCGGAGACCTTCAACGGCGAGACAATCGCCGGTTCGGAGGAGGGAGGCGCAGAATGGCGACGGCGGTCAAGACAGCAGCGTTTGGAGCTTATGGATGGATGTCGGACGACAGGACGATTTCGAAGCTCGGCTGTTGTTGAAATTAGAGTTGGAGCTCGGCGATTGCAGTGAGGTGGGCCTGTGGAGACGATGCGGGAGCTAAGGTAGGAAGCTAGCGCGCCTGAGCATGGGTACATCTCGACCCCTGATCCGGCTGGTCGGCAACTCCCGTTGGTTTTCTCAACTACACCAGCCATTGGTGTAGTGGTCAATAGGTGTCACGGCCTCTCAAAAGCAGAATTATCGACTTCATTCGCAATCTATCGGAATTTGAGGCGTCTAAGATGAAGAAGTCTGAACTGACAGGAGGTAAATGCAATGGAAATGGCCAACACAAAGTCCAGCTCGACTCCTGGCTCGAAAGACAACACATTCCTGGGGTGACCATGACAGCAAAGGGAATTCCCGTCTTCCTGTTCGACGAAGCATTAGACCTAGCTGACCCCAGGCTATCCGCCCATAGAACCTTCACCCCTTCAACACATAATTTCGCCAACTGCGGGCAGGTTAGCTCATCGTTCACATCCGCCTGAGTCTCGATATAAGCAAAGCTAACTTACTCCGCAAGCATTCCTCTCCCTTGATCCAGCACTCCGTGTGCTAATGCCGTCTAGTCACCCCTTTCGTCCGGTTCCTTGAAGTGTCGTTGAACAGCCTCGTGAAATGCCCGCAGGTGTTCGCGCAACTCCTTGGGTCCAAGCAATGTCTCCAGTGCATCCTCCAAGTCTCCATCATCCAACTCCTTCACCTCCGCCCGTCGACGCAAGAATTCCTGAATAACCGACTCCACCACCTGCCAACGTTTGTACGTCGCCAATAGTCCGTGATCTTTATACGTCACCGGCTCCCGCGCCTGCGAGGGTCCCTGGTTTACCTTGGGTCCAGGGTTGTTACGTGTTGCTAACCTTTGCATGCGCTCTGGGTGGCGATGATCCCCGGAGGCTTGTGTCCGCGTTGACAGAACACGTTCCGACGAGAGCGCGTGAGCATTCAGCACCGGTGCCCGCGCCCGTGCCTGCAAGCTTGGTCTATCCGCGGGCCTTGCTTGTGCACGTACCCGCGGCCACGTCACCCGCACTGGCAATGGTTGTCCAGACCATTTGTTTTCCACTGGCTTATCGTCGCTACCCATAGACGTGGGGACACCTCGCAAAGACCTCATCACATCCACACCGCCGGCAATGGTGATTAGCTGCGTGACGACCCATCGTATCTCGAGGGCTAGCATCATTTTGTCCTTCTCTTCAGGATGGACGTCCAGGTAGACAGGCTGACCGGTTCTTGGCGCTCTGGGCGGAAGTGACCCGGTGTGATCGTATCTCCGTTCCCAGGGCCAGAAACGTTGCGGATTCGGCTCGTTCTTGTTCGGCATCCAGTGGAATTCGTACACCAACATCTCCATCACACCGCCACGCTTCTTTGGCCCGTATAGTGTATTGTTGGGGATTGTGCCGTCAGCAGCGTTCCATCCATAGGGTTTGAGGCCAAACAAGAAGGTGTCCCATAGCCTGCGGACCTCTGGACGGAGCATGATTATGTTCCAGGCACCGTTCGGCGGCTCCGTACCGAACAGGTGACCAGTTTGGAGTCTTTTCATCGAGTATCTGGATTCACTATGGTTCGGATATAGAAGGGGAGCTGCCGCCGCCAGGTATCTGACGAGCTTATCTCTCCTGTCCGACACAGCGTTCTTATTAGAACAAGGCGGGACGATGCTACCTGGAAAAGCTCCATGCAAGTCGCTGACGACGCATCTGCCCCTACCTGGACCGTAGATAGGACGGGGGTTGCTGTTGTCGCCTGGGATGAAAAGCCGCGGCGGTGGAACTGCAGACACGACTACACATCTGTTAGAATCCAACATGGCCATGCTTGAGCGTGGTCGTCTTGCAACCAGACCTAATTGAGCAATGAGATCCGTAAGGGTATTTATGCACAAGATGCAGGAGAAGACAGGAGAAGAGTCTTACGGTAACCACAAGAACGAAAACTGAAAATCTCAAAGATCGAAGACTGTGAATTCGCAGGAGAACTCACAAAGTTGGCCGATGTATGGAATAGTGCCCACAGCTTCCACGGTCGTCCGCGTCACAGCCTTGTCGATACCGAGGAGAGGAATTTCGCCCAGTTCCATGCCGAAGATGGCAGCGACCTGGATCCCAAATGACACCTTCTCGTCATCCCAGGTAGGAACTGGACCAGGATGTATCCTGTCCTTCCATTTTTCTTCCCAGATGTGAAGCAGTTTGAGTCGTTGGTCAACATCCCCGATGGGATTGATCCGGTCAAGGTGTTGAGCCGAGTTGTCGTCAGCCATGTTGATCACAGCCGGGTCGTGAAGTTGTGGTTAGAGTTGGAAGCTGGAACAACACTGTCGGAAGCAAGGACACATGGGGGAAAGGCGTTTATACCATGGCAGTGTGAGTTGTTGGAGACTTGGAGTCCGCCGGCCGTGCGCTTCTCGTGGCGACATGTCTCGATACACTCAAATGACTTGGAAATTGAAGAGATGTTGAGGCAGTTTCTCGAGCGGAGGAGACCAGATGATGACACCACAGCAGACTTCCATGCACCATGGTGAACCCTGAGGCTGGACTTATCAGACCCCGAATTTGACGGAGTCACGAGGGTAGTCTGGTGTGGCCGGCTGAGCGGTCGTATTCCGCGTTGTCGTGCCCGCGTCGGAAGGGAGACCATGGGCTGTGCTCGGTCAGATATCTGGACCAGTCGCCGCTCCCTGGATGCACAGCGTCCATTTCCAGTTCAATCCCATCCTGGCCGACTACAGTCGCACTGTAGAACGCACATCTCTAGCACTGGCGTTGTCCAGATAGCAGCGCCTCTATGATTCTCTCCTCGACCATGTGTGGAACTCGATCCCCTAGGACGAGGGCCAGTACGAAAAGCAAGCTCGGCGCCTAGCTTGCCTTATCCCGCCACCCTGACCGTACCCTCCGTAAGTGGGTTGAAGCGTAAGCTTTCAATCAACACCTCTATTGCTTCGTCCCAAATATATATCCCTGGTGTCAGTCAATGTCGCCTGCCAGTGGACAAACTTCCTCGCGGCGATCTCAATTTTGCGCCAAGTATCGCGACGGAGAGTGAAAGTTTAAATGAGCAAAGATGCAGGCATGGCTCAAAATAGCCCCAATCCAAGAGGGTCTGGCACACACGCCGAACATCGGGAGTGATCTCAGATCGAGGCGAGATTCAAGGCTTCCAGACCCTACTTCAGAGAAGGGTCCGATGCTTGCAGCCATGGGAAAGTGGGAAGCATACCTCCAGCCAAGCGGAAAAACCAGCTAGCCGTCTCAAGTCGAGTCCATTGCCGTCTGGACCAGGAAAATGGCTATCCACATCGGCATCGCACTTTCGCCTGACCGGCAAGAAGTGCAGTGTGCTGATACTCCGGACTGTGTGACTCACTCCAAGTCAAAGGATAAACCTGTCGGGGCGTACGATCCCCAGACGATATTGCGGGCATAGGCGTCCGGAGCTCCGAGTATGATGGTGCATGCAGCAACACGCCGGCGATAGAATGATGTTCGCCCCGATCCGTGATGTTCTGTCCCGCACAGGTGCCAAAGTGGACACACATGATGTTGCCCCGTTCAATGGTAGGGATGAAAGGCATGGTGGCAGACTGACATGAGGAGATAGGGGGCCCGGGTTTGGAGTCACAACCCATGTCAGTCTGGTAAGTGGGAGTGTTTGCCAGGAGGTGGTTGTGGCTTAAAGTTTGGGGCCTTACGGTCGGTCTGGAGTGCGGTCAGTTTGCGGATGGACCGTAGCCAAAGCCAACTTGTTCCAAGAACAGAAAGGCGACGAGGAGGGTGACAAATTTCATGGTCTGAAGAAATGACAACCCTTTTGGCGGAAAGATCAGATGGAGCTGCCGGAAACCAGACGACCGTCGCATGAGGAATGCTCCGCTAGTATCTGAGACTGGACGGAACATTCACCTTTCGTCTGAGGTGTGTACAGCGGAATGTGGCCCCGTCTATCTGCAGACGCTGAAGCCACGTATGTTGATATAAGGTTCTGATTCCCAATCCGAAATGCAGGACCGAGTGTTCTTACATCGCTGTTCCGCAGTCACAGCCTCCGCATGTCTTATGTGACCCAGACTGCTCGTTTCCGTCACAGACCCGGATTCGAATCTGTCAAGCCCTGGGACGCACCCTCCAGATAGAGTTTATCGAGTAACTCCTCGACTTCCGTGCGGCTCGTCTTCAGCGCCAGCCAATGTTGATCCGTTCGCTCCTCGTCGAATATCCAGGCGTTCGAGCCGTTGGCATGCACATGGTTATATCCGAACTCGTTGGCGTACTCGAAGACATCGCCCGGGCCGTGCATGGCGTACAACATGGTCAGCGGATCCCAAGACGGACGAGGCGCGTTGTAAGTGTACCAGAGGTATGCCGCCCGCACCGGATCCGACGACGGCCCCTCGCGCATGAACCGGCTGCCGGAGGTGACGTTTAGACCCATGCTGTAGCCCGAAAAAGTAATGCGGCCGGGCCAGTTGTTGATCACATGCGCTGTATGCAGCGGATTGTCGCCCCAGAAGTTATACTCGTACCCCGAGGGGTAATCCCCGCCCATGACGACCAGTTCTGTAACTTTGGCTGCGACAAGTTCTGGGCCACTGAGATCAGAGTACTTATCTGCAGTTGAGTTGAGAAGTCCGAAGAGCTGCCACACTTTCAGCAACAGGACGGAAACTGCCGTCAAGTCTGGGGGGCGAAGCTTACGTTCTCAAAGAAGCCGATGGAAGCTATTGTCACGCTGTCGTTATGCGCTTCCGCCAGACACTTGCGGTACAGCTGCACCGGGTCCCATGCCTCCTCGGCGTGGCCCCAAAGGAGAGCGCCGCCGGAGAAGTGATAGGCGAGCTTGCTCGCGAACTCGCCGAGTTTGTAGGACCAAGAGTCAAAGAAAGTGTCATTGGTCAACGGCCGGCGGGCACCGACGGGAACGTCCGCGTGCCCGTAGTGGGCGAGAACTGCTGACGCCGCGAGCACTGAGTACGAAGACGGATAGTTGACGTTGACTCCCAGGAGGTTCACGTGTGGAGAGGTTGCTGCGAGAAGCAATGCCCCGGCGTCGCTGATAGTCTAGTCAGTACTCGGGCGCTTGGCTGGGTGAATAGGAAGCTGGGGCTATACTCGACGTCACTGAATAAGTCCGTGTCGATGATCAAGTTCTTAGGAGTGCGTGCGGACAAGGGCAGGTACCTGCCAGGGAGGATGCTGGCCCCGAGGATCAATTGCACAATCACGCCTAGGAAGCTCATCGTGTAGCTGTGCGCAGATATACAAGTTGTCGTTGAGACATCGCATGTCTGTCGTCTTTTGTGTTGAAGCCAAGATCATCGAAGGAACGGAATCCGCCAAAGATGTACGAATAGATTATGCAAGAATTCTAGCACGTGAATGTCGCTTTAATTGCATAACGGTATATACCTTAATCACCGTTGTGATGATGCATAATGAGGATTGGGGAACGCTTTGCTTGTTCTATTAAACTACCCGAGCAATCTACTACAGATGTCTCTGTTGTCGCTAATACTAGGCCCCGATGCCCCTCGGACTTCCACAGCCAAAGTTCACTCGCTGTTCCTCCTCACAATGCTCGCCGTCCACCTCGTTCTCACTGTCCATCCGCGTCGTCTCCTGCATCTCCCTCTTGCCTCGCTTGCTACCGACCGTCTAAAGGGCACATCTTACATACCATGTAAGCAACTACCAACCTAATGTTGGGAGCCCGGCCTGCAAAGGTCCCGATGTTTTTTGACGTCCTGGGATGGTGTCTCTTCTGGGAACTGCCTCAGGCACTTGTCGCAGATTTTATGCACACCAGCCATATGAGTCATGTAAGCGTGGGCTGTCGCCAGTTGAGGTTCGCCTGCACTAAGGTGGCACTGGCGAGTCCTGTGGGTATTGTGTGTTTGGATTTGGTGGCACAGTAAGCCAGCCCACGTATTGTACTTGCACAGGCACGGCGCTTCCCTGCCGTATTTCATCCCACAGGCATATTCTTCTCCGCCGGGGACCTGGACGATACCGTACTTCTAAGGTGATATTATGGCCCAGTCTGCGGGTGTCAAAGGGCGGTGGACAGAACGGACTTTAGAACGGCCGCCTCGACCAGCAATAGTCGTGCTTCGGCCCGATGAGGAGGTCACTGCAACGCTTGACTCTAAAGAGCCAGCACCCTGAGTCTGCTTCAAAGGTTGAGTATCTGTGACCGGGTTTCTCGTTGCCGAATCGGGTTTGCGAGACAGCCATCTGGATTCCGTAGCAAAGGTTGGGTCCGAGTGACAGGATCCCCAGTGGATGAGTACGGTGTGCCCTCACAGCGATAGCCATATGAAGCCGGTGGGGAAGATTGACTGTTCGTTGTTAGACCTCCAGTGATTACCCTCGACGTATCTTGGTAGCCGATTGGATTTGGCGCTGAAGGTTGAGCTCCCGGGACCGGACTTCCAGTGAACCCGTCCAATGCATTCGTGTTGTTCTGATAGACATCCGAAGGCGGTGCGGGAGGTTGATCTCCAACTGTTGATCCTCGCGTGACCGGGTCTGAATGGGGTTGATAGCACGTTGGAGCCTGCGTTGAAGGTTGAGCTTCCGTGGCCGCAGTTCCAAAGACACCGTCAAAGATATTCGTATCCGAATGATCATCACAAGGCGGTGTGGGAGGTGGATCGTCTATTGTCGGACCTGCCGTGACTAGGTCTGAGTCGTCTTGATAGCTCGTCGAAGCCTGCACTGATGGCTGAGTGCCACTATCCGGATATCCAGTAACCGGGAACCACGTTTGCGAGTCAGCACAGTCCTGTTCCCAAGAATCCTATTCGGCTGCTGTGCCAGACTCTTCGACGGCGGGGGGTTTCAAAACGCCTAAGAGCCAGCTAACTTCTGAGATTTCATCAGCCTCGCTTGGCTCTTCGTAAGTGTTCTCGCTGTCCATGGCGTCGGATATTGTTGGGCACGTAAGTGGGTGATCGGGCCTGAACCGGTTGCCTCGACAGGTGACTTGATGGGATGTTTCGAAGACTTCGTGAAGAATATGATGATAAACGAAGATCTCATCCAATGGATTGTTTTGTTGATGCTGTTTTGCTAGTCTTGAATGCAGGTGATGTGCTGAATGGGCCAGATTGGCCCTGAGAGGTTTGTCGGATTTGAAGAGGAACAAAACAAGCTCTGGGGTTTGGAGTGGAGTACATCCCGGGGACAGTCGAACTTGTGAGGAGCGGTTGCTGGAGAAAAAGAGGCGTACCAAGCATGTGCCTTCTTTAAACTGTTACAGAAGTCAACCTGAGGAGAGGAGCTGTCTGCGGCACAGTGCCTGTGCTGGCCATGCCTTCTTCATGGGCGACGGTAGACATGATGGACTTCCCAATGAACCTGCAAAGTATTATAGAAGACGTTTGACAGGGGTTCTGTCTGAGGAAGTAATGGCCTGTCTGTCGTAAAAGTTTGATCTCCTAGCAACACAAGTGTGCGGCCAGGAAGGAAGCTGCGACATACCGGACATCCATCAGTTATCTGAAGAAGTTTGTCAAGTCTTGCAAACTACAGTCTCGTAAGGTAGTTTCACATAACTCAAATGAGACTACACTTGCCGTTTTGGTTACTTCGCAGGACACTCAAGGCAGGAACTTAGCAGCGGAAAATAGTCCAGAGAAAACTGTCATAGTAAACCTAAGGTAGTAAGATGTTCAACGGACAAAGGAGTATTTGCCTCCTTCAAACAATACTTGTTGACAGGTCTCAAATACAACAAGACGTCTCCTTCACGTAAATACACAGCGGTTACCGACTCTTTCCTCATGATGCGGAATATCATTCTTGACGATTCAGATATTTGTTCTTCGCAGTTGCAAGTAACAACAAGTTTATCCCGAGACGTGGACATTGGAATCTCCAGGGCTACTGAAAGACAGGATTACAGCATCTGAACGCATAGTATGGTAGTACCATGGAGTCCCCCAATACCTCCGGTCGACTATATGTAGTTTACACACTTCCGCATGCACGCACCACTCCAAGAGTCCAAGACCTACTTCTCGGTACAACACTATGCCGTCCAGATGCCGAGGATCCGCGCCCATTCTACGCGATCTACAAAGCAAGAACTTCATTCTCAGTTTCCCGTTATATCTGCAGATTAACCGGGTTGCCTCTTGGCAGTACCGAGGCGGTAGATGCTCACTTGCAGTCAGAGTCCGTCCGGCTAACACTTTCGTCGAGCTTCGGATTCACCCGACTGGCCGGTTCAGTTCCTTCAGATATACTTGCCGTGCATATCTGTCGTCATCCCCTGGCTATAGATTGCTGCGGCCAGGGGTATTTACGGAGTGTCAATTTGCACCGGAATGAACCTTTGAGGGGAAGATGATATGTCCCTGTTGGATTTGGTGTAACAACTGTAGATCTCTGGAGTTGAAACGGTATATATCTCACACTCTACCTGCGCTCCCTCATCCCTTTAAGAAACCTTACCCCTGAATCCCCAAATCGCATTTTACTTCTCCGACCACAATCACCAGGCCCCAGCCTAACAACCACCACCATGTTGTCCAAAAATATCGCCCTCCTAGCCGCCCTCCTCCCCTTCCTCAGCACCACCGCCGTCTTCGCCCAGAACATAACAGGCCAGCTCGGCGACGCAAAGATAATAACCAACAACATCCCGGGCACGACCTACCGCGCCGTGCTGACGGGCAAGGTCTCGGGTTCCCTGAACGCGACCTCCCAGGAAGCAGGGAAAGCGGTCAGCTTTACCCTCGAGGTGAAGGGGTTGCCTGTTGGTGCTGGGCCGTTTAGTAAGTCTTGTCCTGTTCCCTCCTCGTCCTCGAACACAACCGACCCAGCATCAACATTAACATCAGCCCCACGTCCAAACTGGCATTGTGCCACGGTGCTGTGGTAGGCAGTGAGCGAAAGTGTTGTAGCTGACCGAAGGCAGAATACCACATCCACGAGAAACCCGTCCCAGCAGACGGGAACTGCACCGGCACCGGCGCGCACTTGGATCCCTACATCAGGACGCAGACGCCCGTGTGCGACTACAGCCGCCCCGCGACGTGCGAGGTGGGCGACCTGAGCGGGAAGTATGGCGCCATTGGGAGTAACTATAGCTCTGTTGTGAAGATGTAAGTTTTTCCCTAGGTTCGGGTGCAGATGTAGAAAAGAGAATGGAAGAGGAGTTGAGGAATGGGAAACGGGGAGAAGGGAAAGTGGAAAGAGGAAGAGAATGTATGGATGGTTGGCTGACCGACGACAGCTTCAACGATCCCTACGTCGCCACCAACCCCGCCGATAACTCGTTCTTTGGGAACTTGAGCTTCGTCATTCACGATGCTAGCTCGGCGAGGATTGCTTGTGCGAACTTTACGAAGGTTGCGACTGCTGGCGATGGGGATGCTTGCGAAGATTGAGTTTGCGGCGAAGTGAGGTATCAGCGGGATGGGCGCTGGAGGGAAAGGGGAGAAGGGCGGGAGAACTTACGAGAGGATTATACTTACTGTACATATTTTGCGCGAACATATATTCTGGCTGTTGCAAGACACTACCGACCGACGAAACACCGTGTTGTACAAAGCTCTATATGCAAGTCTAAATGCTAACCTAAACACCTGTCCCATGCACATTATACAAACTGCTCGCCGCTCCCGCTCTTAGCACACCTATCGTACACACACACACGCTCAGAAATCCCCCATCTTCACAGAAGAAGGCTCATCGTCCTGCACAAGATCACTATCCTCGCTATCCCTAGCCACCAGTTCCGAAAAGCTCGGCCGAAAAGGCCACTCCATCCAATGCTGCAGTATATCCACGAACTGCGCCTCGTTCAGGCTCCGCGCGTTCCACTCCGGGTAGCCGGGCGGCATTTCGCCCTCCCCCAGGTTCACCGTCTTGCAGTTCGGCAACACCCCTTCCCCGGCACCGGGGAAGATGCTCTCCAGCACCTTCCCCACGGGGTCGATGCTGTGCCGCATCAAGGGCCCGAGGATGGAACCGAACATGTCGCCCGCGCGCGAGGTTCCGGGCCCGATCTGGCGGAGTAGAGGGTGCGTGGGTTTGGGCTGGATGTCGAGCAGGGCGCCGGGGACGTTGGGGAAGAATTCCTTGTCCCTTACGACGAGGGGCTCGAAGGGCCGGCGGTCCCAGGTTAGCACCGGCGGATCCTGGCGCCAGATGTGCAGGTTGTCGCGCTGCAGGAGGAACTCGATGCGGAGGTACTTGTCTAGGTGCTTGATCTGCTCATCCCACTCGGCCGGGGTGGTGGATCTGTTGGACAGCATGTCGTGGATGAGCTTGTGCCGGCGCAGCTCCCAGTTGACTTTGTAGCGCAGGTCGATGAGGCGGCGGTGTTTCTGTAGGTCTGCGGAGGAGAACTTGCCCGCTGCGAAATCGGCTTCGAGCTCGGCTAGCTCGGCGCGGTAGGGGCGGTCGAACGTCGCTGGTATAGACCCGGCGCAGATGGCGGATTGTTCTTGCTCGGTCAGGGCGGAGAGCTCCTTCATCATGGTCGTCTCGCGCCCCGGTGGCGTGACCGTCCCGCTGGCCTTCATTCGTTCGAGAGCACCGCGGACGCTGTCGAGGTCAATGTTGTGGTCTCGGTGGAAGCGGTCGGCGCCCTCATGACCCTTGCCGTTGTCGCTACCGGCGATCTCGGTGATGTACTCCGTGCTCAGTTCGCCGTCGACGGCGAGGCGCTTGCGGCGCTGGATGGTGCGCGGCACGAGGCCGGATACCTCCTCCTGGCCGGTCCAGATGAGCATGCGGACCAGGCCGTACTTCTGGAACAAGGTGCCGGAGCGGATGGAGTTGACAAATTGGTACAGCAGGAGCTGGGCCACGTTGGCAAAACCCCTGTATTTTCGTTTCGGGTAGAAGGAGAGGTTGGCTATGACGAGGAGGGTATCGTTGCGCTCGGGTGTCGAGGTCCGAGGGTTGCGCTCGACTTGGTGGGGTAGGTATTTCGGCGTGAGGACTTCGTTCAGCTCGCCCCAGACGATGCCGGACTTGGGGAGAATGGTGACGTTAGGGCGGGAGGTGAGTGGTTCGAGGAAGGGGGCGTAGAGCTTCGCATCGGGCTCGAGGAGAATGTGGGAGCGCGGCTGCAGAACATCATGGATCTTGCGACTCCAGAGTCCCGCGCCGGGGTAGAGGTCGACGATGTCGCAGCCGACGTGGCGCTCGAGGGAGGGTCGGATGTAGCCGATAACATCGTCGCACAACTTCTCGTCAACGATGTTCACCCGATGTTTGTCGCCCTTGATCTTCTTCTCGCCCTTGGCTTTCGCGCTGCGGCCATAGTACCAGACGTTGGTGGCAGCGAGCTGTTCGGCGATGGGTGTCTCTGCCTGTAGGAGAGAATCTCTGACGGCTGAAGATTGTCTCCGCTGCAGGGTGATGAAGCCTGCTATAGGGTTTGTGACGGAGGCATTTCGTACACAGGTGCGCGCAGCAAACATGTGTAGCGAGGTCGAACACGGTCGAACACTGGGCGGCGTGATGCGAGTGGATGTGATGCGATTTCCATCATGCAAGAAACCCGAAAGTTTGACAGGCCGAGGTACGTACCAAATGCGATTCTGCCACCATTTACCGCTGACGAGGAAGTGCACTAAGATGGTGGGCCCACAGCGGCTGAGAGCGGCTGGTGCTCTTGGCGTCTGGAACACCTCCAGTACCTCCCAACTCAACATCTCGCTCACGGATACAAATTGCAGTGAAAACTCTCCGAGAGCCTCGTTTTCTCCTGCGACGGCTTCAGAAAGCAGTGAAGCTAGGCAGCAATATCGCCCACTTTCTAGCGTGGAATTCTCGGCTGGCCTGACATGCAGTGCGACACACCAAATGTCCGTCAATGCCTCAACGACATGCCTCGCTGGCTGTTCGAAAAGCAGTGCAGGCGGGACCGCTTATCACAACGCCATGGACTCACAATGGCTTACAATTGCAGTGCAGCGCTAAGCCTGATATTCTGGCCGAAGAGCCGGCACTCAACTGAACGGGCGACCCGCGACCGCGGCCAATAAAGACTTGGACCTCAGTGGCGCAATGGCCACCCGACAGCTTCAGAGAGCAGTGCAGCCTGGCTAAGCGAGGTCTATGGGCCGGCCTCGAATTGCAGTGAAGCGCGGCGGCGCGGCCTGTCGAGGCCACAAAAAGCAGTGCAAGTGCAACGCGAAGCCTGAGGATTGTGGGACAACCAATGTGCACGCATCTCAGGCAGGCATAAAAGCCCCATCATCAAGTTATCCCATTGGGGTGTGCTTACTATATCTACATATATCGATCATTCAAGAGCCCATCAAGCCTGGACCTCAACCTTCCTCCTCTTCCTACACTTGACCGCGCCGTCCGTCTCGAGCACCGCAACGCTCAACTCCGGCAGACTAAATTTGAACGAGCCGTCGTCGCCGGCAGTCACAGTCGAGGTCGTCTCCTTGACCACATTCACGTGCGTGAAGGGGTCGTTGTACCCGTACGGGTTCTCGGGTCCCGTCAGGACGGTCAGAGTCGCCGTTGCGCCCTTCGAGAAGCCCTGGAACTTGAGCGAGACCGGGACGTCCTCGGTCGAGTTGTACACGGCGGCCTTGAAGATGCCGGTGCCCTTGGCGCTGGTGCCGGCGACGTAGTACAGCGGTCCGAAGCCCGTGTCGCTGGTCACGGGGAGGGTCTTGCTTATTATGTGGTTGCCGAAGAGCTGGAGAAGAGATATGTTAGATGGGCCAGCATCATGATGAGGAGGGAAGGAGTCCAGTCACCTTCAGCAAATACCAACTCGTCGACCGAGTCGTCAGCGCCGGATCAGCGGCGAACTGCAACAGCGTGACGGACCACTGCCACCTGTTCATGTTGCGCAGACCTGGGGCCTATGGAGGATGTCAGCCAGGGAAGGAATGAGCTCGGGGACACCAGCAGCAACTCACATATGTCGTCCCGATAATCCTATCACCATTCCTCTCCGCACCGAGCAAGAAGATGGCCTCTCCAACCGCACCTCCCCACCACGGGAACGGCATCAAGTCACCATCCCAACCAATCCCCCCATTGGGATGAACAGAAGCATACTCCCCGACCAGCGTCTTATTCCCCGCCGTCAACTGATCAAACATCCCAAACGCCTTGACAAACGTGTCCGGCTCGACATACGAGTGATAATCCCCGGCCGCCGGCGCAGGGATGGTAATGTTATCAAACACAGACGAGCTAGCAATGAGCTGGATGTCCGGGTACTTCTTGGTGAAGGCGTCGATGAACATGGGCAGCCGGTACTGCTTGTACGATTCGTACCCCGCGGGGCGGCCGGCGAGCCAGTCCTCGTTGCCGATCTCGACGTACTTCACGGTCCAGGGCTCCGGGTGGCCGACGGAGGCGCGCACGGCGCCCCATTTGGTGGTCGCCGCGTCGCCGGTCAGGAACTCAATCTCGTCGAGGGCGAACTGGATCCATTCGCCCAGCTCGGCTTGCGGGGTGAAGTTGCCGTCTAGGGAGAGGCCGTCCCAGACTGCTACGACTGACGAGGGCGTTAGCTGGCACGCAGGACAGACTGGACGGAAAAAGAAGGAAGGGACATACTTGGCTCGAGACCGAGGTCCTCGCACCACTCCATGTACTCGACCAGACCCATGCCGTAGGTGATCTGGTAGTTCCAGACATTGGCCATGCCGGGACGGTCCTTGAGGGGACCGATGGTCTCGTTCCACTTCCACCAGTTGGTCTGAGTGTTGCCCTCGAGCATGTTACCGCCGGGGAGACGGAGGAACTTGCCGTTCAACTCGGCAAAGGCCTCCATGAGGTCGGGTCGCAGACCGTTGGGGCGGTTCTTGTATGTTGGTGGGAAGAGGCTGATGAGGTTGAAGTCGAGTGAGCCGTCTTTCACGCCCTGTCGTGCGACTCCGTCAGCATCGTACCTCCTCAAGATGGTAAGTGGCACTTACAGCCGGATCAAAGGCGATAGCAAATGTGTTGTTGCTATTCTGGGCAGCCTTCGTGGGCACCAGCGTAAAGTTGTGCTGCGTCCATTCCCCGGCGACACTGTGCGAGACGACTTCGACGCTACCGAAGGTCTCTCCCGTCAAGTTCGACTGCAGCGACGCAGTGAACGACCCTTCATACGATCCTTTAACGTAGAAGGAGCCCGTGTACTTCTGCACCTTGACGTCCATGCCCCAGTACCCCGTGTTCGCGAACCCGACCTTCCCCGAGGATGAGCCGGCTGCTGCCACGTTCATCGAGTACGGCAGCGCCCAGGACAGCGGCGTGGCGAGTTTCTGCAGCGAGAGTGCCGCGTGGTTGACGGGGATCCATGAGGTCAGGCTGGAGGGGAACAGCTCGCTGCCTTGGAAGGCGCGGTTTTGGATCAGCTCGGCGTAGATGCCGCCGTCGCCGGAGTTGCTGATGTCCTGTGGTCCATGTCAACAATACGGTGGTCTCTTGGTAGGCAAGGGGGGTTTGGTGTCTCACCTCGTGCATGAGGCCGTACATCAGCGGCGAAGAGGCATTCCCCCCGCTTGCCTTGACAACGAGGTTGACGGCGTCGCATGATGAGACCAATGCCAGAGCAGCCGTTACGGCTGCTGTGAAGGACTTCATGGTGTGCGCGGATGGACTGGTCGGCTCAGACCAGCTACAACATGAACAGCAGCAATACTTCAATAGAAACTGGTGGCCCGCGGTACTTATACGTCCCTCCCACCAGGACCGTCATCTCGGTTCATCAGCAAGTAAATGCAGTCACTGCAACATTAACCACCCGTCAACCGGGAAAAGAGGCCTTCGAGACCGGCGAGTGTAGCATCGGGAACAGGAACCGGCATTCTCTCCTCACGCGCTCCGAAATTAACCCAACGAAAGTGTGCATCACTCACTCAACCTTACCTGCGAGTTGGTACTGCGACCCTGACCACCATCATCGCCATCTTGGCATCTGATTGGGACGCGTGTAAACCCGTTCCATCGTGCTGGCACTCGATGTACCCTTCTCCAACTTCAGCCTCCATCATCTCCATCTTTCCCCGCATCGACTACGGTCGATCACTCGATCCTTTTCCCGCCCGGGGTGTTGGAGATCTTACGCGGTTGTATTTCCATGCCTCGCTAATCAGCATGTTCCTGAAGTCGCATTTAGCCGTCGAAGAGGGGTTCTGTGCCTGGCAGGCCTGGCTCAGGGTAATAAAGAAGCGGAGGGTAGTATCCGCGATTCTTCCATCACCCGTCCACGAATTGAATTGGTGCGCTTGTAACTTCCTGGACATCGGAGTATCCCTCGCAGTCACCGAGGTCAAAATAGCCACAGCAATAACAGCGCCTCTCATGATGTGTGGCGTTGGAGAGCAACAATCTCCCGTGTCAGATTCCGGTAATACTCCTCTCCAGTGACCTGTGATGTAATGGCCACACGCAAAAGGCATACACTGCACTAACTTACCAAGTCTAAAACGAACAACACGTATTACACATATCCAGGCCCACCAAACCCAACCTCGACCCTACTAGCCCCCATCCCAAGTCCAGCATCTATGGCCTGAAAGGTGTCCACCCTCAACGGACTCCTCTTGCTCGAAAACCCGCTCGAATACCCAGACATGACCTGACTGGAGTAATGGCTGGAATACCCGGACATGGGCGGGCTGGAGTAATGGCTTGTGTACCCTGACTCCGGACTCAACGGCCAGTCAGGGGCTACACCCGTCTCCTTCCGCAGCTCGTCTGTTGTTCCGTTCGAGTTCCAGTCTGAGGTAACAGACATTTTGCCCTCCTCAAAGCATGGCGACGCAACTCCCACCTCTTCACTCTCCTCCATGTGTTTCCCGTTCACCGACCGAGGACTCCTCATACTCCCGCCAGATCTGATCTTCCCACTTCCACCCCGGCCTATCTTCTCAGACACCCCTGGCCTGGCCTCACCCACCACCCCAGGCGGCACAGGAAACACCCCCGGACTCAACACCCCACCGCCCCCTCCCACAGCCACGTCCTTCGCTGGCATCCTCCCAAGCTTCCTAAACACCCTCTCAAGCCTATACCTCGCCCCAAAAACCGGACTCAGCAGCGCCCCCGCGGGACCCTGCATATGCGCCGCCACCACCCCCTCCGGATCAGCACATCCAAGCAGCGAAGTCCACCGCCTCCACAACCGACATCTGTCTCGCCCCATCGTCCGCAACAACTGTTGTTGTGGTAAAAAGTACCGCATGTACCCCGGACACAGCAGGTGGAACAGCATGTTGCGCACCGCGTACCGCAGGAACGGGTACGACGACGTGACGAGCTCACGCTGGTCGCACACGTTCCGCGCCCAGTTGGGGGACTCGAGCGGCGACAGCACAACGGGCGGGGAGTGTGGGTGTGAGGAGGCGAGGGGCTCGAAGTCCCGCATGTTGAGGTACGTGAGGCAGGCGTTCAGCATGGCGTAGTGGGCGCGGTCGATCAGGTCGGTGGTAGAGAAGGCGGGTTGGCGCGCGGAGGAGGAGGAGGGGGAGAGGCAGGCGAAGCCGCGGCCGGAGAGGAAGAAGGTGCGGACTGAGTCGTGGGTTGGGCGGACGAGTTGCAGGCCTAGGGATTGGTTGGCTGGTTTGTTGTTGTTGGACGTGGGGGGTTGTTGATGATGGGGTTGGAGTTCGAGGAGGCCGATGGAGCGGGCGCGGATCCAGCGCGTGAATTGGACGGGGTTGTCGGTCGTTACCTCGCTGTTGCGGATTTTGCGGATGTCGCGCATCGAGGAAGGCGGGTCGAGGTCGAGGGCCATGTAGTGTCGGAAGCTCCCGTCGTGTGGGAAGGTTTTGGTCAGGCGGACCGCGACGAGGAGGTCGTTCAGGCGCATTGGTTCGGCGGAGAGGATAACCCACTGGAAGAGGATGAGGGCTTCCCGCTTCTCCCGGTCGTTGAGGGTGTTGAGCATCCATTCGTACAGGCCGTGGAGATCGGACGGCATCTCTTCGAGGGTGTACTCGATCATGTCCTGGCTCGCGCCCTCGCCGATGGCGGCGTTGAGGATGTTGACTACTATCTCCGCCCAAAGGAAGACGCCGGCCGCCTTCTGCCCGATGCGGACGACGGTGCGGTTGCGCTCCTCCCACTCTGCTACGAGAGTTATGTTGGCGTAGCGGAGGATGTCGTCCTGGTTGCGCTGCTGGACGAGGACGTCGATCGCGTTGGGCTCCGAAACGTCGAGCGGGTTGCCGCTTGCGAGGCAGATGCTGAAGTCCGAGTTCTGTGCGAGGGTGGAGAGGTGGGAGAGCAGGTCGCGGAGGTAGGAGGGGCCGACCGAGTCCGAGACGTCGATGAAAATGAAGGTGCGCCGGGAGGGGGTTTCGATGTGGGAGTCGATGTAGTCGTCTACGAAGAAGGAGACGATGGAGGCGTCATCGAGGATGTGTGGGGTGGCGTCGCGTTTTTTTTCGTAGTGGGCTACTAATGCTTTGCGTAGATGGGGATCTTGGAGAAACAGCTGGGCGAGGAGGCTGCGGTATACCCAGCTCGGGTCCGTCTCGACGTGCTGCACGCAGGAGCCGGGGAAGAATATGTCATTCGTGTCCCGGCCGCCGGCTACAGCAGAGATGATTGCCCCGCCTGCCGGAGCCCATTCCTTCTTTATCCTGCTTCGCAGTGATCGCAGGAGGACTGACTTTCCCGACCCGGATTGGCCTTTGATCCAGAGGAGTTTGTTCTTGTTCCTGTCCGTCCGGTGGTGCCACGCCTTGAACTCAGGCATGTCGTAGAGCCAGAGATGTGTGCCCGGATAAGTTGTGACAGACTGTGCGTCGTGGAGCGGGAACTTTCGTCGAGTGAGGGCAGCCAGACACTCCAGCTCCCTGGGTGTAATATTGTGTCTGTGGTTAGCCTCGACGCGGATATATCTAGCGAGAGTGTTTGCTAGCGACCGGTAGCCGCTGTCCTCTGCCGAGCTAAACTGGCACATATCCAGATGGTTCGCGGGTATCGTCTCGGCTGACTCTCTGGGATTCCCAAAGAAGCTCGCCTGTCGCCTCACAGCTGCCTCAGCCCTGATTTCGAGGAACTTGGTCCCGCTAACCATGGACTCCTGATAGGTCTTGACACTGAAATTGTAGTTATTCCACATCCGCGTGAAGGCTTGTCGACCAAGTTCCATTTCCAGACTGGCGGAACCGCTGAGATCCCTGAGCGCTGGATCGCGGGAGTCGACACCGAGCGTCATGCTAGCCATACTCCTTATAGCATCGCCCAGTCTGGCATGCTCGCTGCTCCGATGTGGACAACCGAGGAAGATAATCGCTGAGGTAGATAGCAGGACCGACTTGACGGGGCCGTCATTTACTTGCTCGGAAAGCCGTAGTACCTACACGTGTCAGTTCATTCTAGCTTATCGTGGGAGCAGGTAGCCTGACCTCTTTGACCAGAATACCGCCAGTTGAGTGCGCAACGAAAATAATCGGTCGGCTACTCGTATTCGTGTTCGCACGAGCGCCGACCAGGTCGAGCAGCAGCTCCCTGGCATGCGCGAAGACATTATTCTGCAATCGCAGGGGGTGTCCGTCCGAAACAAGTGTGTAGTATCCCCAGACCGAAATGCGGGCGTTCGGGCAAGACCTCGGAAGGAGGTCAAGCGGCCAGTAGACTTCTGCATCCTTGCTCTTAAGCAAGTCTCCGACACTTGTGTCCAGTCTCAATTTTGACATTGACTTGAGAGAGTTCTTCCTGAGCACGTTCCGGCTTCGACCTGAGGAATCTTGCTTCGTGCCCAAGACGAGCAGTGGTTCGGAGTTGGATCTTCGAAGGGTGGCATCTCGTCTCAGAAGCCTCTTGAACGAGCCTGTCCCTGACTTTGCTGATTTCGGTGTTTGTGGTGCGTCGGGTCTGCCTATCCATTTCCAAGATCTGACAGGGTGACCTCCTAGACCATGGACTAGTACCACACTGTCACCACGCATCTAATAGTTAGCAAGCTACAGATGGGGATGCGCATTCGTAGACGGGTGACTTACTCGGCCACCGCCTCAGATGGGTCATTCGGCTCGTAGAGCGTAGTGAGGCCGACAGACTTGATTGCACTTGGCGACACCTTCATCTTGCCTTCGACGATACAACATGGCCGCGCGAGAGGAAGAGGTTATGCAGGTCCCGGACGATATGCTACCCCAGCTATGCGGCGATACTCTCTGGCCTCTGGTGCTGTAGGTATATCAGTCCAAGTAATGCAATGCACTGCGGGTACAGCTGCACGCTTTCGTCTGGTCTTTCCCTAACTGGTTACATGCAAGGGACGGGATATTCCCCGATCGGTAACGTAGCTTCATCTGGCTCGGCGGCTGGGAGCTTCGACTGGAGCCGGTCAGAGAGATAGACACTTGTCATCGTGTATCTTTGACACAGTCGTAGACGTGAAGGGAGCTCGTTCTGCCTGTTGAAGCGGATCGTGAGTGGCCAGGGAAGCTCAACCGTGCCGTGTGTGTGCCGCTATACGGCCTGTCACGAATAACCGGTCAGGCTGATTCGGGAGGAGGTGCTGACCTTGATTCCCAACCTCTCATTTCAGGATACCCAAGGTGAGCCTGGGATCCAGTGAGCTCCTCAGGTTTCAGTGATGCGGCCGCCAGACATATTGCCAGTCATTGCCCGCTTCGGCTCTCCGGGCGGGATGCTTGCGGGATGCTTGCGGGATTCCGAAGATAAAAGATAGGAAAAATTATGCCAGTCCACAGGCCAGGTATCGAATCACAACAAGATGAAGAGAGAGACACCGTAGAGACACACCCTTTATGGCAACCTGCATGGTGATTGACGATTCCGTGCAAGATATTTGATGCTTCAACAGAACATCGACGAAAACAGAGCTCGCCGAGACATACTCTAACAGCGGTACCGGCTGAGCAACGCTGGGTGGTTGCAAACAGTAATCCAACGAGTAAAAATACAAACAAGAGAGCTCTCTTGACGCCCAACTCAGGATCTGTTCCAATAGCTCAGGAGTGACACAGAACTGTGGTGGTTGCGTTGCGGCACGGTGCGGATAAGGAGAGGAGGAGAGGATATTGCAAACAACTTTGCATAACATTTAACCCGCAACGCAAGAACCAAAGCTGGACAACGGAGGTAGGTGTTGCTCAATGAACATGAAAGCACTTGACTTGAACCTGATAGGTTTGTTTGGAGGACTGGAAGGAACGGGCCGCCGCTCGATTGTCGCTAGGGATGAGCGCGTCACGGAATCGGATCCGAGTTCTGCCGAGTCCGATGACTAAACCTCGAGGCAACTTCCATGGTGTGGCGTTCGACTTCAACACCTCCATGTCTCCAACCTAAACTTCTCGACATCCATCCTCAACCGACGCTGAGACAGCCCTAATATGTGACGAGGTGACACCATGTCCTGGATATTGCGTGTATTCCTCGCTTTTGAGGATCGCATGATCACTGCAGTATGTCCATCCATCCAGCGATCTATCTATTTTCCCCTCATTCGAACACGACAACTAACGATGCCTGCAGCTACTTAGGAGTCCAACCTTCCACCGCGGCGTGCAAAAGATCCACCGAAAAGTCCAGGACGTGAAGCACGGCCGCGATCCGAACGATCCTCTACGGCCTGGTGAAGCGACCGAAGAACCCGGCAAGCCGTCCTTCCTGCAACACTTCATCGACGAAGTCAAGAATCAGATCAAGGGCGATAGGAAGGGTCCGACTGGCCGGGATATCCGATGAGGTGATAATGCTACGGCGACAAGAAAGGAAATTAGAGGAGTGGCGATCCAGATGCGGTGGACGACTACGAGTCAAGGCGAAACGCAACGTCGCTGGACGATATACCCCCGGGAAGCCGTGGCGCTGTCAAGCCTACGCGCATTACCACGATATGCCGAGCCTGATCTCGGTGTCAGCAACGGGTCAAGAAAGCATACGGCTGGGCTGGATGGGGGTGTATCTCTGCTGTGACTCGAGACTTTGGAGTCGAGGGATTCGTCGGACTGTGATCGGACTGCAGTATGGGCGCCGTCAGCTTCAACCAGACGACGGGAGCCCAACCTGTTCGTCTCTGGGCATGAACAGATGGGAAGTCGTGCGAGGATACAGCCTGGCTTCGGTTTCGGACACCACGGACCAGATTTACACTGGAGCTTTGACGCTGTCAGGGGGAGGGCATGCAGCAGTCACTGGGCATCTTATGTCTATAGACAGAATGACCGGATCAACCGGTAAGAGAATCCTCCGCAGTTTCGGTCTAATTAATCTAATGCCCGTGAAAAGAAGTCCAGTCGCCCAGCAATGCGAAATTCCGAGGCCTGAAAGCCAGCCATGATGCAAATTTGCCCGTTTTTCCATCGCAATGCCGGTCTGATCCCTGCATATCGGTCCCTTTTCCAGTGCAGTCCCACCATTAATCCCAGCGCCTAACTTTCCCCTTCGTATATCCATCGAATCCGACGCCAAAAAAGAAACGAAAATCATTTCCTACAAGTCCCTTACCCTCGGCAGCGACGCATCGCCCTCCCACTTCGTCATCAGCAGCATCGCGGCGAAGAAAAAGCAGCCCCCAAATGACACCGCCAGCGCCACGAAAGCCAGTATCTCGGCGCGATTGAGCCCGTGGCTGTCCCTAACGCCAAGGTACTGCTGGCTGCGGTCGCGACGGGGATGCTGGTAGATTCCCGCCGTGGATGTCGACTGGGGCGCCTCGCTGCCTTCCATGTGCGCCGGAACGGGGGTCGGCGATCTCGAGCGCAACTTCAGCGCCTCTGACAACGTCTCGACGCTCGCTTCCTCCGTGGCGTCCTCGACCTTCTCATCTTCATCGAGGATCCGGATGACCTGGGCCGGCGAGCCGTAGGCGAGTGCTCGAGGGGGGATGCTGCGCGATACGACGCTGCAGGCTCCGATTACCGCGCCTTCGCCGATTGTTACGCCGCCCCTGGGGGGCGGGGGGGGGGTTGTTAGCAACCACCGTCACATCCCGTTTCCGTTTCTCGGGGAACATTGGACATACATGATCGTAACTCGGGCACCAATCCACACGCCGTCTTCGATCCTGATCTCTCGCCCATTACTCTCCGCTTGCTCGTCCGCTCTTTTACGCCGAGAGGATGTCCGACGCTGACAATGTTGCAATGCGGGCCGATGTTACACCGCTCACCGATCACGACGTCGGCTACGGGAGTGTCCATTATCATGCAGTACCGGTTGATGAAGGTGCTGCCTCCGACGCGGACACGCAGGCCGTAGTCCATGTTCAATGGAGGCTTGACGAATGGGGCGGCCGGGACGAGCGTGGGGTCGCGGAATGTCTGGTCGAGGGTCGTGGTGTTAGTTGGTGTCGAGGCGCGGTCGGGATTCACGATGCTGCGAATGTCAGAGATGCTCATCACGAGAGAGCACGGAAGAGTGGCTCACTCTAACCAGCGCGTACAGCGGATCTCCGGAGCGGCGTCCTCTGGTGTCTCGTTGAAGCGACGACAGGCGCGGGCACAACTGTTCCTGGCCGCGCGGAAGTCGTCATTCCCGGCTGGGAAGGATATGATGCGCGGGAGTTTCTCGTCAATGACTTCAAGGGTCTCGGTCGTCTCATTTGGTTGCCCCATGATGGATGTTAGGACTCGCGTTGTGTCCAATTTGAGAGCCATCTTGGCTAGTTTGATGGTTGTTGGAGGATGTCCAGGGAGATGTCGAAGCTAAAAAAGACAGAACTATTTATCTGTTGCCAGGAACTCGCTAACGCCGTCGCTTGCTCCCGGTGAATAACCATGCAAGATGAAGCAAATGGATTTGGTGTATTTGGAAGTGAATCAGACCCGACGCCACTGATATGTCGTCGTCAACCCCCGGCTAGTGGTTCGAAAGTGAGCTTCTGATGGTCCTGACATGGCATTTGGCCAACCCCCTTGTCCAACAGAATACGGTGAAAAGGGGATACTGGACGAGCCGACCGTCCTTTTGATGGATGGATGGTGCTGATTCACTGCACCGGCTTCGGAAATTGAGCCAAATGATTAAGGGATTGTCGGTCAGGCCTCAACGAGACAGAGTTGGATATCGCAAGTTGAGGCCACGAGAAAATGACGAACAGTTGTGTTCTGTCGCAAGTGACGATCTGAGTTGTGATGGATTGTGCATGAACAAAAGTCCATTGAAGCTGAAGTGGTGGATTACGTGTAACGCGACCTGTTTGTTATTTTCCGGGATCATGCTTCTGATCAGAATCGACAGGTCGAACCTGAACCAGGTCGTGGCGAGGATCAGGCCGGAAACGGGCTGACTTGCGGCGCCTCCCCTGCCGGGCTCCTGCTGGGTTGGGAAAAGGATTGACGGTGTGAAGGGAAGAGTTGGCGCGGGATGCCACGGCTTGACGCCGATCAATCTGGTGATATTTGGAACCCAACAACAAGAGGAGTCAAAATCACAGTTGCAATTCAAGCAACTCTACCACACCTCAGACAATGACTGAACTCCGGGAAAATGGGGTGTCGAGTGCCCCGTCCTCCACCGCCAACGACACAATTAGACCTCCTCCAGTCGGAACGCTGGCACAACTAGTCAGGTGCATATTTAAAGACTGGCCATTTACTGACAGCATCGTCGAATCGTTCCAGAAATGTCACTCAAGAGTGCGGATAGACCCATTTCCTGCTCGACAACGCAACCAACACGCACACCCAGCCCAACGAATTGCACTGGAGCGGCGGTCCGGGTCGTAAGCACCGGGCCTAATGCGGTAGACGACGCTAACATGTGTCGACAGGCTACTGGGCCGCGGGATGCCATGTGTGCATCAGCCCTGCAAGACATTGCAGATTGTTGCATGGCTCGGACCAAAAACTTGGGCGCTTGGAGAAGCCCCCGTCATATATCATATTTTTCCGGGGGTCGACTGAGAATAGCCCCGGTCGATAGCCGAAGCTTATTGACAGAAGACAAAAGGGGGGGTTGGGGGTTACGAAAATAACTTATATAGGCAGGTTGGTATGCTCCATGGAATATGTATCCCAATTGGGGAGTTCAGCACGATGCGGTGACGCCGCTCACCGACAGATGAAGGACGGGGTGAAGGGGTATTGTAGTTGCGGTGTGGCCCTGCGATGTCCTTGCGCGCCTACAACTGATCAGCATACATGCTTGCTTGCGCATACGAACCCTGTCTCGACATCCTTATCTGAATTGCTCTGCCGCTCGGCTTTGGTGGCTGATCAGAAACCCTGCGGTCACCCTTACAAGACACTGAGTCATTGAGGTCTATTCCTGGTCTATCCGGAATCGTGCTTCCGAGCCTGGTCTAACTTGAAGACATCCTTGACCACTAGCGCTGAACTCGATGATAAGTGCGTGTGCGTACGCCGAGTTGGCGGACGATGCAGACCACTGAAACGTTGGGAGTCGGCCCTGTCTGTTACCTCGTCACACGTAGTGAAAGCAGGCTGTGTCTCTGGCGCCTATCTCTCCAGTTCCATCCTTGCTTACATTTGGCTAGCACGTAAAAGAATATTGTGTCTGGATTAACACGCGTTACAGACCTCGCTTGAGATGCCCATCATATTGATGGAGAGAATTCGATGGTTAGTGGATGAGTGTAAGCTGGGCGAACGTCACAAACAAGAATATCAAGATATGGCAAACCATGATAAAAAAAATTCATGAATAGTTTATTCTTAATAGCATTTACCTGAGTTTACCTGGCTTCAGAAGGGCCGACAAGAGACTTCTACGGGAATCGGACATATGTTCTCCATGGTTTCTAGTCAAACGACTTCAAGACCTTGAACTGCAGGTTCGAACTTGGAAGCAGGGTCATATCAAGCACTAGCCTTCCGCAATGTTTGAAGAGTGAAAGCTCCTAGACATCGGTCGGAGTGAATGTTTCATATCGAATCATATGGTCTTGAACTATACGTATTAGACCATACCTCAAGTGTGCACTGCGAGTCATTAGCGGGTGGGCTACTGCAACAAAACCTGGAGTGACCTATACCTTTCAGTGGATGTGGTGTTTCCACCTGCACATTTTAATGTTCGTATTTTCCTATATAAGCTGGAGACTACTCCCTCGACTGTCTCGATGTCAGTCACTCTGCCACAGTTTTGTATGAATCTCAGGACTCATGAATGTGGATGTCGTCTACCTCTGCATGTTCCATTCCTCAACACCCAACAACAGCAACCTTCGTCCAGTGACGACATGAGGATTTATCAGTAAATCATAACTGAGTCACAAGTGGACATATACGAGAATTGGTAATGCCACTAGCGAAGCTGCGAAACTGAACCGGAACCGTGTATAATCTTATTGCACATGTCTAAGGAAATTACAAATGTCATGGTACAGTGCAGAGTCCATCATCTTCTTGTCGAGATTCATTCGTTTTCCTTAATTCTCATGTCAGATTCAGACGCTTGTGTGGAACGTATTCTATGGCCGGGTCTAAGATATCTACAACCATCCAGACCCGTCCTCGAACTCTCCGCCTAGCCAGTCCTCGCCCACGCAATGGTCGCACCAAGCCGGTCGCCCGACTCGTAAAAGAGGTATGACTTCCCGCCAAACGTCACAATGTCCGGCGCCGCGACGCGTCCGACATCGTCACCAACACCGCTGGACTTGTGAAGCAGGATCGGCGTACATCCCACGCGGCGCAGCGTCTTGTCGATGGGACGCGCGTAGCTCTTGCCGCTCGAGCCGTGGTAGATGACGTACCGCTGGCCGTTCCACTCCCAGAAGTTACCGCCAGAGACGTTCTGCCCTTCCTCGGAACCGGGTGCCACGACGTAGTCGGGGGATACCGTCCAGCTCCGCCCGTCCTCGGACTCGGCGAGGCGGATGCGGCGGATGTCGTCCTTCTCGTTGCCCATGTAGAACATGGCCTTGGTGTAGCTGGACTCCGGGTTCGGGTGGTTGAACACCCGCGCGTAGCTCGTCTCCGTGACGTTGGGTCCGCCCATCTTGTTCTCGACCGCGACGCCGCCGTAGTCGAAGGTCACGCCGTCGATGGTCTCGGCCCAGCGCGTGACGGAGTTTGAGCCGTGAAAGTAGACGAAGAGGCGGCCCGCCTGCTCGTTCCAGTTGGCCTCCGGGCTGGAGACGTGAGGAACGGAATAACCGGCCCAGACATTCTTGATCACCGGGTTGTTGGCGTACTCAGTCCAGGGGCCTTCCGGTGTGTCGGCGTACAGGAGGGAGATGCCGCCGGGGTTCTCGTGCGGTGCGTAGTAGAGGTACCACTCTCCGAGGGGGGCATCCAGGTGTTCACCTGCGTGGAAAATACTGGGAAAGATGAATTCGTTCGTTGGGTTGTGCTTGAGCGTCGTCTTGTTGGTCACAACACCCTGGTAGGTGAAGGTCGGCCAACCAGCGGGCGGTGGCGCTACAGCGGCGCTTGTAAGCGTTGCTGAAAGAGCGGCAAGAGCCAAAACGACTGCCTTGGGACGGATGAACCCTGTGTTCATCGTGAACATCATCCTGTTTTGGTTGCCCGTCGAGCTCGGTCACAAGAGAACAGGGTTGTGCAATGCGGACCTGGTCGGCTTGCTAGGAATGAAGCTGCAACGGGGCTGGTCGATGGCTTGCTTAAGTTGGGACCGGCGCCTGGAATAGTGGTTGACCATTATGGGCTTCTCCTGGGCTTTTTATCTCTGTGGCTGCCGTTCGACACTCGCTGATGGTCTCGGACTTGACCCGATATTCCCCTGAAGATGCTCGCAACATGTAAGCTAAGACGCTAACCTACCTGTACCAGGCAAGCGGTGAAAGAAAAGAGCCACACGGTTCTTGGTGGCATTTGGCTGTATGGAAATGCGACTTATTCCTTTCAGCGCTTGCCAGGTAATAAACATAGGGAACCAGGATGTTGGGGAACCGTTTTGTCCCCCGCATTATTACCCCAGGTTTGTCATACCGGGATCATGCAGCACGACATCTCCACGGCCCGAAGTTGTGGAGTTGTGGTCTTCCTACACTATTTCCAAGTTCCACCAACCGCCAGTCTGGATCGTCGAGACCAGGGTTCCAATGGATCAAGATTGCGTCGTGTATTCTCAGCAGCCGAGACTCCCCGGTGGAGGCTGGTGAGACGATACGAGAGCATATTTGGTGCCGATGCGCGGCATTGAGGAGTATTCGCACAAGTGGATGGTGTCGTGCGGAGGAATTCTACACCAATTACTGGAAGAAGTTGAGAACAAGCCTTACGGCATCTATTGTCATCTCTTACAAGTTGTACGCGCCATCACACGGCACACCACCATATGCAAAAGCGTTCAAGAACGCGATAGGAGTAGGCTAGATAACCGTCTGTCGGATGACCAACGTACCTCAAGAGAACTTCATATACACGGCAATCGGACCTCGGTCCGCAATTGCGCGTCTAATGCTGAGCGAGTAGGAGTCTATACTGTTGATTGCGCGACTGAGGAACTTAAGATACATGTCTGCCATTTTGCACACTCCGGTCCCAATATTGAGGCGATAGCCATCATGCCACGTCCGGAGTGTTCTAGACAGTTCAGTACCCCGAAACATCAGGCCAAGCAGTCTCAATACCTGCGTCAAGCACCACCTTGTGGAACTCCGCAAATAACTCCGGCTTCCCCTGTACCTCATGCGGCGACAGCCCTGTGTCAAGACAATGGGCAGCCAGGAGACCCGCCGCCTCGCCGATGTTCCATTCGACAGGATGAAGCCTGTAGCAACCGTTGGTGATGTGCGTAGTGCCAATGTTCTTGCACCCGGCCAGCAGGTTTGGCCGCTCCAGCGGGATCAGCGCTCCCAGTGGGATCTGGAACGGACAGCAGGCCACGTCGATGTAGTTGTCGCCGCCGGTGGACGGATGAAGGTCGATGCGGTACATGCCCACCCCGACGCTGTCGGGGTACTGCACGGCTCCCTTACCGCCGCGGACCTCCAGCGAGAGGTCCTGCTCGACAATGGTAGTGACGGCTTTGATGCGGCGAGATTCCCGCACGTACGGCGCCATTGCCAGCCCGTGCTCGGTTCCCGTGATGTCACCTCGAAGGCGGAGGCCGGGGTAGCCCTTGCCTTTCCCGTCTGCCCTGGGGCACTCGGTCTGTAGGTAGTACAGCATGCTGTACGACAGGGAAGCGGCCTCGCCGAGGCGCTCCTGGAGCTCCTGTTCCGTGACGTCGATGATGGGCTTCTCGAAGTAGTCAATCATGGGCCAGTTGACGAGACAGATGTCGGACTGGTAAGCTGCGTCGACGAAGTTGTCGCGTGCGGCAATGCGGCGAAACGTCCAGAGGTTCATGTCTCCACCCGACTTCCTCTGGTCGGCGATGACCAAGGCTGGGTCGTCTCTCGGGTTCGGAGTGAACTCGCGCTCAACGACTTCGAGGGTCCGTGGGTGGGGGGCTTTCAGACTGAGCAGTGGTGCTCCCCAGAAATCCGGATTGCGCTTGCGCCAGAAATCGTAGTTCGGGGGCTTGGGAATAGTGTTGTCTTCTCCCTCGATGTGGTCGACTGCGAAGCAGATGGACACAGCCTGAGAGTTGTGCGGCTGCGCCTCCTCGGGGGCACTGGGCTCGCCGGTGTCTTTGCGCGACTCAAAGCCAGTGACGTAAGGGGTGTTGCTCATGGGGAGCAGATCGCCCAGCTCCGTGGCATCGATGACATAGCTGGCCTGAACCGTGAATGAGCCGTCCTTGTCCAGGCGAAGGAAAGACACGGCGCGGACCGCTCCTTGCTCGTCCACCTGACAGGAGACCGGTCGTGTACGCTTCTTGAGCACGAGTCGACCGTTGCCGATATACGGCATGAGCATGGCGTCAATGACAGCCACTGCCACGCGAGGTTCGTGGCATAACTTGCTGACATGGCCGGCGCCCGGGTTTAGTTCGGGCCTTCGTCTCGCCTCCTCCGTCAAAGGGTAGTTGTCGCAGTAGTACTGGCGGATGCCGTCGCGCAATGCCCTGTATGAACGGGTGATGCCGAATTGTTCGACCCAGCAGTGCTCATCGGGGGGCACAGCTTGACTGGTTAGCTGGCCACCCAACCACTCGTACTCCTCAGTCAAGAGGACGCGACGACCTTTGCGCAGAGCGCCAAGGGCAGCAGCAACGCCGCCTAGGCCTCCACCCACAACAAGAACGTCGGTAGAAAAGGTCTGGGGTATAGCCGTCTGGTGAGCGTGTTGCCAGGATGTCGCATGACCGTCACCGTTGACTAGGACGTCCTCCTGAGCCGCCTGTGTTCCGTTAGATAACCCCATAGACCCCATCGTGAGTCGTGACGGATTGATATGGCAATTGATGGACAGCTAGATCCAAGGGAGTGAGTGAATAAGCGTGACTGTGAGAAGATAATTGTCCCTCAAATATGTGTAGGACTTCCTGACCCAGCCATGACCGTGGACGGCCGGCGACGGTCTGTTTAAGAGGACGTCAATCTGGCGGAGCCAGCCCCGATCATCGACCCAGGACACGTTTGCTCATGTGCCTCCCGACACTCCCCGGACATTTGTATGGCTGTTGACGGCTCTCGTCGACTCGACTTACCGACAAGAACAAAGAAGTCCGCCATGACAACGCCGGGAGCACACAGCTAGGTAGCAGTTCGGCGTTGTGATCGGCAAGCTGGGGCAATTTCTCGGTTGGCGGGTCCTTTATGATCTTGATGCCAAGAGCCCGGGGAGTATCGGGCTCGAAGACGAAGCCAAGCCTGAAGGATTGAGAAGTACGTACCGTATTATCGTCTGATCAAAGGTACCCCGCGTTTCCCCGGAATCTCAACCTGCAGCTCCAAGCCGACTTAACTAGCCGAGTCACTTATACACACGGAGTAAATCCCGTGCTCGGGGAACCTGCTTCGTTGCGCTTTGTTCATCTCCCCGATACATCTGCCCCGAGATTTCGTCTCTGTGTGCCAGTAAGCCGTACTATGTTTGAGGAGCAAGATGTCGGGGGTCCCGGATCGACCTCCCGAAGCAACACAACATTCGCCGCAGGAGTTGCGGAAGCGCCCCAGACTTGCTTCGTCTGACGCCCGGTACCCGCGCAAGAGGAGTTCGAAGGCTTGCCACGTGTGCCGGGCCAGAAAGACCAAGTGTGACAATGTACGGCCGACCTGCGGCTTCTGTGCATCACTTGACATATCTTGCTCGTACGACGACGTTGAGAGGGATCATTCAGCGTAAGTCCACCAGGTGTTGGGGGGCAGTTGCTTCAGTATGCTCACTTTGTACTCTCCAGATTCGACCCTGCGAGTCTGGAAATACTCCGCAAGCTCGGTGAGATACAGACTTCCCAGGACACTCTGCTGCATCTTGTTCAGTCTTCCGCTGCCGGAACACAACCGCAACATACGGCGTCACCTGCCTCACATTCTCAGGCCACACACGCACAAGGCAACGGCCGTGGCGTGCATGACACTCTCAGCTTTGACCGCAATGGCGGCGTCCAGCACCTTGATGCCTACTTAACGCAAGACTGGTTCGGAGAGCATCCAGACTGGGCATCGGCGTCGCCCGCCGCGTCTACCGGCGTCGCAGCGGTCCAGTGGTTTGGTCTCCTGACCAAAGATGCCTCTCTGGAAGCCCATCAAGAGGCGGAAGTGCCATCAGGCTCCGAGGGCAACTTTCTCGATCCACTCAACACCCAATACGAGGGGGAGACGACGCCACTGCAACGAGCAACGAGGAACATCGACGGCCAGCCAGTGGTCAGTGACTCTGGTATTGACAGTGGCCGGGAGCAAGACTTCTGGCAAGCCCCAGAGAGCATAGCATTGCTTGGACGGGAGCAGATCTTGTTTGAGAACTTTCTCCATCGAATATGTCCATGGGTAGGCTCTCCTCCCTGCCGTGACTGATCTTGCAAGCAAACCCGCTCATCGTCCTCGAACAGCTTGACCTTTTCGATACCGCCCGCACATTCTCAACAATCGTGCCTCGACTCGCGGCTCGCAATGCGGGTCTGTTAAACGCCATCCTTGCTCTATCGTGCTATCATCACTCGCTCGAAAAATCCGTGCCTTCAGAGGAACAAGCGGACCAGAATAGTGCGCTTCAGTATTACTACCAGTCCCTGCACTATGTTCAAAAGGCCATGCACTATTCGACATATCAGCATAGCCTCGAGCTGATGGCCACGACACTCATCATCTCTACGTACGAGATGTTTCGCGGGTCTCGGAAAGACTGGCAGCAACATTTGCAAGGGGTGTTCTGGATCCTGCGGTCGCGGCAAATCGAAGTCGAGACTTCGAGTCTTGAAAGCACGACGTGGTGGGCTTGGCTACGTCAAGACATCTGGGTGGCCTTCCGCGAGAGGCGCCGGACATACAGCACATGGTCCCCTAAGAAGCCCTACTCTGAGCTCAGCAGCTATGAGGTGGCCTCGCGAGCGGTCTGGATCCTCGCACAAGTGATCAACTTCTGTGCGGTCGACCCGTCTGCCGAAGAGACAGGAGGAACCATCGTAGGGAGGATCGGTTGGGCGAAAGCACTCAAAAGGCTCCTGCAAGAGTGGGAATCTGCTCTGACGATCGAGTTCTCGGAGCTTCCCGTCATGACTGTCCAGGGCACGGGAGCCTTCAAGCCCCGTCTGATACACCCTCCTTGCTTTGGTAACTATAACTCGTGATCTTGCCCATCAACTCGCATGAGCGAATGCTGACTCGAAGTTGATGGTGCCAGGTCTGGCGATACAGATGCACCACGTCTCCAAAGTCCTTGTCCACGCACATGAGCCGAGCCACGGCGGGATGGAGCACTTCATTGCTCGTCAAGAAACCATTCTTGACAGTCTAGATGTTGTCTGCGGCATCGGCACGACCATCACCGACGACGCATCCAGTATGCTCTCGTCGCAGTGTATCTTTATTGGTGAGTTGGACTTGTTGAAGAACGAATGGGCATACAGGAGCGCTGACTGTTCGCGATGCTTTAGCGGGGATGTTCTTGCGGGATCAGCAAAAAAGAAGAAGTGTGCTCGTAATGCTTGATGCGTGCCGGAACAGGTGCGGATGGCCAACGCCATCACTGGCCTCCGACCTTGAACAAATTTGGGAGAACCCTGCCAAAGCTTGGGCGCAGTCCTGAACCATTTGTTGTGCATACCTTCCGGGGAGGACTCGTGTATAATACTCTGTTGAGCTTAGCTTAATGGTTTACATCTTGGCGATAGTTAGGGCTGTAACGGTGAACCCGCAGCATCTGGCCATCCGATTCGGATGGCCTTCTGCCCTGGATCTTCCAATATCTGTACGGGGACGAGACTAATACTATAGCCTACTTACTTGGGGCCTAGACATACTGAGATGCGTGCGAACTATCGCTGTGTAGCACAAGTGAGACATTGACTGGAGGCCGAGACATTCGCAACGACTGCCGTCGGGCGTTATGCCGACACTCCCCGACCAGCGTTAGTGTGGATATCGGCCAGGCTTCAGCTGACCTTTCGCTAACCTGCATTCAGTTTAGACAACCGTCGTGCTGACCGCTAGTAAACCAGGTAAACTTGATCAAGTTCGATACCAGCCGATCTTCCCCGGATCCATAAAGGTCCATCGAACCACCAGAGTGACCATACTATGCAAACTCTACCCCGGATTCCCAGCCGCTTGGATCTCGCCAACTGCATGTGCATCTGGTGGCTAACTAGGACCAGTTCTCCATGTTTTGCTAGGGGGACCAAAACACGACACGACTTATAAGTATCGCCATAGGTTGCTGCACTCCTCAAAGTTTCCCATGTCTTTACTCCTTGTATAGTCACTGGACAACAAGCAGGCGACAGCGTCACAGCAGATTCCCATTGATACTTCGCACAGCAGCACAAATGACCAAGGTGATCTACTCCGTCCTGAGGCGCGTCATCCGCAACGATGCCATCCACGTCGATCCCCCGGAGATATACAATTGGCGTGTCCTTGCTTTGGCTGGAGCGGTAAGTGCTCCAACGTGATGCCGCCACACAGAGACCGTCCTTGCTTACTCGTTGTCTTGGCACAGTCATGCTTTGCCGGGTCACTCTTCGGAGTGGACGCCGGAATCATAGGCGGCGTCATTGCCATGCCCGACTTCAAGAGGTAAGTCCCACGACTCTACGTGGTTGGTCGCACGATGTGGTCTGTACTGACCGGTGCGTTTTGTGGAATAGAGAGTTTGGTTTCGCCAACAAGAGCCCAGCCGCCGTAGCTGACCTCCAGGGAAACCTCGTTACCACCATGCAAGCTGGAGCCGTACTGGGGGCGCTCGTTTGTAGTCCTGTTGCCGATAGATGGGGGAGAAAGCCTTCACTTCTGGCGGTCGCCGTCTTGGGCCTGGTTGGTGCCCTCCTGCAAGCGTTTGCCTATGGGCATCTACCTGCCTTTTACATCGGACGGTGAGACCCCTTGCTCAGCACGCTCTGCCACCCGTGAATCGTGATCTGGGCTTCGGAGCTTCTCCATGACTAGCTTGCTGACATTGGGCTCAGATTCATCGAAGGTGTTGGCCTCGGCGCCGGAACAATGCTTGCGCCCACCTACGTATCAGAGAACTCTCCTCGAGCCATCCGCGGATTCTTGGTCGGGTTCTTCCAGCTCCTCTTGGTGGCCGGCAGTATGGTCGCTTACTTCATCAACTACGGCTCTCTCCTTCATCTCCCGGTAAGAACTTCCTGTTGAACGTGTGATAGCACGCCTGTAGGCACGCAAAGTCATATTCTAACTTCCGCTTCATTCACAGCCCATGGCGACCTGGATGGTCCCGCTCGCTATGCAGGGCATTTGCCCGATCCTCTTGTTCGTCAGCATGCTTTTTTGCCCCGAGTCTCCTCGATGGCTCGCATCCCAGGACCGTTGGGAGACGGCGAGCGCCGTGTTGTCGGACGTGCGAAGACTGCCTCCCGACCATCCCTACGTCCAACAGGAACTTCTCGAGTTACGCACACAGCTTGACCAAGAAGCAGCGGTTATGCAAGGCGCGGGATTCTGGCAGCTCCAGAAGGAGTGCTGGACGGTAGCCTCGAACCGGAATCGCGCATTACTGACTATTATGATGCTCACCTTTAACCAGTGGTCAGGGGTATGTATCTTGTCGACTCCCGACTGTGCATGCCGTTCTCGCTTGAGAGTAAAAGTGTTGTCCAAGCTAACGCTGCGCCACGTGTAGACCGGTGCGATCAACTACTACGCTCCTACCATCTTCAGAGACCTCGGCCTCTCGAGTACGACCACAGCTCTCTTTGCACAAGGCATCTACGGCGTCGTCAAGGTAGTCACTTGCTTGATCTTCGTCTTTTTCCTCGCCGACTCTCTCGGCCGCCGTCTTTCTCTGATGTGGAGCGGCGCCGTGCAGGGGCTCTGCATGTTCTACCTGGGATTTGTAAGTCGACCGAGTCCTCTGGTGGTTCTCTGCTTCAATCCTGACCAAACGTAAACAGTACGTCCGGTTCGGACCCAAGATCGGAACAAGCGAGACACCGCCTCCTGCTGGCATTGCAGCTCTAGCCATGGTCTACATCTTCGCGGCGGCGTTCAACATGGGCTCCGGTCCTGTCTGTGAGTACAACTTCGCAACCCTTGGCCAGAGCAATCTCGTCTGCAGGCAGAATCCTTTGCCAACCTTTGCTGACATACTCTCACCCCCTTGCCAGGCTGGATCTACTCTTCCGAAATACCGTCGAACCGGATGCGAGCTTACAACGTCGCCCTGGCATCACTCACACACTGGATCCACAACCTCGCCGTGACGAAGGCGACGCCCGTGATGCTGTTCGCCACGCCGTTTGGAGCTTACTTCATTTTTGGATCCATCAACTTCCTCATGGCTGTCGTTGCCTTCTGGCTTCCTGAGACTAAAGGCGTAAGTTCACCATGTTCCTCGCTGCTGCCTGTGCTTCCCCTTCGATCCTCCGGCTCGGTCTTTTCCCCATGCGAAAGTCCGATTTCGATGCTAACAGTTTCTACCCTCTAGGTCTCATTGGAGCGTATGGACGAGAAGTTTGGGGCCACCGACATGTCGAACCTGGAGGACCTCGGTGTCGCGGCCGGGCATGTGGAGAAGAAGAATACGGATCTGGAGGAGGTGGAAGCCGTTCATACATCCAAGGCGTAAATCCCAATTCAGATGGGCGCGGACGGTGCCGTCCGATTGCATCCAGTTGTTGATATTATTATTGAGTTTCCAGGTTCCTTTTTGAAGCATACTCGGCTCCCACTCCTCTCGTGTATCATATGGAGATATGCTATCAAAAGATATCTTAAATTAAAGACTCGCACAGGGGCGTGCCTTGAACTCCGGCCCTTGGCCCCGTCGGGCCGCATCTCACTGCTTGAAACCCTTTGGAATCTTACACCAAGACCCGAGATCGCATTCTCCTCTTGGAGACAACTCCTGACGATCCAACCAGCGACGAAGGAATCTTTCAACGGCAGGCGCATCCTGTCAGGGGTACACTCCTGTAAGGGGTACACGGCCAAGCGGTGTAAAAAATAGGCCGCGTTCTGGGCAGTGATCTCCTACCAAAACCGTGCGGCTTTATTTTTACAGACGGTAGCTTGACAGATACTCGTGGGTTTGATGGGTTCCGGAAATCCACACTCTAGAAGAGATCCCGGAATCCGTCAAGCCTGCAAGTATTTGAAGAGGATTGCTGCCCATCATGTCATATCCTTGCGGTTCGCCGGTTTCCAGCTGAACCAATTGTCGGCTTCTCCATATCCAACAGTAACTCTCCTCCAAACTAAGTGCCAATCGGAAACAACACTTCGCCATGGCATCCCCACAAGCAGTCCGCATGGCAATGCGAGAGAAAGAATACAACACGAACTGCAGCATGCAGCACGCCGCCATGCTCCGAGCCCTGGACCTACTCCCCAGCTACCCGACAACAGAGCACCTAACCGTGATCGACTACGGCTGCTCCCAAGGCGCGAACAGCATCCCAGCCCTCAAGAGAATCCTGTCCTCCCTGCCCGAAAACGCAAGCGCAACGCTGCACTTCGAAGACACGCCCCAGAACGACTTCACCACCCTCGCGCAGACGATCGACGCCAACCTGCCCGCCCTGAGCAAAGCCAACGGCTCTCCGCTGACCCTCTACCCCAGCCTCCTACCGACCAGCTTCTTCCGCCCTGTTGTGCCACCGGGCACCGTCGACCTGGGCCTCGCCTGGTCCTGCCTCACCTACCTCTCCCACCAACCCGATCTTGCCCTCGACGCCACCGTCACCCCGGCCGACTTCGCCGTCGCGAGGGCAAAAGCGCTAGCCAGTGCCGGACACAGGGACCTAACCCAGGTCCTCGTCCTCCGCGGCGCGGAGATCAAACCGGGCGGCCACCTCATCGCCGCCATCGGCGGACAGCCGCCGACGCCCGACTCGGAGGCGGGCGACACGGGCGTCGGCTCGATCACGGCCGCCATGATGAAGTTCGTGGCGCGGGGGAAGGCTACCATGCAGGAGCTGTCGCGGTTCGCGCTCTGGCCGGCCAGCGACCCCAGCCTGGGGGAGGTCAGGAAGGTGCTGGAGGAGCCGAGCGTGGCGGCGCTGTGGGAGGTCGAGCACCTCGAGGCGAAGCTGGTTGTGCACCCTGCTTGGGAGGGGTATGGGACTGCTCTGGAGGAGGCGGGCGGGGATGGGAATAGGGCGAGGGAGGCAAGGGAGAGGTATATACGGGCGGTTGTGGGGTATTTGCTCGCTGCTTCGGGTTGGTTTTGGGTTGAGAAATTGAAGGAGACTAGAGGACGGGACTGGGATGGTGGAGAGGCGTGGTTGAGGGAGTTGGAGGAGGAGGCGGTGAAGGAAGGGGTTGAGAAGTTTGGGGAGATGAAGGCGAGGCTTTGGTATACTTATTTGAAGTTGAAGAGGAGGAGTGGTTGACGTTTCTCGAAGTATGAACCTCAACGATAGGATGAGACGATGAAACGGTAGAAGGGATAGGAAACTCGTATGAGGACGATGTGTAAGTGGTTGGCTCAAAGTCACGTATCTTCGCACCTCTTCCTAGAGTACCACAAACATGGTCCCAGCCTACATGGGCGACCTTGGATACCCATGGATGGGTGATATAGGGGCACACATGTGGTAGCAGACGTTGGTCCCTCTCAATACGTTTTCGCACTTAATACGACATCATCTCTGATCAAGAATGAGCTCAGAATTGACCACTTGCTGAGGTGAATTGTTAGTGGCCCCTGCTCTGTGAAGTGGGAATGCATTGCTCCGGTCACTTGAATGCGTGGGGGGACCCAGCTCCTTCATACCTTATGCGGACTATGCGAAATCCATATGGAGGGAAACATTCCGAGAAATCCGAATGCAGACTCTAGGCTCAATGGAGCTACCGGCGCAACAGTGCCATCTGTGGTGTAGTCCACACGAAGGAGGGTGGAAAAAGGATGCGCTCGACATGAAGGGTCTGTTACATGTCTTTGGTATAGTTTTTCCAAGCTGGACAGGGAATTACGGACCGCCAACACACAGCAACACTAAGACATACAAAAGGTAGTTTAACAACAAGCGATAATAGTACTCATTCAGAACCGAACACCGGTTAGTCATGGGCGGCAGAGATATTGGAAAGTTTCCATCCATTGCTTGCCAACCCTACTGTAAGCGTTGATCCTTCACATACTACCTCAACAGGCACAATTTCCATTAGGATCGCGGAAATGTTACCTGCCATAAATAGCTGAGAAGTCCCCGTGTGATTCGGTGTGAACGCGTCACGGAAGGCCTTTATCGCACCGAAGCGGATGAATAAATCCTCCTCCGTGAATACGATTCGGGATTGACCGGCGTTAAATAGCACAACAACAAATCCCGCAACGAATCGTGCACTAGACCGTGGTTGAGTCAAAAGTTTGTCATACCTTAGTCTTACTGTGATAGTTCCGAGAACAACTCATAACCGCAAACACTCAGGCTCTGGCCGAGGGTCAGAGGGGTATATAGCTTCTGGCGTCTCCTAATAATTTTACGCGTCCGCTGCCGCTATCTAGACGCCCACGCAGACCCTTATAGTCACTAGTCACCGGAGTCACACACCCTTAGTACGTGATCGTGAAACTTCACCATGTTGTTCCTCCTTGCCGTCCCTGCCCTGTTGGCCGCCACGGTTGTAGCTGCGCCGGCTTATCAGGTGCCCGACGTCCTTGGCCCGCGCCAAGCGGCATGCCCGACCACGTCCCAGTGGTCTAGCTACTTGTACACCACTACATACCTCGCGACGACCACTGTAGTCAATACCGAATCCAGGCTGGAGAGCGTGACTGCCACCACAACCACGACCCAGTCGCGGACAGATACTAGAGTTGCTACCGTCATCTCACCAGTCGTCACGTCCATCCCGGGTAATTTAATCACCTCTGCTCATCCCACACTATTGTGCTCCAGTGAGCTAATGCCCGTCATGCACCAGCCACCACCCTCTCCACAGCCATAGCCACAGTCACCACCACGCAGACCTGGGATCCGCTCACCAACTACGTCCGTCTGCCCGGCTACGCGCCGTCCTCGGAGTGCGTGAAGAAGACGCTCACGAGCTACTACCCGGGCACGACGAGTGTCACGGTCACGTCCACCCTGTTGTACGCGACGTCGTGGTTCACTACGATCGGCCACGTCAGCACGCTTACAAGAAGTTCCGTCGCTACGACCACGCGCACGACAACGACACCGGGCTCGACGGCCTACGGCACGACCATCACTCAGCCGTATACGGTGACTCAGCTTGCGGTCGTTATTCCGACTGTCACGGCTACGCTTTACGAGCAGGGATGTGCGACGTGGGTTTGTGGATAGGTTAGACTTTGAACGGCTAGGCTGAAAGGTTGCACTGGTACGACAGAGGTAATTTAATGCTGAACAGGTGGCATATTACAGTCTGTTGATCCGAACGGGCTCTCATAAACTGACTATCAAGACACTTGGACACCATGCAAACATAGCCTTTTTTGTCAAAAGACGATCCTGACCATATTCATCGGCTTATCACACAATTCTTCAGATGAAAAATAAGCTTGAAAATTGACCGCGTGCTATGGTAGTGCCTGTTCCTTTGAAATAGCAACCGCGTAGTATGTTCACTGCAGAAGACTTCAAGCCGCCCACCGGAGTCCCACTCGGAAAGATCGTATCCGTGGCATTCGTGGCCATCGGCGGACTGCTACAAAGCATCTTCGGAAAAGAGATGCGAAGACCGAATACAGCGGAAAAGGACGCAACGGATGCCGAACTCTACCTGTCTGCGACCAGGCGATGAGAGAGAAGGCAGGAGTGAAACGGGGGGAAAGAGACGATGGGTCCATGGAGCCAGAGATGATAAGAAGAGACAATGCGCGCACTGCAGCATTCACCGCAAAGCCTTCAGCCTTCCAGAAGAAGCAACCAAAATGTTTGCGCCAGATAGCCCCGAGACTGCGAGACGTGCAGATGGCCGGGAGAGGGTTGATGGAAGGGGGCGCGTCGGGTAGAGCCTGAAGGAGACTTTCATGGCATACCTTGTTTCCCGGCCCATCCCGTCCCGTCCGGTCCACCTGTCTAGCTTGAGACCGCTGTGGAGTCTTGTATCGTCCAGCCCGTCCATTTTCACGGCCATGACTCGGTTTCTGCGCCTTAAACACCATCTAACGCACACAGCCCGCTTGGCTCAGTGGTAAAGCGTCTCACTCGTATGCGATATCTGAAATGAGAAGATCATCAGTTCAATTCTGATAGTGGGCAATCCTTTTGCTGTCCGCAACATCTGATTTTGTTGTCGAAGAGCCGTCGATGTGGTTGCGGTGGTGAATGTCAAGGCATGGAATGCGAGTTTCGAGCCGAGCATTATGTCCTTTTTGGCGTTCTGCTTATTAGCTTCTTACATAATTCAAACGAATGTGGATAAAATGAGTGCACTGAGTCACGTGTTGGCAGCAGCGCGATCAAGTTTCTCCTGTGCCGAAGCATCAACAATGTCAACCTCATTCCCCCGTGTCGTTTTCTGCCATCACTTTCTTGGCTTACCAATTTTCGGCGGGATCAATCTTTCCTCGTGTATATGCTTGAACTCTGATCGAAATTTCTCCATCGAGTGGTGGACGACGGTCACCACTTTTCGCTGCAAGGCGTCCCTGCGAGGGGCATATTCTATCACTAATGGTGGTGTGTTGGCGCCCGCAATTGTGAGCGACGCAAGCGACACTGCCATTCTACACCTGTTGTAGATAGCATCAAGATGGACCGCGATCATGCGGCGTCGATATGGCCGTTTGAGCCTGCCCCTTCCACTTTTACACTTTTGTTCCGACACTTGAGCTTTCCGATGGAAGCTACGCACCGAAGTTGGCGTAATCCATCTCCTAATGTTGAGACAAGTGGACCAGAGGGTTTCGATGGCGACGGCATTCCCGGCCTATGCCTTACAATTCCCCACCTGAGGCCACCACCCAAACGAGGAAATCTTGTTCCATGGTATCAGTTCGACACATGATATGGGATTCCTCGCCATTGGCCGCCTCGCCCAGAGCTGTAGGATGGAAGAAGCTCGATGCCGCTTGCCACCAGGCTGCACAACAACCTCCGCTACATATGGACCGACACCTTCTGCACCGGTTAGCTAAGAGCAACGAGCACAGGCTGGTCGCCTTGGCGAGCCTGGCGGGTGGACTTTATGCCACTCCCTGAGGTGTGTCGTATGGCAATGAAGAACAAACAACCAACGATGCTGATGCTGGAGTGTGGCAGAGACTCTGACGCAAGACCGATGATGTGGAGTGGAACGCTGTATTTCTATTGTATATTGTATTGTCTATGAGATGAGATTCGTCTGTACGCCTCAAGGAGACATGGCCAAAACATTCCACCTCTTTCTCGGTATCCAGCAGCTCTCGGATCCTAGGCTTCTCCCTAATCTGGCATCTCTGCGCCTTTGTAGCCGTGTCCTTCTTCCCCTTTCGGCGAGCATGCCAGGTCCGAGAATTGACCGAGCTGTGCATCTCCTTGGCATCCAAAAACCTTTCATATCTGTCTCTACCATACGGCTCGCCAGCGTATACTGGCGACCATGGCGCACCCTCCAACGCTCCACAAACCATCACCTCCCCGCCTACCTCATATCAAGAATCCTCATACCGAGACCTCCACAGCGTGCCCCTCCAACTTGCTCCAATCCCAGTTAGCAGTTCCCCCGCAACCGAAGCCGAGACGCACGGGAGGCAGCACCGAGTGTTGACCCTCGAACCCCACAGAGAGAGACAGCGCAAGCTTAGGCTTCATAGGCTGCTGCGGCTCCGGCTTAGGCAGTGGCTGCGACGGAGTTGATCCCTCTGGGACCGCAATGACAGACTCTACCTCCATTTTATGTTTCTCCTGGTCGGTGATAGCGGTCATGGATGTCGGTCCAGGAGTAGGCCCCGTGGGAACCGGGGCCGGGGAGCTTGCCTTGGGTGTCGTGGGGGAGGGTGCGGGAGTGGGAGCCGGACTGGCGGGGGCAGTTGGGGGTTTGCTGGGAGGCGATGTTGGGGAGGGCGTGGGCGCAGGAACCGGCTGCGCCGGTTGGGGAGGCCCATCCTCCGGGGCCACGGCACCGCCGTCGTGCCGACGAGGAGGAGTGCGAGGAGGAGTAGGAGGCGGTTTCGGCGTGCGTGGCGGAGTGGGTGGCGGTGACCCGTCTACGACTTCAGCATCGACCGAAGCACTGGACGACGCCGGTGCTGGAGCAGGCTGGGGAGGGGGGGTAGGTGGCGGAGTGGGAGGCGGCGTGTAGATATCCTTCGGCGCCGGTGTTGCCTCGGGTGCCTTGCCGTCGTTGGAGCCGGTGGAAGGTGGAGGAAGACCTGCCTTGGGCGGTGTGTATGTATCGATCTGCTGGGGCGGAAGGTCGATGGCGTCGGTAGAAGCGCTGTCCTGAACGGCTTCAGCCCCTTTCTTCCGGAGTTGGTTGCCAGGCTTAGATTGTGGAAGGTCCTGCTTCGAGGTGTCAATCCAGAAAGAGCTGTCGTCGAGAGCCGGCGCCTTGAGGCGGGTTGACCATCCTCCCTCAAAGATCGGCGCGATAAAGGGGTTGTTATCGCCATGGTTGCCGCCGGAAGAGCTGCTGCTGGAAGAGTGGTCGTTAGCAGCGGTATTGACGGCAGAGTTGAGCGGTATAGGGGGAAGGGCGGGTGGGAGAGGCTGCGGGTTGCTCGGGGTGCCAGATCTTCCATGGGGAAGGCCTTGAAGGCAGGTGTGTTGCCGGCGGCGTCGCTATTAGCACCGTTGGCATTAGCCGTGCTCTCAGCAGTGCTGTCCGGCATGGGAGGAGCGGCGGGTTGGAGAGACTGTGGGTTGTTCGGATCAGGTGTTCCACGGGGATTTCCCTGGGAGGGAGGTTGAGGGTCGGGTGCCGGAGTGCTAGCCGGCGGAGGGTTGGCCGGTGGCCCCCCGGGATGGACCGCCGGGTGAGCCGGCTGGAAGTGCATGGCTGGGTTCGGGCACAGCTGCTGCTTGGTTAACCCAAGGGCTTTATCAACCCCAGGGGAGGCGACACACGACCTAAGAGGAGCGACGAACCTGTACTGGGACCAATGCCACGGGGACGGACAGTAGTGGTGGCGGTGGCGGTGGTGGAGTGACGAATGTCGCCGGTGTGTAGACCAGTCGCGGCACGAGGACGGTCTGCTGTTGCGGAGGAATAGCGACGGGTGGTGTGGTCAGTACCGGCTGAGTTACAAGGAGAGGTCCTGGTTGAATCGTGATAATAGGCCTGTAAGCTGCTGTTGGGGCCGGGCAGTTATGAGCTCCTGGATAAAATACACCGCAGTGGTTGCATTGGAATGGAGCCATTGAGTTTCTAGGTGCCTTGATACGATGTTGAGGTCTAGCGACTTAGTGCCGATGTTCGCTTGTGTCAGTGTTGGTGATGTTGTCGTTGATGATGCTGGTTTGGTTTCAGGGGCAGATTTCGGCGAGCTTCGCGAGGTATTTATAGTCGAGAACAGGATGGTGGGAGTGAAGTCATGTCATGTCGACATGTCTAAAGACTGACTCAGACTGAATGCGCGTCTTCGACGTGAAGCTATCGTCGATCACGTCAAATGGACCGAAACATCACTGTATAGGAGCTCGTACGACACTGAACTGAACAAGCAGCAGTTCCCTGTCTACTCTTGAATCACTAAAGCAAAACCCAGATAGAACGGAGTGGACAAGTGGTCAGGTGTCGAGAAGATAACAGGATTGAATCATCTTTGGGCCAAACAAGGTCAGGATCATTGGATAGCTAGATGCCTTGGTAGCCCTCTTTTGGGGTATACAGAACGATGAGCGGTCGTAGAGAGCGATCAGTGTGAAGTCGTGGGTTCATCCCACAGACTTGCGAGCAGTTTCCGGGGGCCTGTCCACGGTTCACGAGCATGCTGGACGGCATGATTCTGCAGAGGGGCGTTAAGGCTGTGTCCGCGGCAATCAATAGGACATTGAGCACTTACATCGAGCAGAATGACATCTCCCGCCTTCCAAGTAACCAGTGATCGGGTTGCATAGATGATCTCGACCGCTGTCTCAAAATATTCGCTTGGTATCAAGGACCCATCACCGTACTAATCAAAAGTAGTCACAGGTTAGTGTCTGTGATCTGAGCAAGGAGGTAAGGTAGAGCGCAACTTAACGCACTTCAAGGGCGTGACGTACAAAGGCAGGCGGCTGATATTTTCCTTCCTCTGTCTTGTGAGGAGCGTGGAGGGTGCCATTATTCTTTGCATTGAGATAGCGCGAGACGATGTTGTTAAAGAAGGCCTTATGGCCTGTTCTGGGGTGGTCTCGTACAGCTGTCCATTGGTTAGGGGCATATTCAAGTTGTAGCGCCTGGGGGGAGGTGACTTACCAGGCAGATGTTGCCAGACGCGGAGATCCCCCAGGGGGTTCCCCTCGGACTGGTTCTCCCAGATCCATTCTGCGGTAGGCAGACGTCGGATTTCCTTCTCGATCTTTGCTCTTGCGGTCTCGGTATCGTCCGAGTCTAGTACATGTTGGCCGTATGCTTGGAGCACAGTCGTACCGGCGGAGGCGACCTGGTCTCTTGGTCCGTTTGGGTGGAAGAGCTGATACTTCACTCCCTTCTTTTCTAGGGCCTCAATGAACTCGGGGTGTCTCTCTTTCAGCTGCCTGTAGAGGATGATCGAGTTGTTGATTGGTGTCTCGCCTCCTGTAAGTGAATGATCAGTAATGCACGGTATGGTATACAGCTACTATGAAGGCCGACAACTGACCAGTCTCAGGTTCCGAAACACAATAGAACAGTATATAAGCCGGGTAATGGGGGCTCAGGCCGAATTCATTGTGAGGATAGACCGGTTGGGTGTTGGGGCCTTCGTTCGCCGTCGCCACGTTCTTAGCATGGATTGTCCGGCGGACAGGGTTGCCGATATCCTCATGCGGCAGCCAGCCGAAGGCATGTGCGAATTTGGAGAACTCGTGTGCGTCTTTGAGACCAAGGTTCTGGAAGTAAATGGCACCATTCTTCGCCAGGATCTTGCTCAGTTGACCAGTCTCTGCCAGATCTCGGGCTGCGGCGACCTTCTCGTCGGTGGAAGCATCTGCATGCGTCGGTGTTAACGACAATGGGAATGTAGTTTTCGGTGGGTAGGGAGCCGAGAGGTCGACAGAGGGCCCATATGAGGCTGGGACGAAAGTGACGGCGGACATGGCGGTGCGTTCTGTCAGGTATAGGGTAGGTGCACGGATTAGATTGACGAGATGATGGGAGATGCGAGAACCCGGGACTATGGATCATGATTAAAACGATAGATACGCGAGAGCCGCAGGGTCGGTATATACCTGCAAGCCTCCTGTACAGATCGGCGCAACCCTCCTCATTTCAAACTGCAATCGGCAGCAACTTTCCCGAATTATACTCCGGCTAGTCCTGTCGGCCGCCCAAAGCGTAGCACACCATATACAGACGGGGATGTTGAGGGGGAGAGTGTAGACACAGTCATCGCCAGATGATGGCGCAACGCTGCCCTGCGAGCACGAACAACGTCCAGGCCCCCAAAGTACTTAGCCTTGAGCATGCCTGTCGCTAGTAAAATCACCTCCCAAAACATCCAAGACCAGCAAGAGTCTTGGACAGACGTATCTTCCTCAATCCTCCATATCGACCCTTGGCGATAATTACCGATCAACTGGGATTTCAAAATTCCCGCACAGGTTACACCGCCGTTGTATGTGCAACTCTCCGGCAGCACGGGCTTGGAAGGTCGCGAAGCGTGGTTGGGCGTCGTGTAAGCCAAAAAAGGTACCAATTCGGCATAGTCGCGCTGCCAAGGATGATGGTCTAATCTCGCGATGGCATCGCGACATGATCACGACATGCGACGCTAACGGCGTCCTCGGTCAATCCAAACCACTGCCAAGACTTCAAGCGTACGCTAGCTCTGTTCCCGATTTCCAAACAGGGCCTCGAACCTGGTGTAAGTCCCGCACCAGCTCCCCGACTACTATCGATTGCCGGTCAGACTGATACCGACAGCGGCGGGCGGCTCCGCTCACATACATGTGTGAGTCCGTTGATGCAGGGTCGTACCGATGGCCGGTGGTGGCAGTCAGGTTAAAAGGAGTGCACCTCCATGCTTCACGATCCTCTGTTCTCGGTATCTTCGTCGAATTCAGTAACCCCTAACCGAATCATCGTCAAGATGTCCGACACCAAGCTGTCCGATGAGCTCATCAAGCCGACCAACGATGCCGCAACCGAAGAACTTGCCGGCCAGCCCCAGACCAAACCTGTCTCGAGGTTCACTCGGTGGTATCGCAGTCCCCTCTTCAACGTCATCATCGTCGGTCTGATCTCCTTCACCCAACCGGGCATCTGGAATGCGCTTAACAGTATGTCCTGCACCCCCATGCCCGACCCCAAGCATCTCACTAACACACACCAGGCACGGGAGCCGGCGGCCAACAAGAGCCCTACCTCGTCAACGGCGCCAACTCCCTAACCTTCGGCATAATGGTCTTCGGCTGCTCCATCTTCGCCATCCTCGCCAACAAAATCGGCATCAAATGGGTGCTCCTCCTCGGTACCCTGGGATACGCCCCGTACTCCGCCTCCTTGTACGTCAACAACCGGTACGGCGTGGAGTGGTTCGTCCTCTTTGGCGGCGCAACCTGCGGTCTGGCCGCCTCCGCCCTGTGGGCCTCGGAGGGTGCCATCGCCCTGGGCTACGGCGACGTCAAGGACCGCGGCAAGTTCACGGGCATCTGGCTCGGTCTCCGCGAGCTGGGACAGCTGATCGGCGCGGGCATCCAGCTCTCCCTCAACTACAAAAATGGCCAGACGGGAAAGGTCAGCTACACCACCTATCTCGTCCTTATCGGCCTGCAGTGCCTCGGACTCCCCCTCGCGCTGCTCATCTCCTCCCCGGAGAAGGTCATCACCGGCACCGGTCGCGTAGTCAACGACCCGACAAAGCAGAAGGCCGTTCTGGGCGAGGCAAAACGCTGGTGGGCCCTCATCAAGCGCAAGGAGATGTTCATGCTTATCCCCGTGCTCATGGGCTTCAACTGGAACGGCACGTACCTGGGCATTTATCAAACAAAATACTTCTCAGTGCGCGCACGCACGTTGTCCTCCCTCGTGTCCGGCATTGTCGCAACCCTGGCCAACATCTTCTGGGGCTGGTTCTATGACCTCAAGATCTTCTCCCGCCCGACCCTAGTGAAGATCACCTGGTTCAGTTTCTCAATCATCATGCTTGCTATCTTCGGGTGGCAGGTGGCCAACGAGATGAAGTACTCCCGTTCTCCGACCAAGGTCACGCTCGACTGGGCGAACCCGGGCTTCGGCCGCGGCTTTGCGAGTATGATCATGATGCGCTTCTTCAACGAATCGCACTACATGTTCGTGTACTACATTTGTGGAGCCTTCTTCGATGATCTTGAGACCCTAACGCTCGCTGTGGGCATCGTCAGGTCCTTCGAGAGCGTGGGATCGTGTCTATCGTTCGGTATCGGTGCGGCGCAGGTCAAGCCCATCGTGAACTTGGGCATCGCCTTCGCCATGTTCGCCATCACCATCCCGGCCACGTCGTACGTCGTGTTCTTGGTACCCGAGAGGCCGGTAGATCTGTCGAAGACCTTGCGGGATGACGCTTCGGGGTCGGTCGACACGGCGGTTGATGAGGGGGCGGATGACGGAGGTGACCCTAACCCTAAGAATGCTCCACTGGAGGTCAGCAAGGTCGCTGGGGCGATTGATGCTACCCGTCCATAAAATGGGTCGAATTGGATGGGAATGGAGTGGGGGATTGTTAAAATGGTGTCCTTAGCGATGATACCCTAAGGCAATTGAGTTGATAGTCATGGGAGCGGATGATAGAGTGGTGTTGCTGACCCCTGAAAGTCTGGACTCCACTTCGAAAATGCATCACAACCAATGCCACTGATACGCATTGTTCCCATATCTGCTCGAGCACCGCAAAACAAACTGATCGTGTTACTGCTAAAAAGGGTATCAAGATGTACAAATTTCCCCTGGAACCGCGCTCAAATCGAAGCCGGCCGATGCATCGGCGTCTTCGAACCGCACGCATGCACCAGCGTATTCGAGTCCGACGAGTTAGCATCCGAGTGGTGCCTCCACAGCCTCTCGCTCTGCCCATTGGACTCCGACTCCGTCGACGAGTTCGGTCTGGGGGGAGAGAATATGACTTCGTGGGCTTCCGCTTCCGCACTGCCCAGGTTATCCGGGCAGCTCTCCGGGTCGATGTTATGGCGCGGGTGAATGTACGGCAGCGGCTTGCTCGGGTAGGAGGTGGAGGGCCCGCCGTACTTGTGGTACAGCCGCGAGAAGAGGATGTAGATCCGTGGTAAGCAGGCGCAAATCACACTGATATAGGCTTCGAGGGCCGACACAAACGAGATGTGTGGTATTTGCCCTTTTCAGAAATGTCAGCGCGGAAAATGTGCAGGAGGGCGTTCGGGGGCAGTTGCTTACACGTGGGGTTCACGGTTCTGATGAACGCTCCCATGACGACCAGTCTCGGGATAGCCACGACGATGACCCTGTATCGCGGAGTGTTTAGTATTGCAAACTCAACCCAAACCCAGCAAGAGGTCAACATACAGGCTTCCAACAATGAACATCAGAATGACACGCAGCTTCTTCTTCCAGTACAGCCTCAGCTTGAAGAGCTCAGGCAACGGAAGGCATATGAGCCACGTATCCAACGCGACGTTGATGGAAGCATTCGCCCAGCCCCAGGCGTTGATATTGAGGCAGTGTCCTCCCCGGGTGTCCCTCAGACGGTCCCAGATGTAGTCGACGGGGACGCACTGGAAGATCATTGCGACTGATTGGCCTATGCCTGCGGCCGCCACGACGCCCATTGTAATCGGGATGGCCATCCGGAGTTTTGGCATGATTCGTAGTGGGAAGATGCGGAGGTAGACGAAGAGGATTGATAGCTTGCTGAGCATGACGATGGCGACGTATAGGACTTCGTGGATTACGAGGAGCTGAGAGTGCCGGATATTCGTCAGAAGAGGTCGCAGAAACTAGGCGAAGAGCAGGGCTCTCGTCAAAGTACATACCTTCATGAGAAGTTCCAGGACCTGGAACGGTAAGGTGTAGCTGTCCCGGCCCATACCTCTCTGGGGTACTGCCAGCTGGGGAGTTAGCAACAATATCGTGCGTTGTGCCGCGGGATAGAACTCACGCTCGACTCCAATGACAGTGAAAGCGAGGACCAGGATCTGGGAGTCTTGTCAGTCAAGGGCAAGGCTGGAGGCAACGCATGTGTCGAGCTTACCCCGTTCAGCATCATGACCCAGTCGTCAAACCGCTCCCGCAACGTGTGTCGTCTGTCGGACCTTTCCAGCAATCGCAACACTATACACGCCAGGGCGACCATGCCGAGGGTAATGGATGTGACCTTGACATATGGCCTTTGCTCGCGGTCCTCGATCCCACAGTCGGTGGTTGTGACGTTTTGTGCACCTGCTGGGGACGGTTAACAAGATCACGAACCAAGCTGTGAACGAACTTTCATGTAATATCAGGATTGACGGGTCGTACTCAAGTAGTCCCTCACGGAAGGCAAGCAGTGCGCTTCGAAGCAGTAACCGATATCATTACTGACGAGCCCGTGATTGCACAAGCAGTTGAAGTCTGCTCTGCCGCATGATGTATTTCGCATCAGCTCCTGGACACAAGGTTCCTAGTCAACCGAGTGAGCAAAGTGGTCGGGAGGAAGGAGACGGCTGTCATAAGGGGAGTTGTTCCATACTGCGCAAGCTGGTAGAGGTCTATGCTCGATGGGTGCAGGCCCGACCTGCCTCTCTTGTACGCCTTGTCCATATACCAGAGTCGAGAAGAAGCACGCGACGGCGATCCATATCTGTATCATTGCCAGCTTCATGTTTCCGCAGCTGGTCCCGGTGCGCGTTATTGCCGCGTTCGAGCCAACATTTCCGTTGCAGTTGATTTGACCTTCTCGAATGGCCGCGTCAGTATTATCCAGGCAATGACGAGTGTCCAGCGCGACGTACGACGGACATAGATGCCATACCTAGTGTGTCGAGTAGACGCAATGTCTTGGTCACATGGTCGCGGCAGCATAAGCAGTCGAGGCTACCATGTTTCGGTCGCAATATCTCGTCGTCGGACTCGGTCGCAGGCAACGTCAACGAGACGGTATCCGGGACTTTCCAACGGGTCGCCGGTGCAAGGACCTGAATGTGCGGAGGGATCCGGAATGAGGTAAGATTAACAAGGAAGCATCGGCTGAAGGGGCTTCGTAGCAATGTCCGGAATGTCAAGGTCTGAGATTAGAGAGACTCGTCAACACTCACGCGACGGTTTTCCTGAGACGAAATGCAACAATTATCTGTCCGATGCAGGTGCAGGAGAGACATCGTCCTCAGTTCCCAAAAATCCGGGCTAGCTGCAAGATAATATGATCATCTCATCGTCCCGCTTTTGGCGGATATTGTTAGGCTGATAGGCATTCTGTTGGTCAAGTGCACCAGAAAAGCTTATTTCAACGGGGCACGGGGAAACAGCCGCTGATGTCATGTCAGTATTATATTTCGTCGTCATACCTATGTATCATATCTCAACCTCATGCGCGGAGCTGTCAAGGCTTCTTCTTGTAAAAGTCCTCAACCCATCCCTTGATGACAGCCACTTCCGTGTCAATCACCTTCTGCACACCGGCATTGACCACCCCATTGCCGGCGATCATATCGCTGCAGTGGATGCCGCCGGGAATGACCTGAACCGGTGCCTTCGGAGTGCTCTGGAGCGGGCCACCGAGCCGGAAGTCACTTGACACGGTCGCGTCCTTCCACGGATCCCACTGGCCGTTCGTCCAGATAAGCCTCTCGGTGTTGGTATGGTACCATCCACCAGTGTATGCGTTGACGTTCTGGACGTCCCTGCCTTTGGCCTCGCCGTAGGTGTAGCCATCCTCGGGCGGGAAGAAGAGCGCGCATTGGCGCTCCCAGTACTTTGAGTCAACCAGGCGAGAGACAATGCTTGGCACGAGCATTGGTGCGCCATTTTGCCAGTAGTTGAAGCTGCTAGTCATTAGCGTATGCGGAGGAAACGCTTGGAACAGACGCTTACGGTTCGTTGCACAAGAACCAGTTCCATTGCCGGTCAATGGCGTTGTCCAGTGTTTGATCCCGGAACAAAGGGCTGGAGAAGTTGTAGGTGTCAAAACAGCCCTGCTCAAGAGGATCGGTCCAATCAGGGTAGCCATATCCGGCACAGTCTGCAGCCGCGGGTCAGCATTGGTTTCCGTGGACCGTGATCGCACAGAATATAGGGAGATAAACTCACAGCCGGGAAGCATGATCTCCTGCGCCCACTTCGCATAGCCATCCAGTGCCTTCTGGAGGCCAACACCACCGGCACCAGGTGCTTGGGCCGTGCTACCAGGCCACACATTCTCGACATAGTCGCAGAACTCGAAGAAACTGGAGTAACCACTCCTGAAATCATGGCTCTGCCACGACCACGGTCCATTCTCAAGCGCAGCCGCAAAGTCATTATCATGGACAATGCCTCCCAGGCCAAACTTCTCCTTCAGTGCCTGCTTTGCCTTAGGGGTGCCAAGCCTCAGCACCCCGTCCACATAATCGACAACCTTCTGCACATCGGAGCTGCAGTTCTTAGGCATTCCCTGCTGGATAGGGACAAAGTACTGCCAGAAATCGTCGATTGCCTCGACAACCGCGCTGGAAGCGTGGTAGGCCCAGAACGTGCCGGGGGCCTTGGCCTGGGTCCAAGCGGATAAAGCTCCGCTGTACGACCCGCCGGAGAACACCCACGGCGCCTTGCTGGCATTGCTCGTGCCGTTGCTGTCGAACGGCAGCTTCACGTTGTTGGCGAAGTTTGTGTTGTCCAGGATCGAGTTCTGCAGTGTCAGGTACTGCAGGTTCTTTGTGGTCAGGGTGTCGTAGGGTGAGCTGGTGCCCCAGTATCTGTGCTCCATCATGACCACAGCGCCCTGAATGGCCTGCGCGAAGAGACCGGTGATGGTGCGGTTCGTCAGGTACCCGGTGTAGCCCTCGGCAGCGACCTCGCCCGGGGTGAAGAAGACGACTGGGGAGCCGGGCCCGCCGTAGTACTCGGTGCTGTACCAGAAGCGCTGTGGGAATGTGCCCAGGCTGGGGTTGCCGTGGTCGATCAGCTGCTGGAAGACGCCTGTGCCGACGGCTCGCTTGCTAATGCCTTCGCGGTCGTCCGTCAAAGGTGGCGGTACCAGCTGATGTAGGCTGCCCAGTACGGTGGCCGTGGCCTTGCCGGCGAGCAACAAGCTCGCGGCAGTGGAGAGGAACTTCATGGCTCCTTAGGCGGTCGAATGAACCACTTCTCAGACAGACGGAAATCGGTGCTGGGGTGGACAAAGGCGTCGTCTATGGCGCGTCGCGTGCCCGGCGCATCCCTCCTTTTGTAGCTGGACGACGAGTCGCCACGACCGCGGAATCGGAGTCCATGTTGTTTCGTGGGTACCATTCCTTTACCTAGGGCCGGCAGGCAAGACAACACCTTCCAAGGTGAGTTATGGAGTGTTACCCTGGACCGGGGCCTCTCATCGCGTGCCAATTTCCGAGGGCACCGCGTTAGGGAACTCCATTGTTGCTGGTTGATAACGAATGATGGCGACACTCCAGCCGTTGTCGCTTTGTCGCTGGCACGCTGCGGGGTACTTGTGGTGGCAATGTGATCCAACATTAGCGGCCGGGGACGGCTTTGGGAGAGCTTGAAAATATTCCGTGCCGGAAATCGGTAAAGATACGGTATGGTTGCAATGGACCGTCACCTTCCAAATCGAGGAGCCACCCAGCATATGTGTCTCCACTTAACCCCGAGCGGCACCTGCCTAATTCCAGACGGCAAGGACCGTCCAAGGGTTCGATAAACGAAGGCTTAACATGCGTAATCCTAGGTATAACAGGAGTATTTTGTTTTCCACCGCAGGCACCGTAAGGTAAGGTAAGGTAGGTGAGTGATAAATAGTTGGAAGAGTTCCAGGGTGGGTATGCACCTGATACCGCACCAAGTTTATCACCGTCTTTTATCGCCTTGTCGGTTCGCAGTATATCGCTTACGGATTTGATGGCTTACCCTACAAAGGTCTGCCAAGCTATCTTATACGACCACCGATGTTTCGGTTCGAGGAGCGACTACGACGTCAACACAGTCTAAGGTTGATCGAACACATTGATATGACACTGCAATTTGCAAATAGGTAGATAAGAGAGGATCCAGCTGTCTTATTTCACGACGCTTGGGTATCGTAGTTCCGAGTTTGCAAGTGTCACCGAGTCTAACTCGGCATCTTATTTAAGTCCATGCCCATAACTCCTAAAGCAATGCATCATGACTTTATGCCTCCAGTGACAAGTCGTGTCCCAGAAGAAACGATAGCACCGCTACCCCTACCAACATCGTATAGCCGTCTAGGAGGTGAAACGGATACACTCAACATCGCTTGGTCGTCGATGACTTGTCGGATAGTAACTTGATTAATTTAACTCCCCAGGGGCCACAGATTTCCTCCAATTTTCCGATACCGTACCAGCTATAGCCCATACGCCTCCTGGTCAACCGTTTTCGAGTCCAGGGGCTTTAGGCTGAAGCCGACAATGATTGCAGATTGATGCGTTTCGCGATCCGCCATGTATGTTGAATCTTACAGACCGATGGGGTCACTCGACCCAGGCCTGATACTCCAAAGTATACCTTCCAAACCCAGCGTCCCCTACTCCGCAGTATGTCATCAATTTTCTTCCACCTCCATCCCTCAAACCTTAACCAGATCCCTGGAAAGCTCGTGAAGCACCAAATCCTTCAGTTCCAGGTGGCCAACCACATGTCCCGGCCCGTTCTTCCGTCTCTTATGCCCGTTCTTGCGTCTCTTGTGATTCCACTTCTCCACCCAGACCTTGGCCACGGTCTCCATCCCATGATTCCGCATCCAGTACTCCTTCTCCCATATCCCTCTACACGCCGCACCGGCGGGCGCCCAGCTGATAATCCCTCCTTCCCTTCTGATCGGCCACCTCCCGCCACGCGTCCTTCACCTCGTTGCCGATCATACACCCAAAGGAGCGGAAGAACTCGATCGTCGGTCCCTGACCGTCGCCGTGTCCTCCCTTGCACCGGTACCGGAACACGCCCATGTGCCCGCCGCGCTCGCCGAACCAGAGCTCCAGCGTCTCCAGGGCCGGAATCCTCATCGCCGTCCGCGCGGCAGCCAGGAGAAGCTCGCTGGGGTCGTCCGCCTGGATCTTGCGGGACATAAGCGACAGCTCACGCAGGCGTGGCCACTCGTTGATCTCCGTGTCGGTGCGGACCATATTCCAGTAGTGGTACACCGGGTACAGTGTGTCGAAGTCCAAAAACTCTTCCGCCTGCAGCATGAAGGAGACGGACAGCTGCTCGAGGTTGCGGCTGGCGTCGAGGATGCTGTGGGCGAGGTCGGGTCCGAAGTTGAAGTCGCCACGGATTTGTTGATGGCCGTAAAGTGTGCTGCACTCTTCGTAGAGGGAAAGGCGCTTCAGAGCGCAGGGTTCGGCGTTGGAATGGACTTGTCCGATGAAGGATGCGGCACCTGGTTGACTAGGATTAGCTTGAGTACTTGTGCACTCGAGAGAAACAGATTGTGGATGTTACGTACCTTTTCTCCAGGCCGCGTCGAGCCTTGCGTCACCGAACCGCCAGTGCTCAATGCGGACGTCCTCCAGCAGCGGGAGAGAGGAGATGATCTTGGCAAGGGTTTGCGGGATGAAGTTGCGCATATGGCGTAGACGGACGAGGAAGCCGGTGACCACTGGTGCACTGACCTCGGAGAGTCGCACGTCTGTGACTTTCAAGGACTTCAAGCCAATGGAGAGTACGTATTGACCGGTAGGGGCCGAGAGACATGACCGCTGACGCGCCTGATCTCTTTGTTGTATTTCTTCAACTCTCCAACGAAGGGATCGCGGCTCTTGGCGCTATCCGCGTCGGAGAGAGTGTCGTTGAGGTGTGCCGAGTAGTGAGCCGCGGAGTTCTGCGGCAGCTGGTGGTCTATCTCTCGCTCGAAGGTAGAAGAATGGGCGCCCAACTCAAGTGTGAGCCCAGTGTTGGCGTCAGGCCCCGTTGTCTCCCACCTTAATAGTTGTTTGACCAACTTGGTGATGGCGTCCGAGAATGTCTTGTCGTCTTGGGTGGTCCGCAACCTATCCGTCATTTCCATCTGAAGCAGAATGTGCTTGACGTACTGCTGCCGACTTGGGGTGATGTTGATTTCGAACTCAGTGACATCCCCAGGTCGGCATCTCAGGGTTAGGTTGTTGAATGTATGTGCCTCTGCAGCATGCTGCCACTCTGGAGAGACGGAGGCGTAGTTTGAAAGGCTCTTGTGATTGTTTTTTCGCCTCGTTGATTATGAGTCCCAAGATTTGGGACTTGATCTCCCGGGGGAGGTCTGCTAGAGCCGACATTCTGGTCTGCTTGGGATAGTCGGAATTAGGAAAAGATTGAGTTAGAGCCTGACAGTCACCGAAAACGACGAGAGAGTCAACAAAGACTTGTTTGTCAAGAGATGGAGTAGCCGGGTATCAGGAATGTGTAAAGTGTAGAAGTTGTCGACGTAAGTTCGTTACTCGTGCCCTCCGATGAAGTAGCTGAGTTGTTAATAACTGAGAATGAAGAAAAACACAATTTGGTCGAGAAGCAGAAGGTATTGAGAATTATATGCTCAAGAGAGCAAGGCCCGTGCGACCAGATTGCAATGCGTCTGAACGTCAAACGCGAAGGTTCAAGCCCTGCAAAGTCGCAGCGTCGAGAACCTTCTGAGTTCAGATCACGGTCATCAAGAAGACCAGACGACTGCCGCTTGCCAAGGGGGAGGCAACTCGGTGCTTCTTCTCATCAAGAGCAACCTGCGCCGTTAAACCTTGGACCCCGCCGAAACGGCGGGTTATCCCAAGTCTCGCATATCAGACGGAACCTCAAAGCCAATATCCATCTAGATAGCCCAAAACAGTCGAACCTTGCATCTCCCGACCCTGATAAGGGGTCCGCCGCCCTCCACAATCCTCATCGCCAAGCATTCAGGGACAGCCATCATGTTGTCGGCGTTCGGGCTTCCATTAGATCAGATGGTGGAAGATATTGGCCGGTCGAAGATGCAGATCGTCTTGGCCCTGCCAGCCGTACACCAGAAAAAACCACAAATGCGGAATTCTAGGGAGGTGATCTGGTCCCAGTCCGGTCGAAGTTTGGCTTGAAGCCTCGTGCCGAGTAAGAGGTTGAGCAGGATCGTGTCGAGCCGTGAATCTTCTGCGCACCACTTCCGGTACCGAGGGGGTAAACAGTTACGATGATGTTGGTGTAAGCGAGATTCTACAGTCTCGCGAGTGAAGGCCTTCTTGTCCGCTCGTGGACCATCCCGCCTTCTCGTCCCTCCTAAACTCAAACGCAGCTACATAATCGTAAGAGTCCCTGTTGGCAAGGCATCGAGCGCAGGTCTCCGCTGGTACTGAGCGAAACCTACTCGCTCGCAGACGAAGTCAACAATGAAACCCCTCTGCATCAGCTCACCAACGTGGTGTGAGAGCACTCGACGTCTGAGAAGCAGGCCAATTTCGAGTTGAGCCAGAAAGCGATCTGTCCCCAACCAAAGGAAGTACATCTCGCCATTTTCCTCCTCAAACACTTGGTTCCATAACTCCATCCCCTTGTCATAACCTAGACGTCGGTCCAGGAAGACCACAAGATCCGCCGACTGGCCGTACAGGTCCGTGATTTTAGCGCAGTCGAATCCCAGATCGACGTTAACTCTGGTGATTCTCCCCGATAGGGTTAGGTAGGCAGTAGCAAAAGCCCCATAAGGATCACTCGTGGCATGGAAAAACGCGCCACCGATGAATCTGGTGTGTGCATATGATGTAGCACAAGAGAACATTATTGTTGCTGGTTCCAACGAAGCCCACGACCATGTCGGTGCCCCCGGCAGCCGTTTCACCTTGCCATTGTACGTGGTGCATGTCAAAGGAGATGATGCATCATATGCCCTTTTCCACAAGAGACTGTTTGGAAGGCTTGCTTCCCAGTGACCTGCAAAGTACCTGCCGAGTGTGTCTCCCTTACTAAACACTGCAGCCAATCCGGAGATCGCCGGTAATCTGTCCGCCATGTAGGTGAGCTTCAGGGGTGAATAAACCTCGACCAACGACTCCCAGCTGTTTTGCTTGCGCTTCGGATCGGACCACGATCCTATTATCTTCAGCTTGCTCCCGACTGGGGCGTTTTCGGCAAGGACCTTGGCACTGTCGATGGGTTCTTTCGCGGCCCTTTCGATGAATCCACATTCACATAAGACCCTTGCTCACATTCCCACATGAGCTCGTCTCCCCTGAAATGGATTGTTCTGCGCGATAAGATCCGTTCCTGCAGGGCCCAGGCGCGCTCGAGTAGAGGCAGTAAGCCGTGCGGAGACCGGAAACCACTCATGAAGTGGAAATGGTCGATATATCCTGTCGCGTAAACGGTGTAGCAAAAGTCCCCTAGCTGGTAGGTGAGTTTGTACCTCTTCGGCCGCGGGGGGAGAAAACCCATGCTCCCATCCGATGCGCATGTGGCTGCGATAGTCAGATACGCGATTCTGTAGACGTCGCGCATCTGGGACGACTCCCTGGCCCAGTCCGCGGCATCATCTTGTATAATGCACAGGGAGTCAATCCAAATAAAGTGCAGTCCGAGAGCACGCGTTATGGTAACTGCATCCTGGAAGGTCTTGGAAAGGGTCGAGATTGGAACCTGTCATTTCCGATCAGCGTAGGTGAGACAAGTAGTCTTGCTGATCTGAGCCTTTCCCCAGCAATGACTTAGTGCCACATAGTTCATGGCTCCACGGCCAGGTTCCGATACTTCACTGGCTACCTCATACAGAAAGGGCTCATTGTTTGAGGCAGCGTTACCCACATGGACCAACCTGGTAGGCATGAAGCCATGACCTTCAGGAGGGACCCGGCATATGTCGTGGTTAACTGAGCATCGGGCCATGTTCTCGTTGATGAAGGCAATATAGTCCTCTATCCCAGGGGTGTCCACAGGATATCCGGCACCGAGAATGAATGGGGATGGAGAAGATTCGCCTCTGAATATCGTGTGAGCTGCCAACAGGCATAGGTTAGACCCCCAAGAAGATCTGTACTATATGACCTCGGAAAGACATACCGAGTGGAGTGGTAAACAGGACCCCAGATGATTCCGCATCTGAATCGAGATCATGGGCGACGGGCAGTCCCGTCGGCGCGTCCGCAGACTGCGTGACAGAGGATTCTGGGATCGGATTCGACAGATCGGAACGCAGTATAGCCACTCGCAAGCATGGCGCACGTCGGACATCCCGCTTCGGCTCTCTTGGCCAGGTCTGAGAGCTGAAATCCGCGTTGGAATACTGCACCAAACTCTACTGCGGCAGCGTCCGCTGGCATCAGCTCGATACAGACATCACACCGACACGCCATAGGGAAGACAGTACTCATGGCTTGAGCTTGTGGAGAGATGGTCGTGAGCATTCGGCGTCCGGTTGCTTCTGGCGAGATGATAAGGGAGAGTTCGGTCTCCATGGCAGAAGAACCGGGCTCGCCAAGGTTGAGGTTGAACAGTTCGCTGAACGGTTCCCGTTCGAATATCCCTCTCGGTACGACCCAGTCAAGTCGAGAGACATTGCAGGGTGGCCGGCCTCGTAGGTGCCGGTGGTGGTACAGCTGCCAAATGTAGCAAGCTGTAAGTTGCGCCACGTCTGAGGTTGCGTCACGCGTGAGATGTGCGAGACTGGTTTCACGAAGTCACGTGGAGGCGCCCAGGGGCTGCACGGTCCCCATCGGCTTAGTCATTCCAAGCCCACTTTATCCCACTTTCGCCAGCCAGAATTGTTTCGTTTCATCATTCAGGAGCAAGAGCGAGGAACGGAATGCCGCCGCTGCATTCAGATTTTATGCGTTCCACACGATCGGCAATGATTCGCAATCGATTCGAAACCCTACCAGGCCTACTCACAGAAAGAACAAGGGCAGCGTGCATGGTTCGTCTCTCAACAAGGCGACACAAGCGGCATTCAAACCCTTCTTCGCGACGTTCCACGCGGGGTCGAGTGACCATCGCCGGACCAAGTCTCGAATCCGACGCCCTGCTTCATGGCCGCGCTTACCGGTCCGACATCAGACCTCAGCGTTAAGTGAAGCCACACCTCCGAGCGAATGAGGCGCGCCTACCGGTTCATTCATCTACCTGCGACGCTGGAGCGTGGCCCAGACCCGTCATCCGTCCTCGACGGGAATCCCATGTTTTGCATTTCTGCATTCTTCAGCCGGTCTCCTCTCGGACGGCCTGCAGCACACCATCTGCCGGCGAACCAGCCCTCTGGGGGATCCGTGTTCTGAATCAGGGGTCGAAAGGTATCGCGGCTACTTGTGGTCGCTCAGGTGGAAGATTCTCTCCTATGTTTCTACTTTCCTGATGTGTTTCTTGGTCTGGCCCCGTCGGAGAGACGGCGTCCACATCTGCGATACCTGATTGGGGCCGCAGAATGGCCTCGCTCGAAAGTCACGGCGATCAGATAAGATGTGGCGATATAGGGGATGGCTCGCGGTGGGTGTACTTATATCTCGTCTTCCTGCCTCCGTTCAGCATGCGATCTGCATCAGTGATCGCTGGCATTTCCCGTCTTGGGTGTTTCTCTCCTTCATCTTCACTTCGTTTCTTCCATTCATTCACAAACTTTTTATTTTTGGCTTATACGGCGGCTGGTCCGTTCTTCTCTTCACACATTCTTTTGCCTATCATGAAGTTCTTCAGCTCAGTCACCATACTAGCGGCATCCTCCCTCATCGAAGCCGCACCACACCGCGGAGGCGGAGGACGCAACTCTACGTCAGTTGGTACCCTCGATGCTCTCCTGCCCCAGTTCGGCGTGATAGCCGGCACCAACAAGGACGCAAACGACAACTGCCAAGGCATCAACCAAGCCGGCAAGATCACCCCGATCCAGTGTGAATGCCCTCCAGATCGGGGTGTCTTCCTAAGAAAGCTCAGCAATGCGCTCGCGGCCGGGAAAGTCAGCGTCCCGGACGAGCACGGCGCCATCCACGTGTTTAATATCACGTTCAGCACAACGGCACCTCGTAACGATACGGCAGCCAACAGGGACAGGGCGACTGCCGCCTTGACAGTACTACAGAACTTTGATGGTCGGTTTGGGAAGGGTTGTCCGGCTGTCTCGGTGCCCAATCTTCAGTCTATGCAGGGCAATGGTCTTAGGGTTGATAGGCAGCTTGTGCCTCCGGCGTAGGGTGTTAATGGGAGCGGTGCAGGTGGGATGTGACTTTGGTAGGTGACCGATTACTCTTTGCGCGGTTATATCTGTTAATGGCTAACGAACTATTGTTATGCTACGCAGACACAGCATTTTCCGGGTCTAGGCTTTTCATAAAGTGCTAGACGTCTTGGCGCATGACGTGAATGAATTCTTCACTTGATCTCCGCGTTGCATCGGGACGGGTTGACTCCTCATGACACGTTCACAGGCCGCAGTTAGTCTCGTATATCACACAACAAATCAACGACAAACTGGTGCCTTATAGAGTAGTACAAGTTGGCGGGGCGTACTTCCGCCAGCTCCTTGACGAATATATCATCCTTGACCAACGTTGTCCATGTTTCGAGGAGCCATACCACAAAATGCTCGTCTGAAGACATATGGCAAGAGGGCTATGCTAAATATAGGTAAGCAATCTTGTTCTGTGTTTTCCCTTTTGGCATTGCTAAACCTATGTCTGCGAAGCTAGATACCGTTGCCTTAGCTCCAATGACTCTTCTCTACAAGCCTATACTTCGTCCACATTCACGACACTGCTCTTCTCCTCGCACTCGTCTGTCTCCTTGACATCTCCGCGCACCCGGCTCTCGAGATCGGCCATGCGCTTCGCGAACTCGGCCTCCTCGTGCCACGTGAAGGGACTCTCGCTCGCGAAGAGGAAGTCCATCGCCTCGAGCGTACGGCCGGCGGTTTCGGGGAGGAAGCAATAGACGAGGGGGATGTAGGCGAACATGGCCGCCCCGAAGACGTAGAAGGTCTTCTCGCCGATCCCCGCGAACATGATGGGCACGAGCAGCGAGCCGCCGCCGAAGCCGACGGCCCACCCCGCGACGCCGAACGCGTTGCCCTTGGCCCGCAGCCAGGTCGGGAAGATCTCGGTCGGGTAGATGAAGGGGATCATGAGCCACGACGAGCTGAAGACGAGCACGTACACGAACACCATGGCCGCGGCCGCGGTGCCGTACCGCTCCTGCTGGTCCGGGTGGTCGAGGGCGCCGCGGTTCAGGGCGCCGATGGCGAAGAGGACGACGCTGAGCGCCACGGCGCCCCAGTACAGCGTGCGCCGCCGCCCGACGCGGTCCAGCGTGAAGGCCGCGATGGCGGTGCCGAGGATGCCGACCATCATCAGGAGGGCCGAGAGCCAGTTTGACTTGAGGTCGTCGAAGCCGGCCGTGCGGAAGATGGTGCCGGAGTAGATGACCACGGCCGCGATGCCCGTTCCGTACTGCATGAGCACCTGCAGCCAGAAGGCCAGCTGGATGCGCCGGCCGATGTGGATGTCGCCCGAGCCGATGCCGAAGAACATCTTGACGTAGTTGGTGCTCTCGGCCTCCCTCTCCATCTCGACGACGGTCACGATCTCGCGGTACTCGCGCTGCGCGTCCGGGTGGTTCGGGTCGTCATTGCCGCGGATCTTGATGATGATCTCGAGCGCTTCCTCGCAGCGGCCGACCTTGATCAGCCATCTGGGCGACTCCGGGATCAGGAGGGACCCGACGAAGAGGAAGGCGAGGGGGATGGCCTGGGAGGCGAAGCAGAACCGCCACCGAAATGCGCCTCCTGCCAGGTCGCTGAATGAGGTTCCGAAACCGATCCAGGAGGACAAGGTAATGCCCGAGAAGTTGGCGAGGAAGGTCAGGGCGATGTTCTTGCCTCTGTGGGCTGCCGGCGACAGTTCGGCTGTCCAAGCTGGAGCGATGACGAGGATGAAGGCAACGCCGCAGCCGGCACAAAGTCTGGCAACGAGCATGTGGGCGAGGTTGACAGCCGAGGATTGAAGGATGACGCCGAGCATGCACCAAAAGATGGCCACCCAGATGCCCTTGATTCCTGTTATGGTTCTGTCAGTTGGCTCCGTCGTCATGCGTAGTGCAGGGTGACGGCCAGGGAAGACATACGTCCGTGTTTGTCGGAGAATTGGCCGGCCCAGAATGCCCCCAAGAGCGAGCCTGCATAGTACGTCGCAACAATGCCGCCCTGGAGAGAGGGTTTGATGACGTGGCCGTGCTCGTCTGCGAAGCCCATGCGTCGCTATCAAGGATCCCGAGTTCAGTGACGTGGATCAGCCTGGCAAGGGAGGTCAAGAGGACTTACACCGTACTCGGGTGCCACATTCACCGCGCCCATGACTCCCTGGCTCATGCCTTCGTAGGCAATCGCCATGGCAGAGACGGCGATGATCAGCTTCAACAGCTTCGGCCCTGGAAGGCTCTTCCAGTACTTCTGGTTTGGCTTGAGCATAGTGAACGGTTTGGTCAATGGAGGTTACAAGCTTAGCAAGGCGTCAAAGTAACCTTTGACTGGATGACTCGTGGGCAGAGTGTTGCATCGTTGCATCTATATTTAAGCAAGTCCGAATGGTTATCTACAACCCCAGGTTTTACGACAATGCGGAGAGTGGTTGGCCGCGTGGAGAAGGTCCTCCAGTCTGGGGAAGATTAACGAGGGTTTAGTTTCTTGCTCGAGCGGAGTCGTGCTGCTTCGAAATCCAAGTGTGTGGTTCGTCTCGAGGTTCCGGTCTTAGTCTAGTCGTTCTCCAAGCGGCGCCACCGAGTCATGCGAGAGGCGAATCATGCTCATGGCTACCACCATGTTTACGTAAAGGCAAGGCGCTGTCCAGTTTGTCGGGTCCCGTTCAACCGGGTACCTATAAAGAGCCGCTGGCACTCGAGTCGACTCTCGAGACGAGACCTCTGTCGAGACGTCGTTCAACGGTACTGAATGACCTTTACTATGGGGAAACTTCGTTCCCGGGAAGGCTGGTGGGTACTCATTTCTAATCATATTCCCTCCCCCGTGTTATTTCCGATCAACTGCCGGGCGACTTGTTCTTTGTTCTGACAACGATAACCGCTTAGCCTAACTTGCCGGTCACGGCGTGTCAAATGTCAGTTGCTTGATGGTTGCTAAGACGACTTGGCTTGTCTGTTGCTAATAAACGATAGGCGACGAGAAACGACCGATCTGTGGCAACTGTCGGAAGTCCAACCGGGACTGTCGCCACGAGGAGCGCCGAGAGGCACAGATTCGCTTCCACAGGACGAGAGATGCGTCACGCTCCAATGCAATAGGGGGAACTCCCGCCGCAAGCAACAGCAGCCCCCCAACCTCGGCTGACCATAGGTCCGTCCACAGCGAGAGGTCTGATCATGTTGTTGGCGCCTCGCCCCCGCTCACTGGCGCTCCTATCTCCATCGCCCAACTGCTACAGCCGGGATCCGCTTCCCCGGTCTTCCAAGTGCCGAGTCCATGGCTCCCGGGAGGCCCAGGTACCCCCGACAACCTTATCTCAAACCCAATGACTCGGCACGAGGCGTCCCTGGTGCACTACTACGCCACGCATCTAGGCAGATGGCTGGACTGCACCGACGCATCCCGACAGTTCACGCTAAAGATCCCCGCCCTCGCCACGACCTCCCCGGTCCTGCTCGAGGCGATCATGTCCTTCGCGGCGCGGCACAGAGGGGACGCCGAGGCCGCGAGCCTGGCGCACGAACGCTGCATCGCCAAGCTCATCGTCCTCCTGGGCAGCTCGGAACGAGTCGCCGACGACGACTTGCTGCTGTGCGCAATCGTCATCCTCCGCGTGTTCGAGCAGCTGACGTCTGTCGGCAACGGCAGCGACCAGGAGAGGCACCTGGCCGGCTGCAGCGCGCTCCTCCGGGCCTGCCAGGGTCCCTGCGCCGACCCGTCCGCGCCGGGCTTGCGCGACGCGGCCTTTTGGGTGTATATGCGCCAGTGTCTGTATAATGCATGCATCAATCAGCAGGCGCCCAACGTGGACTTCTCGTTGACCCTGCTGCCCATTCCCTCCTGTCCTGCTGGTGGCGTGGACACCCTGCGGTCCGAGACGGCGTGGGCTAACACCATGACCTGGATCTGCGCGACCGTGGTCCAGTTCTGCTTCGGCTCGCACGCCCAGGAGCCCAGCAACAGGATGGAGAAGTGGCGGGAACTGAGCCGGACGCTGGAGGACTGGGCTACGAATAGACCATCAAGTTTCGACGCTATCTGGCAGAGCGAGGGAGGGTTGTGCGAAGAAGACAGTCCCTTTCCCGAGTACTACTTTGCTGCCGATTGGCACGTGGTTGCCTTCGGTTTCTATCAGCTCGCCTGCATCCTCTTGATAATATACAAACCCAACCCGCGTTTTGCGATCCGGAGCGCGCAGGGCGGAGGGTTGCGGAAGGAAGATGTAAGTTTTTCAGAACCAGACCGCCTAATCCGCTGTTGGATGAACACTCGAGCTGACGATGATAACGACGGCTAGGCTCAGATTCTGGAGCATGCTCGTGCATTGTGCGGCTCCTGTCGGAGTGAGCCGGGCAACGTGCCTGCGAGAATAACCTTGTGTCACAGTGTTTTCCTATGGGGCGGTCTCTTGTACGACCCTTGCGAAAGGAGTTGCTTGGTGCAGCTCCTCCAGGAGCTTGAAGACAACCACGCCTGGCCTACTGCATGGATTATCAACTTACTCAAGGAAGAATGGAGCACCCTTTAGCTGTCTAGGTATCTTTACATTGGTCTATGAAACTGGTATCTGTCTCTTCTGCCACTGCGATAATAGCTGACAAGGACGTTAGACACCCTCCGAGAAACTGACGACCGCGTATTTACCGTTCCTCACCCACGCCTTCCCGGGTGCCTCGGCCTCCACTCTCACGAGCGTGTCCTTGTCTAAACCGACGCAAACATCTGCCTTGTTCGTCCTCAGTGCCAGGATCTTGATCCCGTGTCCCCGGTGACTGCGACGCAGCGGGCCGATGGCCTCTTTGAAGGACACTGTGTGCGGCCAGTTTGCATCGCGGACCAACTTCCGGTAGTTTAGATCGCCCTTGAAGATAACCAGAGCCGAATCCAGGAGGGAGTCGTGTAGTTCTGGCGCGACCACGGGCAGCTCCTGGAAGTCGAAGCCCGTCGTCCAGAACGGGTCTTCCACGACGCTGAGTAGGCCGCTCCTGTAACACTCTTCAAGGCGCTCCGTCATCGAGCGTATACTCTGACGCTGGCTGTCACTGGTGCCGGGGAACAGCGAGACGTCGGCCAGCGCCGAGAGCAGAACGTCCATGTCGTGCGGCATCACATCCGACACGAACCAGGGGATCGACTTCACGTGCAGCCTGATGGCCGACGCAAGGCCCGAGTCCAGCAGATAGAGGGCATACACCAAATCAGTGAAGAGCTCGAACCCGGCGTTGTCCAAGACTATGTCGACCCGCTGACCGCGGTGGGCTCTCAGGTGCTCCCACGCCTGCGGCATGTCGTTGCTCACGATGCGGGCCTGGCCGTCGCGAATCGCGTTCTTCCCCTGCAGCGAGTGGATCTGATCGAGGCTGAGGGAGCTCAGAAGGCTCAGGTCGGTCGCGTTGCCCCAGAGCGCGATCTCGGTCATCTCGGTGAAGATCAGGCGCTGAGATTCTTCGTCGGTCTGGGTGAAAGCCCCCGCATCGGAGAGGGACAGGTATCTCTCGCACAACTCCTCGACGGCTGCGTGCGAGGCGACAAAGGCGCTGAGCTTCTGTCGAGCGAAGATATCGTACCCTCGCCAGAAGGTGGACCGGCTGAAGAGTGTTTGGACGCATCTACCCTTTTCAGCGACTTGCGCCAAGCTTGGAGGGTGTAGACGATTCGACGTACCTGTACAGATAGCACTCTGCAAATAACCAGGGGCAATTGTGCCAGGTGATATTACCGAAGGACTCCATTTGGGTATTGTAACTCTCGATGTCCGGGCGGCCGTCAGAGATCAAGGGGCTGAAGAAGTTGCAGGTCAGCATCTGCCCATCCGCCAAAAGGGGCTCATAGCATCAGGGAAAGGAGAGAACGCACTGCAGTGGTTTATCCTGCATTATCTCGTTCTTGATAATCCTCAGTGTGGCCTGTATACGGCGTCCCTCCTCGATCTGCGCCGGGTTGTCGAACTGCCCAAGTGACTCCTCGACGTCATCGACCATGTTTTGCACGATCTTAGGCCACCTAGTTATGGCCGTCTCGCGGGCCATGGAGCCCTCTTCCGACGTCCATACCTCTCTTGTACCTTCAGGATATGCGGCGGAAGGCATCTTTGTGCGAGCAAGGAAAGGTGTAGACCGTTGGTTGTTGTTGTATTTAACGCCGGTAAACCTCTGTAGACCGTTGGTAGTATGATATGAAATACGACTTCAACAAGCACAAGCCGCAGTGGGAATTCTCAATGGTTTTCTACGTTAAGTACTCTGAGAAGAGCTGTATCGTCACAGGATTTCATGTGTGAAGACTCGTGACAGGCGAGCAAAGCGTTGCACGCCAAATCCAATGGCCTAATTTGGAACACTCATAAGTCTGATCCTGGTTGCCCGAAACAGGAAAGTCGTGTCGAATTACTCGTCTCGAGAAGATACAAACTCATACTACTGGTAGTTAGTGGATTGCTTTAGCGCTCCATTCCGGCCATACTAGCAGTCCCCGGATTCACAACGTGGGCTTCGACTCCGCGAGCTCGTGTCGAGCCCATTCCCGCATTCCGGCTTTCGACTCGGACAATGTACGTCGACACGACTTGATCGCCGTCTGGCTGTCCCGGAGAGCCAATATCCTTTCCTGCGGGGTGATCAGGGCGCGAGACAGCAGAATTTGGATCAATGGAACTCCCGACGAAAGGAATATGTCCTCCGAGATGGCGGTATATAGCCTCTCGTGGTCCGTCGGGAAGACAAGCGAAAAGTGGCTCGAATGAAGCAACGCGTTGTTTATCTTCATATCGTGACACGCAATGGGTTCGCTACACGACCATTCCAACAGCCTCAACGGGCACAGCAACAACGCCAACGGAACACACACCAATGGCAACGGGCTGCCAGCAAACGGAAGTAATGGTGTTCGTAGGCACGCCGATGGGTCTCTAGACCTAACCGTGCTTGGTATGAACAGTGGTACAGCCATGGACGGCATTGACTGCGCACTTGTGCGGTACCGGCAAGCGTCCCCGACCGCTCCTCTTCACATGGATCTTCTGAAGGTACAGTTTGTCCTCTATTGTGCTGTGCTCTGGGCGACACGCTGACTTTTTGGTGCCTCGCATAGTACGACGAGATCCCTGTGCCGCAGCGGATGAAGAAGCCGATCCTCAAAATGCTGCGCGAGACCAGAACGACGCCGAGTGCCATGTCGCAACTCAATGTTCAGCTCGGCCAGATGTTTGCAGATGCCGTGAGAGAGTTCTGCGACAAGCATCACGTCGACATGGACGGGATCGACCTAATCGGCTCCCACGGCCAGACTATCTGGCTCCTCAGCATGCCAAAGGAGGGCGAGACACGCTCGGCATTCTGTCTGGGCGAGGGCACCATCATCAGCGCCGAGACGGGCATCACGACCGTCACCGACTTCCGCCAGGCCGAGCAGTCCGTTGGCCGCCAGGGTGCACCATTGGTTGCCCTCATAGACGGCCTCCTCCTACACCACCCGACCAAGACGCGGCTGTGCCAGAACATCGGGGGTATCGCGAACCTCTGCCTGGTCCCGGCCGACAGCGACGGTGGTGTCGACGCCATGGTTGACTGGGACTGTGGGCCCGGCAACATGTTCATCGACGCGGCCATGAGACACTACACAAACGGAGAGCAGGAGTACGACAAGGACGGCGAATGGGGCGCACAGGGCACCGTCAACCAGGCCATCGTCGACGACTTCCTGTCCAAGAACGAATACATCAACCACCACCCACCCAAGACCACCGGACGCGAGGTCTTCGGCGACAACGAATGCCAGGAGATCATCGAAGCGTGCGAAGCCGCCGGCTGCACCAAGTACGACACCCTGGCGACGGTGACGCGCATCACGGCCCAGAACATCGTGCGCCAGTACCGGGCCTTCCTGCCCAGCTACGGCGTCGACCCGGACGGGATCGACGAGATCTTCATGTGCGGCGGCGGCGCGCGGAACCCCAACATCATCGCCTACCTCCGCGAGCAGCTGCCGAACGCCCGCGTATGCAAGCTCGACGAGACGGGCGTGCCCGCCGACGCGAAGGAGGCCGTGAGTTTCGCGCAGCAGGCCCTGGAGGCGGTGCTGGGGCGCGCCGCCCTCGTCCCCGTCAACAGCGACTCGCTTACCCCGAACTGTATCTCGGGGAAGATCGCGCCGGGTAGGAAGTGGCGGGAGCTGATGAAAATGTGCCTCGCCTTTGGCGATGCGTGGGAGGAAGATGGGCCCTTGCCGACTGTCAAGGATATGGTTGTGGACAAGCCATACACGGACTGGATGCCGTAGAAGGATGACGTCTATTGCGAAGAGGGGTTGGACCTGTCGGCGCCTTGACGATGGAACGTTCGTCTTTTGGTACGGTGCGGTCTCGCCCCATCATTGCCCGATTCTAGGATTGTTTTGAAGCTCCAGACGTGCGTCTAGGCGCAAGGAGGTGAATGGATTCTTCACTTGTCCTCCGTGTTGCATGCGTACCAATCAGTCTTTTGCGATGTGGAGGGGAATGTGCTTGCAAACGACGGTTGTAGCCGAACAGTAATCAATTACATGTCGCGAAGTATCGCCATTCGATCGGAAGCAGCAATGTCACCTCTCTGTTCCTGACGTTACAAAGTGTTTGCGGGGAATGTAGTACAGGGTGGTGCATCGATGCCACTGGATTCGCAGATCGGAGAGGGGGAAGCTGACATAGGGCCGCTCACTCTCTGGACCGTGAACCAGAACAGGAAACGAAATATTGTACATCTTCTCAACTTCGCCCCGAGACGGGCCGACGCGATATTGACCTTTAGGCACAACTTACCATTGGAGGATTTTCTCAGTCATAAGTTGGAGAATATCGAGCAGAGCAGCCGATCTGTCGCTTCGAACTCATCTCGGCCACAGCCTAAACATCGCAATGCCGACAACCAAGCTCTGCTTCGACCACGCGCCGGGCTCAGTTGGCAGAGGACGAGCGGGGAAGCGACCTGTGGTAAAAATGTCTTAAGGAGCCAGATCCGGCCAGAATTAACGCCTTTGCATCATCTCGGCCTCTATGGACCACTGAATGAGAAGCCAGTCTCCTCAAAGATGGGACCTCAGCAAGGAGCGATTCACCGCGCCCCACTGGCCTTCATAGGCCTGCTCCTCTTCTTCTTCAACAACCTCACCGGCGCCCTCTCCACCGCAAACGTTCAGCAGGATGTTGTTGCCGCCACCGCAGCAGGCCGGGAGCGCCTCAGCCTCAACGCCGGCTGGCGCTTCCGTCGCACGGAGGACAATCCAGATGGCGTCACCTACGCGAAGATGAAGCCGTACATCATGCCCGCCGCCAACCCCTTCATCAAGGACGCATCCAAGCACTACACGCGACCTGCGGGGCAGCCCGCCAACGTGACCTTCGCGCAGACCACCTTCGCCGGTAGCGCGTGGGAGGCAGTCGACCTGCCGCACGACTGGGCAGTCAAGGGTCCCTTCTACACAGGGAGTAAGCCCACGGTCGGCGCCGGCATGGGCCGCCTCCCAAGCCAGGGGGTGGGCTGGTACCGGCGCAAGTTCGCGCTCACCGACGCCGAAGCCGGCAAGGCCGTGTACCTGGACGTCGACGGCGCAATGTCGTATGCCATGGTGTGGCTGAACGGCCAGTTCGTCGGAGGCTGGCCGTACGGCTATGCCTCATGGCGCGTTGATCTCACGCCGTATGTGACGCGGGGCGATAATGTCGTCGCTATCAGGGTCGACAACGCCGTTGACAACTCGCGATGGTATCCCGGGGCCGGTATTTACCGCAACGTGTGGCTCACAAAGGTGCACCCGACGCACGTCGGCCAGACGGGGACGTATGTGGTCTCGCGGCAGGTCTCGGCGGCTTCGGCCGTGCTCGATCTGGTTGTACAGGTGGACAATGCCGCCGCAAGCGGCACCACAGCCGTCGAGGTCAACACCGACGTCCACGTGTACGATGCGGCTGCGGCAAGGGCTGGAGAGATTGTCGCACGGTTTCCCAACACGACGCTTAGCGTCGAGGCCGGCAAGTCAAAGACCGCAAACGCGTCGGTCACGCTTCAAAACCCGCAGCTCTGGGGCCCGCCACCGACACAGAAGCCCAACATGTACATTGCAGTAACCCGTCTCTCGATTGGAAGTGAAGTAATCGACGCTTATGAAACGCGTTTTGGCGTACGATCGCTAGAGTATAAAAACGACGGGCTGCGGGTCAATGGCGAGAAGGTGTACCTCCACGGTCTCTGCCAACATCACGATCTGGGCTCGCTCGGCTCGGCATTCAACATCCGGGCAGCAGAGCGTCAGCTAGAAATCCTCCAGGACATGGGCGCCAACGCCATCCGTACGTCGCACAACCCTCCTGCGCCAGAGTTGCTCGACCTGACCGACCGCATGGGTTTCGTGGTTCTCGACGAGATCTTCGACACGTGGAACAACCACAAGACAAAGAACGACTTCCAAACCATCTTCGCCGACTGGCACGAGCCCGACCTTCGCGCCTTCATCCGTCGCGACCGCAATCACCCGTCCATCTTCGCCTGGAGTTTTGGCAACGAGCTCTCGGAGCAGAGCAGTGCCCAAGGCGCGAACACCGGCCGCGAGCTGAAGGGCATCATCAGGGAGGAGGACCCGACACGCCAGACGACGGTTGCGATGAACAGCGCGGGTCCCAACGCCGCCCTCTCCTCCGTCGTCGATATGATCGGCCTAAACTATCAGGGCGAGGGCGCCCAGTCCAACGGCGAGCAGTACCCGGCCTTCCGCTCCAAATTCCCCGACAAGATGCTCTTCAGCACCGAGAGCGCGTCGGCCATCAGCTCGCGCGGGCAGTACATGTTCCCCGTGGCCGCGAGCAACAACGCCAAGGTCAGCGGCACGCAGGGCGGCAACCCGACGACAAAGCAGGTCAACGCATACGACATCTACGCTGTCGACTGGGGCGCGTCGGCCGACCGCGTCTTCGAGGTGCAGGACCGCTACCCGTACGTCGCGGGCGAGTTCGTCTGGACGGGGTGGGACTACCTCGGCGAGCCGACGCCGTACGACACGCGCAGCAGCTACTTCGGCATCGTCGACCTCGCCGGGTTCCCCAAGGACAGGTTCTACCTGTACCAGTCGCGCTGGCGGCCCGACCTGCGCGCGGCGCACGTGCTGCCTCACTGGAACTGGCCCGGGCGCGAAGGGCAGGTCACGCCCGTGCACGTCTTCTCGGCGGGGACCGAGGCGGAGCTGTTCCTCAACGGCAGGTCGCAGGGCCGTCAGACGAGGAAGGCGTTCACGTACCGCTTCCGCTGGGACAACGTCACGTACGAGGCAGGGGAACTGCGCGTCGTGACGTACAAGGACGGCAAGGAGTGGGCGACCGCGACGGTGCGCACGCCCGGGGCCGCGGCGGGGTTGCAGCTGTCGACGTACAAGAACCGGACGAGCATTGCGGGAGACGGCGTGGACCTGGCGTTCGTCACGGCGGCAGTGGTGGATGCGAAATGGGAGTTTGTCGCGACGGCGACGGATAACATCACGTTCTCGGTCAAGGGGCCTGGCGAGATTGTGTCGACGGATAATGGCGATGCGACGGACTATATGGCGTTCCCGTCCAAGGAGCGCAAGGCGTTTGCCGGTCTGGCGCTGGCCATTGTGCGGGCCAAGGCGGGCGCGAAGACAGAGCCGATTGTTGTGACTGCTGAGGCAAAGGGTCTGAAGACGGGCGAGGTTACGATTCAGGTGGGATGAATGCTACACCCGTGGCAGGACTTCGTATATTAGCGCGGTAACAATCTAATCGTCGCGTTGTCGGCAACCGTGGCAGGGATGGTTCAGGTACTGCGCTAACATGCGTAATCTTGGAACAGGTGAAGATGTTCAGACAACGGATGGAATGAATGATGCATCTCGATCGTCCTCTCCAAGAAACAAGCTAAAACATGCCAGGGTCCTTCCTAGCGTGGGAGCATAGGGCTTGGCGGCCTTGGCAGAGTCCGAAACGGCAGCCGCTTGGCGCTAACGCAGGCTGGGATTTGCGGGGATCACGCCAGGGGTACGTCATATGCTCCACCGACACGCTGCTTGCTCCTCTTGGTCATTTCCAGGTTGTGTCATCATGAAAACAGGTACTTCAAAACGTTCCATGTTCGTGCTACAGTTTACAGATTCTCGTATTATAACAACAATTCTCTCAGTCTTCAATTGCTCTCTCTCATCCTCGTTAGCGTCCTATAATTACATACCTTCAAGGTCCATTCTATCAGCCTCCAGTTGCGACCTAAATGAGATCAATTTCTGTAGACCGTTAAGCCTTGACACACCACAATGACTGACATGGAAGAAGAAGCGTCCCGGCGGTCGTACGGCAAGCCATACGGCGCAAAACATCCTGTGCCCACCATCCATGGTTACAAAGAACGCAAAAACGAGATAGAGCAGCAGGAACAGCAAGCCAGCTATGCCGTCTCAGACAACGAGGAGGGACAAGATGACAACAGTCCCTCCAAGCCCAGGAAGGCTTACGGCGCCGTGAAAGCCATTGCCAAAGGAGAAGACAAGCAAGACGGTGACGAAGGCCAACCGTACCAATCGTCCAGCCGGAATGACCCCGGCCGGCCGATGAGGTCAGACAGAACAGAGAGCAATAACAACGACGACAGGTCGTCCATCAGTTCAATCCCCGGCGTGGACGTCCAAGACCACACGGACGACAACAAGGGCAAAGATGGCAACAAGCAGCAAAAGTCCGCATCAGAGACAGCCGCCAGCCACCTCGACCCGAAACAGAAACGCAAAGACATGAAGAAGATCAAGCGTCACGGCGGCGGCCGCGAGGTAACAGACCCGGTCACTCACCTTCCGGTCATGATGCGCGACATGACGGACCGGGACCTCACCAGCGCACCGGAGAACGAGTCCGGGGCCGGGACGGACCACAGAAACCGGACTGGTGCGGTGGGCAAGTCAAAGGAGGAGCTTGACGCCGAGCAGGACGAGCTGAACCGGGGCACTTCGGGTATGAGGAAGCTGTTCCCTCCTCCTGACTTCGAGGATACCAAGAATGAGATGGCCAGGGTTTATCGCGTTGCTATTGGTGCGGGGCTGGGGATTATCAGTGCGGTCGGCTTGCTTGCGCTTGTGGTGATCAGTGCCTTGCAGTCCGGCCATGGGGAAAGGAAGAATTGGGTTGCCGGCGACGGCAAGGGTAGAGAGGCTTCATGGTCGTGGATGTGGATTACTGTCACGTTGGCCATGACAGCGGGTACAGCCTTCGGGGTTGTCTTTGTCATATCGAGCTGGCTGTCGAAGAAGGTGGAAAGCATCTTCGACGACGAGACATGGGACGCCGACAGAAACGAGGAGAACAAGACGGTTGAATCGGACGCTGAGCTACCCGAGTCGACAGCCTGGCTGAACAGCCTCCTTTCCTCCATCTGGCCACTCGTCAACCCGGACCTCCTCTCCTCCCTCGCCGACACCCTGGAGGACGTCATGCAAGCATCTCTCCCCAAAGTGGTGCGTATGGTCAGCGTCGACGATATGGGCCAAGGCAGCGAAGCTTTCCGCATCCTTGGCATCCGCTGGCTCCCTACAGCTGCGGCAGGGCAGTCCGTCGACAAGGACGGCAATCTCAAAGAAGCCAAGTCCAACGACCGCGCCGCTCCCGGAGAGGGCCAGATCGAGGACGGCGAGAAGAACGACCAAGCGCAGAAGAGCGAGGAGGAGAAGAACAGCTCCAGCGCGCAGGAGGAAGAGGCCATGCGCGAGGGCATGGAGGCCGAGGAAGGGGACTTTGTCAACCTCGAACTTGCGTTTGCGTACCGTGCGAGGTCGTCGGGGAAGTCGATCCAGAGCAAGGCCAAGAATGCACATCTCTACCTCAAATTTTACCTGCCGGGTGGAATTGCCGTTCCGGTTTGGGTTGAACTGAAGGGCATGATTGGCATAATGCGTGTGCGGCTGCAACTCACACCGGACCCACCGTTCTTCGACTTGTGCACATTGACTTTCCTCGGCCAGCCGAGGGCGAACTTGTCGTGTGTTCCGCTGTCGAAGCACAGTCTCAATCTGATGGACGTTCCTCTACTTTCTTCCTTTGTGCAGTCTTCGATCGACGCCGCACTGGCGGAGTACGTCGCCCCCAAGTCACTGACGCTCAACCTCAAGGACATGTTGGTTGGCGACGACTTCAAGAAAGACACATCGGCACGTGGAGTAATCATGGTGAACATCAAGTCAGCCTGGGACTTCAAGGACGGCGACGGAGGCATCGGCCCTATGCAAGGATCGAGCGACTCGTACGTCACCGTGGCGTGGGGCAAATTCGGCAAGCCCCTGGCCTCAACACGCATCATCGTCGATGAGCAGCGGCCCGTTTGGAATGAGTGGGCATTCATCCCCGTCACGGCGGAGGAGATCAACGCCGACGAAACGCTCCGCCTCCAGCTCTGGGACTCGGACAAGTACACCGCCGACGACGACTTGGGGAGGGTAGAGCTGACCCTCAAGGAAGTAATGCACGGTTCCAAGACGAAGAACAAGATGCACGACCGCGAAGACGAATTCCACGCCGAAGACGCCGACGAAAAGATGCCGGGCCGCCTGGCCTGGTCGGTGGGCTACTTCGAGAAGGCGCACATTCAACAGCGTCAGCTAGACCAGCAGACCGTCGATCCCGGCATCCGCAGCCTAGACGCGCTGAAGAAACAAGTGTCCGACCAGGCGAAGTGGAAGCTCCGCGAGGCCGATACAGACAAGGACCAGCAGAAGGAACTCCACCAGCAGACGGTGCAAGACTTCAAGGAGAAAGAAAATGACATGATCATCTCCGCACCGCCACCCGACGACCTGCGCAGTGGGATAGTTAGTATCCAGATCCACAACATCACCGGTCTCGAGACAGGGAAGTTGAAAAAGAAGAGCAGCAAAGGGGAGGACCGAGAAGACGAGGCAGAGCAGAACGATGAGCTACCCGACAGTTACTGCACGATCATTCTGAACCACCAGAAGGTCTACCGCACCCGGACGAAGCCCAAGAATGCCAAGCCGTTCTTCAACGCCGGTACTGAGAAGTTTGTGCGCGATTGGACGACGGCGGAGTTAATCGTGTCCGTCCGAGACAGCAGGGAGCACGAGGAGGACCCATTGATGGGGATTGTGTACCTGCCTTTGCGGAGGGTGTTTGAGAAGCGCAGTCAGGTGATGGAAACGTACCCGCTTGCTGGCGGGATAGGGTACGGCCGGGCGCGGATAAGCCTTGTTTGGCGGAGTGTGGAGTTGAAGTTGCCTAAAGAATTAGCTGGTTGGGATTACGGGACTGTGGAGATTAAAGTTCCGTTGAAGCTGAAGCGGGACAATGACAGTCTGAAGGACTGCAGGATCAAACTCCAGACGAAATTGGGGAGGGTCAAGCTCAAGAGAGGGGACGGCGAGGGAGAGTGGAAGCCGAAGAAACCTACCGAACACGGCAGCGTGTTTCTGGGTGTCACGAAGAGGTACGCTACGCCACTCGTGGTGGAGTTCCGGAAGAGCAGTCTGGGTCCGGACCACAGTCCGGCTTTCGGTGTGTTCTGGCTTTGCGACGTGCCCGATGAGGAGGAAAAGACTGTTACTGTCAAGGTGTGGAAGGGGGGGAAGGCGAATATGAAACGCGCGAGGAACTGCTATGGATACGAGGGCCTCGAGGAAGGGGAGCAGCCCTTGGGCGAGATCGACCTGACGGTCAAATTCTGGAGGGGACTGAGCGGGTATCACAAGAGCTACGCGCACAAGGCGAAGAATTCGGTGGTTAAGGACGTGATGGAGGTGTTGGACATCATCGCCGACGAGAAGATGGGCATCGACGACGAAGAAGAAGGTGAAGGCATATCATCATCAGACAGTGATTCCGACACCGACTCCGATTACGAGAAGTTGTACGGCGATGGTAGCGGCAGCGGGAACAAGAAGAAGAAGAGCTCCCAGCAGGACCTGCAGAAGAAGAAGATGCTGCGGAAGGCCGGGCAAGACAGCAGCAGCGACTCGGACGAGGACGGACACAAGAACCCGGTCAAGAAAATAACGGACCGGGTTCTGACCGGGGATAAAGACGGGTCGGAGGACGGAAGCAGGGGGCTCAGGGCCCAGGTGCAGGACTACATGGACCACCACAAGAGTCTGCATAGGAAGCATCGGGGCGTGATGCAGTGGAAGGGTGCGAGGACGCTGGACTGGATCGGAAGCAAGGCGAAGCATGGGAAGGGGAAGGTGGAAGAGATCTTCGAGCATCGGGATAAGGAGCAGGGGATTGAGACGGAGGTTTAAGGTTTACGATGGGATGGGATGGGATGGTGAGGGTTTTGTCCCTAATTTTATGCAGCTCGACGGCAGTGGAACAAACGGGAAACATTCCATTATGACAAACCTACCTAGACAAGACAACGCGCCGATATTGCGATTTTTCTACTGGACAACTTTGAGAGCCCTGGCTCGGCCGTTGCCCGCCTCGGAATAACGTGGCCGGAATGTTACAACTTAAGGACCATCTCATACCGAGCACCAGAAGCTTCGTAACCCCCGGGGCTGTCCGAGAAGTCGAGTGTCCACATCACACCCCGCACCAAGTTGTTTCCTCGAACTTACAATATCTGCACTGATGTGTATTTCGAAGGTACTCGATGGCTCCAGTCTGATATGCACGCAATATTCCCACGTGCTCCTCACACACTTCGGCAAGGCTCCCCCCTAATGCATGGCCATTCCATCAGACAAACATTAACTTTAGCTGCAGCTCAAGACCCGTATTTCTCTTCCGGTTTCGGATTCTGTGCCATACTATCTCCTGCTGCGTTAGGTTGGGCAGGAGTTCGAGTCTGCCCCTATTCAAGTGCTGGTCAGTGTTGGATAGGGGTAATATAGCACCGGTCGAACACAGACAATCTTGTTTTGGTCGATGGCTAAGGTGTACTGCAGGTTGCTACCCAACAACTTGCTCGATCCCTCTCAAACCCGAATTCCATTAGATAAGGTACTGGAAACCTAAATCTGTCCGAGCTCTGCGTCCGGGCCATCTGTAGATGGTATGGAAAAGCTCCCCGACGGCGGTGAGGAGAGGCAGCACAGAACTTCGGACTGAACAACCTACGAGTGCACGGAGTTTCTCCACGACACACGATTTTTATTTAAGCTTGCTCTCGCCCACCCAAGACTTGTTTTCCTTTCTCTCCTCTTTTCTTCCTCGTCAACCACAAGACTTCAAAACGCACCTGGAAAGCTCACAGCTGCATTCAGCAGCAACACTACCACACCGTTATTGTGCCACTTGATCTCGAATCATCTCAACAATACTCAGTCTCTCGATATCAACATCGCTGTCAAGATGGATGTCAGAAAGAGAGACCCCTGGCGAGCTGGCGACATCGCCTATCTCAGTGACAGTGAGTATTTCTATCTCCGAGAATGGGATGCCCTCATCAGGACCGGCACTCTCGACGAAGGGACCACTGGCCACCCGTGTATCATCCTCAGAACCATGCCGGATAATCGCTTCGTCATCACCACGGTCTCGGCCTTCGGTTCCAGCGTCCACAACAGGAACCCGGTGGCCCCCTGGAAACGTGGTTTGCACGGCCAAGCGCACCTCTACCGTTCCTTCGAGGGTAGCGAACTCAGCCGCTACAACGTCAAACCCCTGCGGCTGGTACCCGGTCAGCAATGGCACAAGCCAAAGGCTTCGTGGGTCAAGATTACCAACGTCTACGAAGTCCCGGGATCCGTACTCAGAGAGTACAAGCCAGAGTGCGGATACCGGCGCCGGATGGACCGGGACAGCCTGGTCGACCTCCGCCGCGACATCGCAAAAAATAGCTTCAAATATGATGCACGTTGGGAGTTCGAGGCCACATCGTCACCAATCAAAAGACAGTCCTCGCCCCCGCCTACTACGGGACAGCGTCAAGCCATGCCGGAGGCCCCCGTGGCTCCTTCTCCCCAGTGGCGCCGTTTCACCGACATCACCAATCGGCCTCGGGCACGGGCTCCACGCTGGCTTGACAGTGCATCGACTCCAAAGCTCCAGAGCCGGCCTATCACCAACCCGGCTCCGTCGATGCAAGCGACGGCTTACACACCACGCTCGGTAACTTCGTGGGCGGACATCGTCGCACAGCCACCTAGGAGGCCCACGCCCAGCGTTGGTGTCCCTCATCGGGCCCCTCGCTGTCTCAAGGTCGAGCGCCCTCAATGGGTCAAGGATGTGGCTTAGAAAGCCCTGCCTGCCTTCATTGGAGCATTCGGTTAGTATTTCCCTCGTCTCTCCACGTGTATTCTCTCCGGGCACAGGACTGACCGGTAACACCAGTTATTCTCGGCTGGTATGTCTAAGGACACGCCGCAGCCGCCAGAATTCCGAGCCTGTTCTGCCGCCACACGACCACGGTCAAAACAATATCAGCGAGCTCGAGAACTCAACAACTCGCTCGCTCGTGGCTGGGTTTTCGGAATTTCCTCGTCGATGGTGGCGTCTTGTAGCAACGGTGACTGTAAGTAACTGTTCTCTGCCCCCTCAACCTGCACCGTCCGCCGCGGATTGGTAGTTGCTCGACGTGACAGCAAGCTGACAGTCGACTACAGACAAGACGGTGTAGTACCGCAAACTGCACCACCACAACACCAAGCAGAACACCAACCAGCATGCGAGCCAGCGCCTCCATCACCTGGCTTCTCGACGCCGACTGGCAAGTGCCTCGGGTTCGCGACGTACAGAAAAGCGTCCAACCCGAGCTCCTGCCTGCCCTTCGAACGCATGCTTGACCAACGTCCGGGCGTCACCAAAACGTTCAAAGACGCCTGCAGCGTGTCAGATGACCTCCATTTCTCTGACCCTTGTCGACCCTTGCCTACCATGCCACCTCGGACGCTGCCGTTGGTCAAGTCGTACTAGACGACCAAAAATTCTCCGGTTCAGGACTTTGTTGGAAGCCCCTCTCAACGGTCTGCACCCCCTTGGCACGCACTTTAATGTGTCCCCGTGTCAATACCACAAAGCAGATCAACCCAACGCCACCTGGGCACGCACTCCAAAGTGACCCGTGTTGATACCGGCGTCGAGCAACCTCAACCAGCGGGCCAGTCCAACAACCCTGAACTAAGACATCGGACCACCGCAACGGAGCCGGACGATCCAACACCCAGTTCTTTCGACAGTGGTTAGACGCTCTTGGAACCTCCGCGCGGGGGTTCCAATCCATCTCCGAGCATCGCAAACACCCCTCGACGTTGCGCACTTTCTAGTCAACGGTCCTTTGTATCATCCTCCCGAGGATCGGATGTGCCATCACCGGCCCTCGGCCCGGCACATCTTAAAACAATACAAAATCATTCCGAGCCAGCCTCGAAGACGACACCTCACCCATGTGGCGCAGCCGACGACATCCCGGCTGGACGACGTGGCGGCGCCTACCACAACCAAGCGCTTGCGGCTGCTAACTGCGCATGCGGCCAAATCCCCCAACCTCAAGTCCGCCCCTCGGCGTCGCACGGGATCGAGGTGCTCGTGGCATCAAGTATACCAGCGAGGTCTTAGCGACACCTTTGGTACGTGCCTTCCCTCTCTTCCCTCCTCCTCCACTCACACAATCTGCTAACACTCCCTCCTCCAGCTGAACGCGACAGCAACCCCGAGCTCCAGCACCGATCTGTCTCGAAGACGAACACCAGAAACCTCTTGCTTTTTCTGCGTCTCTCTCTACCCCCGGAACCCACGCAGCGTAGCCTATACCATTACAGGCCAGACGACGCGGCGGCAACAACCTCAAGCGCACATACTCTCTCACCCGGCCCCTCGCGTTACGTGAGCCATGCAAAAACAACTCGAAAGCCCGCCCTTCGGCGTTGCGTGGGATTCCTAGGTGTTCGTACCCCAAGCAAACAGCGTGGCATGGTAACAATAACTCGTAAGTCCCACCCATGATAAGTGCTCTTGATGGTCATTGTGATCCTAACGAGTCGCCAGGCCAAGGCACCTCCTACCACCCAAGCAGCCAAGACGTCGGAACCCCAGGCTCAAGGGCAGGGTGACGATGTTGCGGCTGCTGTTGATCTACGAATCACACCTCCCTCAGTGATCATGTCGAGAGTTCCGCCCTCCTCTCGGCACGCACTTTGATGTGTCCCCGTGTCGATACCAGATGGCGGAATACTTGTTGGTTGATGAGGGAAAGAAAGGGAAATGATGTATATATTGGAAGCTCAATGATGACGAGCGGGCAAATAAATATGGGCTCCGGCGCGGGACTTGGACGTCAAGGGAAATATGTTGATGACAAGGAGTGATCTTTCTCGCTCGTGATGTTGTGAGGTGGTGGTTGAACCTTCGTTAAAGGTTTGCTGACGTACCCTACACTGAACGATGGCTGAGTAATGCGGGCCGCCTCCACCCGCCCCACCATTTGTCCCCAACCGCCAAGCTGACTTCATCTCCGTGACATCACCTCCATTAAACACACCGGGGCTTCACATCGCGGACGTACGAGGTCCAGCAAGTGCGCTGTGTCCCTCACGATGACGTCCTCGTCGTCTTCCATTGACACGGACGTGACGAAGCCACTTTTGAGCTCAGGGACATCGTCGCCAATTCACAGCTCACCCTCACGTCCAGCATCATGTCGCAGCCGTCACTCATCCCAAACCTCCACCAGCCGCCATAACACCTCCCCTTTTCCCTCACTTTCCTCCCTCCGAACCCGAACAACAGCAGCAATGACCTCATTCTTCATACTAGGCCTCTTCACCTCCACCATCGGCGTCGTGCTACCCTACCTAGAGTCCTACTACTCCCTAACCGACACCCAGGTGTCAACCATCTTCCTCGCCGCGCCGGTGGGCTACATCCTCGCCTCATCGCTGACCTCCCTTGTACACCTCCGTCTCGGTCAGCGAGGGATAGCAGTCATTGGTCCGCTCTTCCAAATCCTGTTTGCCGCCGGTGCAGCGGCACATCCACCATTCCCTCTTCTCCTTGTAGCCGTGGCTTGCGGCAACTTCGGCGCCGGTCTGCTGGACGCGTCATGGTGCGCTTGGGCTGCTGGAAGGGAGAATGCTAATGCAGTGTCGGGCCTACTGCACGGGTCTTACTCCGCTGGGGCAGCAGTTGGGCCATTCGTCGCTGGGGCTTTACTTGCTGGGGCCAGACCTTGGTATCACTGGTATTACGTCTTAGTACGTCCCCCATTCCCAGCGTGTTATCATAACACTAAACCCAATTCTAGCTCGCCTTCTCCCTCCTGGAACTACTCTTCCTCCCCCTCGCCTTCCGTCACGAAGACGCCACCCGCTACCGGCAGGACAAGAACCACTACCCCAACCCATCCCCAGAGTCCGCCACCCTCCTCGCCCACGCCAGATCCCTCCTCACCCGCCCCGTCATCTGGGCGAGCGCAGCCTACCTCCTAACCTACGCCGGCACCGAACTCGCCATCTCGGACTGGATAGTCGTCTACATGCTCCGCGCGCGGCACGCAACGCCCTACCTCGCCAGCATGTGTTCCTCCTCTTTCTGGATCGGTATGGCCGTCGGCCGGTTCTCCCTCGGTCCCGTCACGGACCGGTTCGGCGTCCGGGCTGCGGTGGTCGTGTACCTCCTCTTGGGCATTGCGTCCGACCTGTTGTTCTACGCCATCGATGGTTCAGCTGCGGCTGTGATCATTATGGCGGCGTTGGGGTTCTGGTGCGGACCGCTGTTCCCTTCGGCGATAGTAAGGCTGAATGCAAGCTTGCCGAGGGAGCTGCATGTGCCCGCTGTGGCGTTCGTTGCGAGCGTGGGGCAGGTGGGCGGTGCGGTGCTGCCGTTTGGGCTGGGGGTTGTGGCGGAGCGGTGGGGGATTGGGGTGTTTCAAGGTGTTATCTTTGTGCAGATGGCGGCGAGCTTGGGGATTTGGATGGTGTTCCCGAGTGGAGTTGAGGGGACTGATGATGATGGTTGTCACGATGTCGTTGAACCTGTTCTGGCCTGAGGTGATCACCAGGGGTGGATGCCTGGGGCATAAGGCTACTGATTACCTAACCACCCTCAGGTTTGCACCTCACGTTACTACCATCGTTTCTCCCAGATAAGCTTCCGTCGGATACAACCGCGACTGCGACCCTCCGCGAGACGTCACTCGTCCTTCTCCTCTTCCATCCGCAATAGGCAGGAGGAAGGAAGATCTCTCCGGAAAAGTGGAATCGGCTGCCGGGCTAACGGTGCCGATCCACGATCCCACGTCCGGGGCCGTGTTCCATTGGCGGGACCGCCTATTGCGCCATCTCACCCCGGCGACATGCAAGCCAAGTCAACATACCGGATGTCAACTGCGTCAGTGGCTTTAGTGTGCCATCGGGTTGGGTTGACCCGACCGTTGGGGGGATGGTGCCAATGGCGCGCCAGAGGGCTTGTTTCTTATTCTCCGAAGGGATGGTATAAAACTAACTGGCCCTTGCACAGAGTGACATGCTGCCTGGTTGCGACCTTTGCGATCTCTGTGCTTCATCCCGACATTGTTCAACATGGGAGGAAAGGAAGACCCGGTGGGCAACGACGTCCCAAGGGAGACGACATCAGAGGAGATAACCGTTGCTTCGTCAAAAGACTTGGACGAGACATATGCTATCTACAAGGAGCAACACGATGACGCGGTGCTCGACCCCGTTGAGGCGCGTCGTGTGCTGCGCAGGATCGATTGGCACCTATTGCCGCTGCTCATGGGGTCTTACATGCTGCAGTACCTCGACAAGTCTAGCATCAACTTTGCCAGTGTCTATGGTCTGCAGAAGGGAACGAACCTCCATGGACAGCAGTATGCTTGGCTTTCATCCATCTTTTACTTCGGTATGTCCCTTCCGTTGTGTGGTAGAGTTGCCCGACATGGAACTGATCTCGGGACAGGCTACCTCTTCGCCCAGTACCCGGCCGGCTACCTCATGCAACGCCTTCCAGTTGCCAAAGTAATCGGCGTCAGCACCCTAGGTAAACCTCTTTCTTCCTCATCCACACACCACCAGATGGGCGCAACTAATGTCACCCAGCCTGGGGCGTCCTGATCCTCACTACTCCCGCCTGCAACAACTTCGCCGGCATAGCAACCAACCGCTTCCTCCTCGGTCTCTTCGAAGCCGTCGTCAACCCGGGCTTCGTTCTCGTCATGTCGATGTGGTACCAAAAGGCCGAGCAGCCCTTCCGACTCGTCATATACTACTCCATGAACGGGTGGGCAGGCATCTTCGGCGGCCTGCTGGGCTACGCGATAGGCCACATCACCACTGGCCTGCCGCAGTGGATGTACGTGTTCCTCATCTTCGGCAGTGTCAGCTTCGCGTGGGGTATCGTGTTCCTCCTGTTCATGCCCGATCTTCCGTCGACGGCGCGGTTCTTGAGCAAGCGCGAGGCGGCTGTGGCTGTTGAGCGAGTGGCTTCGAATCGGCAGGGGGTGAAGAATCATCACTTCAAGAAATATCAAATGTGGCAGACACTCCGAGATCCGAAGACGTGGATCCTGTTCGTCATGTCCATTGCAGCGCAGATCCCCAATGCCGCTCAGTCGACTGTGAGTATTCCCCCTCCACCATATGCTCTTGGTTCAACTACTAACCGCGAGACTGTCCACAGTTCATGTCCATCATCCTCAAAACCTTCGGCTTCACCACCCTCCAGACGCAGTACATGCAAATACCCGGCAACGTGGTGCAGATCACCTCCCTCCTGGCCTCGGGCTACATCGCCTCCCGGTTCCCCAACATGCGCTGCATCGTCATGATCTTCGGTAATCTCGTGTGCGTCATGTGCGGCGGCCTGCTCGTCGGTCTCTCCCCCGGCGACAGCGGCACGGAGAACAGGTGGGGCCGCATCGTGGCGCTGTGGCTCTGCTCGTTCCAGAGCGTGGGCTTCGCGATGAGCCTGACAATGGTGAGCAGTAACGTCGCGGGTTATACCAAGAAGCAGCTCACGGGGGCGTTTATCTTCGTGGGCTACTGCGTGGGGAATATTGTCGGCCCGCAGACGTTCCTGGATCGGGAGGCGCCGCTTTATCGGAGTGCTTATATTGCGTGAGTTTTCTTTCCCCTGTGCAAACACTGTGATAGGCATGTGGCTGATGAGTTGATGATGCAGCATCCTGATCGGTTACTCTGTCAAGACTGTCGCCGTCATGGTCCTCTACGCGTACATGTGGAGCGAGAACAAGAGACGCGACAGAGAGGCGGCTGCGGATCCGCGTGGTGTCGAAGAGCGTGAACAGGAGGCTATCGAGAAAGGGATGCGGGACATGACCGAGATCGACAACAAGGGCTTCAGATATGCCTTGTAGCGGTTGCAGTGCGAACACATGCCTGCAGTCGATGCATTGGGCCGACAGTCTCGGCCGAATGCGGAGAAGCCCATCCTCTACCCCGGATGACGACGCTGCAGCACATCTTGGCAACGCGGGGTCGCAGTAGGGTAGGTCGGCAAACCTGTCCCACACTGTGGAGGCCACAAAGACAGACAGATGATCGTGCAGAGTCGGTTCTCATCACACCGGACATGCGGACAAATATTTGGCATTCTTTTCCTACTTTTGTCACTTTTTCGTGCATCGGCATTAATGAACCGCTCGGGATCTCCGTGGTCGAATCCGTGCAGTCGGAAATGCCGAATCTCAGGGTCTTCGTGGCCCCCACATTCCGACCCCTAACCCTTGGCGTCCACCGGCATGCTCATGTCCCCGGTCCTTCTTAAGGGACGATGTTCCGCGGATTCCAGGTCTACCTCCCCCAGCTATCGATAGACCTCTTTGGTATTCTTGAACTTGTCTCCAATTCCGCTTGAATCCACCCAAAATGTCCATCCCAGTCCTCACAACGCCGCCCCCAGAGCGGACAAACTACATAATCGACCAACTTGAAGGCGAGCGCATCACCATCCCGGGGAGCAAGGGCACCTTCCGCATTCTCGCCTCGGCAAAGCAGACGAACGGCGGCATAGCTGTCTTCCAGAGCGGCGCGGTCCTCTCCGACGCCCCCGGCTTCCACTGGCACGCCGAGGCGCACGACGTCTTCTACGTCGTCAAGGGGTACCTCAAGTTATGGAATGGCGATAAGTGCCGGATCATGGGGCCGGGGGATTTTGCCTATATCCCTCCTGTGAGTTCTGACAAGGAATAACCTGGCACGGAGTGATGGATACTAACAAGCAGACAGAAAGTAATCCACAACCCCGAACTCCTAGGCCCGCACACCGAGACCCTCGGCCTCATCGCCCCGGGGGACTGGATCGACTTCTTCCGCTACATAAGCGAGGAGTACAAGGGCAACATCCTGCCCGAGCTGGACGACCGGGACCTCGTCTCCATCCTGATACCCAAGGTCATGTCCGCCAAGGACAAGTACGACGTCAACTTCGTGCGGCCGGGGACGTACGACGCCCCCGCAGTAGGCGGGTGGCTGGACACAGAGAACACCCTGCCCGGACCGCTGGAGCCGTATTTCCTCCGCGCCAACACGGGGCCGAGGTGGATGTTGGGCGGAGTGATGTCGAGGCCGTTCATCAACGCGTCGCAGTGCGACGGGAAGTTTGCGATTTCGAGTATCGAGGGGTCGGGTGCGTATGGGGAGGGGGCGAACCCGTTGGGCGGGAGGTGGGTTACGTTTGCCGAGGTCGACCACTGTTTCGTTGTATCGGAGGGACTGTTGAAGGTTAGGATCGAGGGCGAGGAAGGGTGGAACTCGGTTCGGGAGGGGCAGACGGTCGTTGTTGCGGCGGGCCAGGCGTTCAGGCTTGCATTTGGGAGTCGGTATGTCAGGGCCATATCGTGTACGAACGGGCCTGGTGTGGAGGAGTTGATTCAGACTGCTGGAAAGCCGTACGAGCAGTTTGTGCTGCCGGAAGAGGCTGGTGCTTGGGAGGAGGAGAGGTTCTTGGAGGCGGCTGGGAAGCTGGGTGTGAAAGTCGGTGATAAGGCGTAGGCTGCAAGGTCCAGAAATAAAGGAGAGTTGTCTGAACTTCAATGGTATCATCGCTGCTGACTAGGGTTAACGTCGAACTTACAAAAGGCCGCCCTTTCGCCCTGCACTATTGCACACGGCATGGGAGCCATTCCCTAGTCATCTACGTCAATACTGGCAAGCGCACTAGCCGACGGGACAAAGAACACACTCCCCGTTAGTGGCCGAGAATAGTCCAGCAGCCGATCATGCATCCCCACCGGCTCGCCGACGAACATCCTCTGCAGCATCTTCTCGATAACCCACAGCCGTCGCGTATAACCGATGAAATACGTGCCAAACTCCCCCGCGCCAGGCGAGCCAAACGGCATATTATCTCGCAAAATATCGTGCTCACCCCCATCCTCGTCCTCGATGGTGCTCAGCGTCTTGTGCGACCTCTGCTCCGGCCCGGTCGCGTCGTCCAGCTCCATGTTCTCGAACTTCGTGCGACCCAGGATCGCCTCCTGCTGCTCAACTTTGAGACCTCGCCAGCTGGGCATGTCGTGCACGTACTTCTGCACCACGACGTAACTCCCCCCCGCGACAGGCGCGTCTTCCTCCGCCGCTACCAAGACGGCGTCCTGCACCGCCGGCCCGGTCGGGTTGGCCGTGCCGTCGATGAAACCCAGCAGATCACGGTTGTCGAAGTACCTGTGACGCGCATAAGCCCAATGATCAACACCCCATCCCTCAAACCGGAATTGCACATCACCAAAAACTCACCTAAACCCAACAGTCTCATCCTCCACCCGCACCGCATCCCCCAGCACCTCCAACAACTGCCTCTCAAACTCAAAGCACAGGTCCCTCCTCTCGCTGCGGATGTGAAACAGCAGATCCCCCGGCGTCGAGACGGCGGTGTGCTTACCCCCGACCACGGGGCGAAAGGGGCGCAGCTCCGCCGGGCGCGGCAGGCCGCCTGTCACGCCGTCCCAGACGTCGCTGCCGACGCCGACGGTGCAGGTGAAGGCCGCGCCGAGGTCGCGGAAGGCGACGTTCTTGACTAGGTCGTCTATGCCGGCCACGACGGAGCGGGCTTTGCTCATTGCGTCGGGGGATGATTTGGACACTGTTAGGACGAGGAAGATGGCTGATGCGGTCAGGGGGGCGTCGACGCGCTGGGGTTCGATGGGGACGCGCCGGTTTGCTGAGGAATTCGCCATTGCCCTGGTTGTCTCTATGCGGCGGAGATGAAGAGGGCTTGTTGGGAGCTGGTGGAAGGATTGACGCCGGGTCGCTGATGCTAGGCTCCGTGCTGGGTGTGGCCTGGCTGGTTGTAGTTTGGGGATGATAGGTGCACGGATAAGAACTCTGTTCAAGGTTCCTTGCTTGGTGGATGGATGGCAGAGGGCTCTGATGAAGATGGGTCCTCGTGCCGTTCTCGAGATCATCTTGGTTAGATATCTGAAGCTATCTCGAGTTTGATGATGACTGGTGAGCCAGAACCGTGGTCTGATGCTCGATGACAGGGGTTAGCTTGAGCTTACTCAGCCCCTGACCTTTGTTGTTCCTACCTACCTTCCTCCACAACCCCTCTTCCAGTAAGGGGCTGGCACAGCTGATTCTCGGTGTTCAAACAACCTTGGATAGCAAAGTGGTAATTTTAAAGTTATGGAGCGGAACTACAAATGCCACCGATGACCCCTATAAGGCCAGTTTTGCTCACTGGTGCCAACTGCCAGCTCAAATGATGCGCCATAATGTGTCCCTTCTTGACCGAACTTGACTTCTTGTGTGGCTGAGGCTGTGATGGTCGACCGCGAGACCCTCAGTTCCGCTTGGAGTGCGTGCTGAAGCTCGACGTGAGGCATGCCGCTGGGCCCCTCGACAATTCTGCAGCGTCGAGAGATGCAGATGGTGGCCATCACCCGGGAGTTACAAGGACACTTAGACCTGTGGTTGGGCTTCACGGTGAGTTGGTTGCCCATCTTTTGTAGTACAGTCCTCGTGTGTCTACATATCTCTATACGTCATAACTGTATACGGTGTTCCCTTTTCCTCACCCCGCATGATACGGCTAGTGTCCCCTTCGGCCCAGTACCCCGTATAGCCCTTCTCAAAGAGACCCATTCTCTTGTGCCAGGAGTCCCGCATCTTTTTATACAGACCCGGTCTCGAATTCTCACCCACCCACCCAAAGTCCACGTCTTTCACAGCCGGGTTAAAGTAGTGCCTACAAACCTCCACTCGTCCCAGGTCCCACAGCACGTAGGCTAGCTCCCGCAGCCCGGAAGGGTGATGGTCGACATCCATGACCCACTCCCGGTGCTCCAGCCCCTCAAATGCGTCCTTCCAAGCCATACAAGGGCCTTTGTCTGGGTCGTTGTACTGGGAGCAAGGGGGTAGGGAGAGGAAATGGTGTCTGACATGTTGTGGATCGATTTGAACTGTTCATATCTCTCTTTCAACTTGCGGTGTAGGGGACTTGTTGTCAGTATTGCTGGGAGGTTATTGGCGATCCGGTGAACGCGCCGAAAAGGCACGCGGCCGTCATCACCTCCCTCTTCGTCTCATACGAGTCTGTTTTTACCAGACTGTCGATGAACTCGATTCCCTTGGGAAACTGTGGCTGTTAGGACGGCGAACATCATGATATGGAAGATGGGCTCAGGGGAATATATAGCAGTAGGTTTGTCACTTACAATGACGTTCTTCCATTCATTCGCATTCGGTCTATAAACGTAATCGGCGGGATCCTACCGGTAATACCCCATCGCCATGTGCCCAAACACCACGTCGTGGGCCACAACTTCAGATGTCCCTACCATGGTTAGCATGCTGCATATGAACAAGGCGTGAAGCAGCAATGGAGTTCAAACCTTCAGTGAGCTTGAGATCTAGGAACTGGTATATACAGCAGAGTTGCTCTATCTCCCAAGGGGGACATGGCGCGAAGAAATACTCGTTGTCTTCGAACCACACGGGGTACTGAAAGGACAGCCTGCCGTCAGGAGGACCGGGGTAAAAGAGCTTGTGCCAAAGCTCGACGCGATAGAAGGCGCGGCAGTTTCGCACATGCTCCGTGGGTGACAGGTCGAGGATTCGTTGCTCCTCAGGCAAGAGCCGGGCAACATGCTTCCAAGCATTGGAGGCAAGATCGGCAGCCCACTGCTTGATGATGTTGTGCCTGGCGACGAGCTTCCGACACATCAGACGGATGTCATGTCTTCCGAGCGCCTTCAGGCGATCCAAGAAGACAGATGGCTGATTGTAGAGGTCTTGGAGGATTGCTTTGCGTGCGCCAATATGTGTAAAAAGACCGTGCGGCCCCCGCTCGGCTGAGGCAAGTGCCAGGGCCGGAGGCAGAAGCTCATATGGGATGTTGTTGCGGATAATTGCGAACTCGACACCGCTGGCCTCTTTCAGTGCTGAGTTGAACATTCGGCAGGTGATGGCGGCATGGTCGAGGGACTCGATACTGTCGAGATTCTTGAGAATTATACCTAGGATCTCGATGGGGAGATCCTTGAAGGCGGCCATCTTGATGAGGTGATGGCGTGGTTGGATGGTTCCGCGTCGTCAAGTATTGCTATCGAGAAGATGATATCGTTGAAAGACAGAGAAAGAAAATATGGATCGCACGTGGGTGTGGTCAACGCTTCGCCTGAGCGCGGAAAAGATAAAGTGAAGTTGATAAGCCGAGAACTGCCCTCGTGTCCAAAAAGTGTTGTTGAAGTTTCGAAGAGGACAGGGCAAACAAAGACAGAAGTCAAACCTGGAAAGACGAAGGTCGACGGGTGGGTCCACGCTTAGACTGAGGTGCCTTCCGACTTCAACTTCAACTCTGATCCAAAGATGGCAGGTACCTCCCTGGTGGCTTGGGGGTAGGTAAGCTGAATGCGCAGCTGCTTTTACCCGTTCAGGTCGTGCCTGCCCTGTACCGCTGATAATTCTCACAATAACTCGAAACAGACAGACTGGTGGTTCCTGTCATCATCTCTTGCAGCTAAGGTACCTACAGGTACGTACATTAAACAACCAACTCATCCGCCCCAAGCCTGCTAATGCTCGTCCACCCCTCCGTCTCCGTCTCCTTCAAATCCAACATCTTGTTTCCCGCCCCAAACCGATCGAGCTTATCGTGGCCCCAAAACTCCATCGCCGTCTCGGGCCTCCACCGCCACGACCTCGCAAACTTGTCCTCTAGCTTCCCCTCCACACAGTCGACGATAAACCCGCCTATCGAGGGGATATGCATGAACCCATGCCCCGAATCACCAGCCGCCACGACCAGCGACTTGTGTCTCGGATGATACGTGATCAAGAACGCCCGGTTAGGCGTATCAGCGCACCAGCACATCCTCGCAAAAGTAAACGGCCGCTCCGCCAAGTGCGGCATAACCTCCCGCAGGAACTCCCTCATTCTCCGCTCCGAGGAGACGGGCACCTCGTGTTTGGCGACGGGTACGGACTGCGGGAGGGCGGACCCGGGAGTGGTGACCCAGTTGCAGTAGCCGGGATGCTCGTCACAGAGCTTGAGCTCGTGCTTGTCCTCGTCCGGCTCCATGAAGAAGCCCTTCTCTATGTTGAACAGCACGGGGAGGTTCTTGTAGAGCTTGGTTTCTTCGTCCGTCATGGGGATGTGGCCCAGCGTCCAGGCCGTGGGACGGAGCTGGTTCTCGAAGTCGAGGAGTTGCGGGGCGTTGGCGCCCATGGCGAGGATTGTGCGGTCGGCTAGGTGCTGCTTGCCGTCTGCCGTTGTGGCGCCGCGGACGTCGCCGTCTTGGTGGAGGAGGCTGGCGACTTTCCCCTCTGGAGACCCGTCGATGAACGTCACGCCCAGCCGCTTGGCCTCGTGGTAGCACGATACCAGGGCCTTTCGGGCGTGTACCCACCCAGCGCCGGAGGACTTATAGTAGCCCTCCCACCCCGGGAAGTCGCCGGTCAGCACACCCGCTGGCATGGTGCTCTTGAAGTCCTCGGCCGTGGTGAGCTTCTTGAACGAGTCTGGATTGTGATGCCTGATCTCACGCTCAACAAGTCTTTCTATTGACTCGGGCGTGGATCCGGCTACAATGTAACCTGTGTCGTGGTAATAGGGTTTGAACACCGGGTCGTTCTCCCAGCCCTGGTTTGCTGCGTTTAGCAGTGTCTGGGCGACGGCGGCCTCGTCATCCCCGTCGGTGAAGCAGCCTAAACTGTTGGTTAACTTGTGTATTACCGCATGACAGACTGGCTGGAAACTTACCTTGCTCCACGATCTTGTTTACATCGTTTCCAGCGGAGATGGGTGAAGGAATGGGGTGAGCGTCAAGGACAATGACGTTGGTATACCCTCGGCGAGCCAAGTGAAGTGCGGTAGAGCAGCCCCAAGTACCGCCGCCAAGGATCAATATCTTGGATTGCTTGGTAAGTTCGGTAGCCATTTGCTTGGTCTTCCGACAATGCTTATCTTGAGTTTTCTTGATCTTCTTGTTAACAGCCGGTTTCTCCTGTGCCAACTGACCTGAGCGATGTGATTGTGATTGTTCAGGTGTTTATGTGAAGGGAACCTGCAAATCCAAGCCAAGATATATCAGAATCCGGTGCCATCTTCCCCCTTCATGTCGTCGTGACAATGACACGTGAGCATAGAGAAGAAGGTACAGCCGACGGGACCTCCGCTCTAATCCGGTTCAGGATTAGCCGGCCCCGCTTCTCCGCGCCGTCCTTCCTCCGGTCGAGATTATCATCGGCCCCGCACGACGACCCACAGCCAATGATTAATATGGGCCTTTCGGCTCATCTTCTCCGCCCGTGATGGCGCTCCCCCCCCGATTCCCCGCAAACATCTTCCTTCTCGTCTGACACCCGACTGCATGTCAAAGTTCGGTTCTACCTTACCCTCCAGTGGATACCATCTCATCTAATACGCTCCCTCCAAGTGCGCGTGCGCGCGACGCGCTTACGACCATCCCACCATGCCGCGGAGGAGGAAGGCGGACGCTGCCAACACGCCGGTCCAGAAGCGAGCTCGGACCGGGTGCCTGACCTGCCGGACACGAAAGGTCAAATGCGACGAGACGAAGCCCCGGTGCAAGCAATGCGAGCGACGAGGGCTGACTTGCCAGACCGGCATCCAGCTGAAGTGGGAACAAGAGTTCAGCAGTCGGGGCCTCGCCTTCGGCCGGCAGGGGAGGTGGTCCAAAGATCGGACCCCCGGATCCCCAGCGACGCCAACGTCGGTCTCCCTCGACTGCCAGGACCCGGTGGAGTGGTGCGCCCTGCCATTGGTCCGGCCACATCACTTCATCAACACCTTCTACTACGACTTCGACCTTGACAGCTGCAAGGAAGGTCCAGACGAAGAAGGTCCAGGCGAGGCAGCTGTCGGGGAGTCGCTGGCGTCGAGCATCGACACCTTGGGCTTACTACAGCCGGAGGACATCTTCGTATCGCCTACTATCGCTCCGGCTACCACCACAACCCTCACCTTATCACGATCCCCATCTCCATTTCCCAGCCTATTCACCGTCGACTCCAAACTCCTGGAATACTACCTCCTCCGCCTCTGTCCCCTCACCACCCCCTCGAAACTAGCGTCCTCCCCCTTCGCCCAACTAATCGTCCCCCTCTTCGGCTCCGCGGGACAAGAAGATGTCCAGCAAGCAGTCATGGCCCTCTCGGCGCGGCACAGGAGCAAAACCGACACCCGCTGGTCCAAGACAGCCATGGCCCTCAAAGGCGGCGTCATCGCATCCCTACGCCGGCGGCTCCTTACCGCCGACAACATGATCTGGGACCCGCAGATCCTCATCATCATGATGTTCCTCTGCCTCTACGAGATCGTCGACAACTGCGACCACCGCTGGGTGATCCACCTGCGCGCGAGCGAGGACATCATCCGCCGCAGCCGCCAGATCCCCGCCCCGCACGTCTACGGGGACTTCGGGCAGCTGACGACGTTTACGGAGCGCTTCTTCGCGTTTCAGGACGTCATCAGCCGGACGGCGTGCGGGAACTCACCGCTGTTCGGGGTCGAGTACTGGGACTACGCCGCCGAGCCGGGTGATATTGATGGTTGGATGGGGTGCAGCCCGTCGCTGGTCAAGATCCTGTGTCGGATTACGGAGCTCAGCAGGGTGAAGTCGAGGGGGAAGATATCGCCCGGCGAGTTTGAGGAGCAGTCTGCTGGTCTGGAGCGGGAGCTGGATGAGATGAGGCAGGTGGATGCGCTTGAGGAGGGCGATACACTGGCTTCTGCTGCTGAGTTGAAGAGGAAGAGCATACTGCTGTACCATCACTGCGTGCTTTACGATGCGGGACCGTCTACGCCGTTTGTGTCTGAGTCTGTGAGGGAGATACTGGAGGGACTACGAGATCTTGTCCGCGCGGGAGTAACGGCGGCATTGGCTTTTCCCGTGTTTGTCGCGGCTGTCGAGCTGGATCCGGTCGATGACCAGCTCTTTTACGATACGGAGACTGGGGAGCCAGTGCACGGCCGACGTCTCGTGCTGGAGACGCTGGAGGAGATAGGGCGGTCGTCGCTGTCCAACATCTCCAGGACGAGGGCGGTCATCCAGAAGGTCTGGAGGTCGAGAGACATGGCGCTCGATGAGGAAACGCCGCCTCACAAACGACGTGGGAAAGAGACGAACGACTGGAGTTTCTTTGTTGGGCCGTATAGTTCCAATATCAGTCTCGCCTGAGGGCGACATGTCTGTACGATAACGATACCAATTCACGCATTGCTCTTTTGGCCTCTAGCACTCTCTACCTCCCAATTGATCCCTGGCTAGTGGTTACCCCAGACCCGGATATCGGCAACAAGTGCGCAGTGGCGAAACAAATCCCGCCTCCCGGCCAGGCGAACGAGCTAGGCAAGATCCGGAGTGGTGCGGTCCCCGCATCGGCGCGGTTCTGTCGTGCATTCAAGCTTTATTATTCCTTGCGATAAGCGAGCTAGCTCCTCGCCTGGACCTTCTACCTCCCCTCACGATACCCCAACGGTGAGTGCTCACCTGAACAACGCCTATCTCACCTATCTCCTTCCATGATCGTCGTGAACCTTATCTGCTTTAGCGCAAGCTTGATACACCTCCCCGGCTTGAAGCGCGGGGAAGGTGTAAGTGCCACATCCTCGGGTGATATGACAAGACTTATATATATATCTCCAGACGATGCTGGGTCTTCGTCGTTCGATATGATGTGAAAATCATATCATTGCTCGGTTCGAAAACTGTTTGGTATTGAAGATGGCAGAACATACGGATCAAATGAGGGTGCCTGGCACCGAGCTGCTGGTTGATGGTACGACTTACACCTCTCACCTCACGCGCATACTGGACACCCAATTGACCAATCACAGTTACGAAAAACCTCAACATCTCCCACGCCTCCGGCCACTCGGACATCGTCCTCATCCCGCAGCCTACCGAATGTGGTCGGGACCCTCTGGTAACACCCCCAAGTATCTCTGACACAACGCATGTTCATCAACTGACTCCCTATGCCCACAGACGTGGTCGAAATGGAAGAAGTACTACCAGCTCTTCCTCGTCGCACTATACGCATGCGCCTTCTCCTTTGGCGAGAACACCCTCGGAGGTACGCTAGCCACCAAACCTGTCCCAGTCGGCGCAATATAACGATGTCATATAGCGGCATGGACGACCGTCAGCGAGGAGACGGGCGTCTCCCTCACAAACATGAACGGCGGTAGCGCTCTGAACTACTTGCTTCTGGTACGTTTGCCTGCAGGGCACACTTCGGCCGGAGTACTGACATGCGGCATAGGGCCTCGTCAACATCTGGTGGATACCAGTCGCCAACATGATCGGCCGCCGTTTCGTCTTCCTCGTCACGACGGTCCTCTGTTGCATGGCGGGTGTCGGTTTGGGCTCGTTCCACGGAGTCGGATCATATATGGCTGTCCAGATCCTAAACGGGTTGGGCACGTCGGCGTATCAGGCTGTTATCCAGCTTGCTGTGAGTTCTATGTCCGATCATTACCCTTCGACATGACATGCTTACATGGTTGCTTGAAGATATTCGACATGTTCTTCGTCCACGACAGAGGCGCAATGTTGTCCGTCTACCTCTTCGGTCAACAGCTGGGCTCGATGTGCGTCACTCATCCACCATTCCCCTCCCATCCATCTCTGTCTAACCACCTATCAGTCTCGGCCTCATCTCCGGCGGCTCAATAGCCGACACAGTAGGCTGGCGCTGGTCCCAGTACATAGTAGCCATAATCGACGCCGCCGTATTCATCCTCCTCTTCTTCTCCTTCGAAGAGACCATGTTCCCGCGCTTCCTCTTCAACTCGAGCATCATCGAAGCTATCCCCCACTACGACGAGAAACCGGGACAGGAAGAGACCTCCCCTACAGAACCCGGGAAACTCTCCAGCGACCGCGAAATTGACCTCCGCGCCATCTCCCACGCCAGCGCCGACCGCGCCCTAGCGACCCAATTCCCCAAACGCACCTACCTCCAGCGCCTCAAGCCCTGGACCTACGAACCCCGCAACAAAACAACCTTCATGCAGTACTTCCGCCGGCCCTTCTTCCTCTGGGGTTTTCCCAACGTCGTCATAGCCGGCTTCATCTTCGCCTTCGGCTGCACGGCGGGCATCGTCTCCTTCAACACCATCTCCGAGATTCTCTCGAACCCGCCCTACGACTTCTCCACCACCTCCACGGGGCTGGTCTTCTTCGCCGCGCTGGTGGGGAATTGTATTGGTTGGGCGACGGGCGTGATGAGCGATCAGCTCGTCATCTTCCTGGCGCGCCGCAACGGCGGTGTGAAGGAGCCTGAGATGAGGCTTTGGATGCTGGTGCCGTGTGCCTTGTATGCCGGGCTGGGGTACATGTTGTATGGTTGGGGCGCGCAGACAGGGGCGCATTGGATTACTGTTGCTATTGGCGTGGGCGGGATGATCAGCCACCAGGTGGGTGCGTGTGCGATTGCTACGGCTTATGCTATGGAGTGTTTTCCCGGGGTAAGTTTTTCGGTTCCTGTGACTGTGGAGGGATTGGTGCTGACAATAACAGATATCCGGAGAGCTGGTCGTGGTGCTGGCTATGTGCAGCTCGCTCGTCAATTTCGCTATCTCGTACTCGGTGCAGCCGTTCATCAACGCTGCCGGGTACGGGTGGACGTTCTTCTTCTTTGGCATGTGCGTGCTGGCGTCCATGGCTGCGGCTATCCCGCTACTCAAGTACGGGAAGCGGTGGAGGGCGTGGAAGGCTCCGAGGTACTATCAGTTCCTCGAGGAGGTTGGTGGACCGACTGATGTAGTGGCTTGAAGCTTCTTTGTGATGGGTCCGTTGGTGCGTCTTCTGGGTCTTTTGATCTCCGGACTGACTTGTCCGAATGTCCTGCAATATGTGACTGTGTTATCTACTTTCTCTTAGTCAAGCGGATAGCGTGTTATTTTTGGCATCCAATGGTCTCATGCTGTTATAATCCTCTCGTATCCTGCGGCTGTGTTGTCATACTCAGAGTCTGCCTGGCTCGAACAGACTCTCGTGGGATCATGTTTGCTCCAAGCCACCGACTCGGTCACACTCGGAAGCGGCTGTAACCTGTCACAGAGACATGTTAGTCTCACCCGGGATATTGCTTTCCGCTGAGGGTGCCGTCCAAAGCCCACACTCCACCTGCCGACGATGCACAAGTCGGCGTCGAGTAACACTCGTCACATCTGCGCCCCAGTCAAGATGCCCTGAGGCGGAGCCTGTACCACAGTCATGGCCAGACATCTATATATACCTCTATCTTTCTTCCCATATGTCTCATCTCCCTTTCCTCCCCTCATGCAATAGATGCCAACACACATATGCCACATTACAAACGAGTATCAGTGACACACAACTCTCCCCCTGTAACAACACCTCCTCACCACCCACGAGTGTCCCGGGACGAAGCAATGCCAGCCGACCCGACCGACTTGAGGAATAAGTATGGTCTGGACGACGGCTTGCATTACGTCCCGGGCACACCTGTATACCGAGCTTACGATGAGTACAAACAATCATCACGGCGAGCGGAGACAGCGAGAGTGCGATATGACCGTGCAGCCAACCTCTTGAGAGTTCCTCAGGGAAGGGAGCTGGGCGACGGCCAGTTCCCTAGAGGTTCTTCACCATATCGGATGTTCTTTCCAGAGGACCACGCGGGTTTGCTTCCCTTGGCTGAGGAGGCCTTCAGGACTGCGCGGGAGTAAGTGTCTAACACCCTAGAATGACATGCCGAAATAGTTGGCTAAAACATAGGTGGTAACTGCGTCGCAGCCACGCTGAGAAACGTGAAGCGTTCAATGTTCGGTACGAAAAGGTCCTGGAGGCCAAGGGCGTGTGCTAGAGCCACACGCACGCGGTCGTGGTGGAACGGAAAATTGTAGGGAGGTATCGAGAATATGCAGAGGAGCATCAGCAATTTTCTGATGGGTAAGGGGGACAGGAGAGAGGAAGACTTTTGGATTCCAGCCACCATTGAGGTTTCAGCGGGAGGACAGTTTTGCTTTGACCGATGACCTAGAGGAGGAGCTTAGGAGCTTTGGAGGGCTTAGACCTGAAAGCGACATGTTAGTTGACTTAACACGAATGGCGAGCAATACCTTTCTTGGAGAGCAAGCGTGTTTGAGTAGCAGAGTTCCCTCGCCCAGTCCCGGCTATAATCGACTGACATCTGCCCAAGGCGGCAAATCCGGAGTCAACTGCAAACCCGTAAGCCTCACCTTAATGGGATAATGATGGAAATTTTCGCATTGACTATGAAGGCTGTCTCAAGTTAGGCCCCAGCGGACTGCAAATCCGACTTCGAGATCGGTTCGAGATTCCCTCACGGCTCAGGCATGAGATGCTGCCAAGAATGGCATGATATCCCGCCTGCGGATCCCGCCCTGTGCATCCGCGAGGTGTAAAATGAAGTAAAGCAACGCAACACTCCTCGTTCTTGCTGCCCTCCCTCAATGCCGAGGTAGGCACTGACAATTTTGCCCTCGACAAAGCTTCCCGAGCTACTGAAACTCGAGCGCAATGTTCTGCGATCCGACTTTGTCGCCTAGATAGTAGACCGGAAACTCTGTGGAGGCTTCAGATGGCACCATCTCAATATCGTAGGACCATTTCTTCATCTTCTTACCCATCCAGCCATCGAAATCCTCCAGCCTGTCGTAATTGAGGTCATCCATCGTGATCTTGATGTCGCACAGCTTCTTGACGGTCGCATCACGCCGGCTTGGCGGAAGTAGTTCATCGCACTCGTAGATTGAGACCCTGTGATCCTCGCCCTCGAAATCTTCCTTCGTGACATACTTGCGGAGGAAGGTGTGGCGAACAGCTTCTTTCCTGGACACGTTACTGCCCTGATACATGAGTTAGCGTCAGACATCGCCCTAAATCAAATGCGTGAGTTCAGGCGCGAAGTCAAGAGTGGTAGATCCGCCCGCGCGATAATCGAAGATGCCGGCTTGTTTGGCTGCGTCTGTCATGCCACTGCGAGCATAGTCAGGCCAGATTGCGGGAACGGTGATGACGACGTGGAACTTGAGTGCATCAACCACAGACTTGCTCCGAGCTCGCTCGATGGTGGCAATGACGTGGTTCCAGAGTCCCTTCAGATAGTCCTATGACGTCTATCGCCGTCTTGTTCATCTCGGCCAACAGGGTGTTGCCTCGAGCAAGGATGCCGGAACGTTTCATCTCTGGCGTGAGATCGGAGTCACGCAGTAGAAGTAGTTTGAACCACCGAAGAGGCTCTGAATCAGCGGGGACCGAGTAACCCCACATGACTCGATCATCCTTGTAGCACAGTTCCGTGGGCGCCTTACTCTCTTCTCTTCCGGTGCCGGGCCACGAAGTGATCAGGTTGATTTGACTCTCCTCGAAATCGGCCAGGGTAGCCCATGCAGCACCAGAGAAGCTTCCGAGGTATTAGCTTCGAAAACCTATGAATAACAGCTATGTCATTACTTACGTCGTTCCAAAGTCGATTCCGATGACAATGAAGCTGTCCAAGTCTCCACGCTTGCTTTTCTTGAACTTCTTCACCGCATCTTTGAAACCCAAAGCCTGGGTGGCCGTCCTCTTACGTGACGACATGTCGATTTGTCCTCACTGGTGGACGGTTGCTGATTGTCGGTTGTAGGAAAGGGACTGGCGAAAGGGGGTGGAAGGGCAAATCACTTCCAGGCAATCATAACTAGGAGTGGTCGTGAACGAACAACGATGACGGAAAGGAGAGATCGAGGTATCTCTGCAAATTTGAAGAGAGTTGTGTAAACCGGTATTTATAACCAGGTAGGGTGAGGGAGAAATAAGAGTGGTAATGAAATTTGGATGGGGAGTAGCGTAAAGTGAGCTGAAGTTGAGGGAAATGCCAGATTAAGGTGCCTTCTAGGCCGCTGGAAAAGTACATGCACCAGGTACCGATCCTAATAGTTCAGGCAGCTACCAGGGCCAAAGTAGCGACACAGGGACTAGAAAGGCAAGAGCAAATCGAGCGATGCCCAGGGTCCCCATTTCAAAGGAGAAGGCACCTATGTTAATATCTGCCTTGCACCAATCAGACGGAGGTACTAGTAGCAACTGGAAAGTGAAGAAAGCCTATCAGGTGCTTTCTTAATGATCTCATAAACTTTTGACTTCTGACTTCAACCCGATCCCCATACCTTAGTTTTCTGGGTACCTTACCACCCAAACAGGTCTTGCAATCCCAAAAATCTCTCCTCTTTCAACCTCCATTTGCCTTTCATTCATACCTGGAGTTGGACCTGACCAAACCCGCTCTCCCAGCATAAAAGATTTGCTTCTCGCTCCCAGCACATGAGTTAGGGTGAGACACAAGGTTTTAACAACCATGTTCCGCTACTGACATTTGAATTGAGATAGGCATTCTCGAGGCGTCACCATCACCAGCATAATGGACCAAGGCAAGAAACCGCGGGGTGCAGCGGACAAAGGCCCCCAGATTGCCCAGACTCGCAGCTCTGGAGGCCTTGGAAATCGCAGCACCACAACCACTCCCCAAGGAACATCACTCCGACCTCAGCCCGTCGCCTCTGGCATCGATTCCGGGTTGTCAAGGGCTTGTGGAGGCACCAGGAACTCCATTCTTCAAGATCCTGCACGCTCTCAGCCTGGCATGGCAAGATCCGGCTCGAGTGTCCCAAAGAAGCGAGCTCAATCACCTGAGTCACAGCTGGAGACTGAGGTTCAGCGGCATCGTCAGACACAAGCTCAGCTGAATCATGCCATGTCTGCTCTTGAGAAAGAGAGAGCGGCACACTCTGAGACTCGCAGCGAGCTCGAGAACAAGCATGATGAGGTGAAGGACATGCGCAAGCGCTGGCTGGATTCTGCCACCCAGCTGAATAGCCTGATTCGGCAAGGGCAGACCCCGAACCAGATGACGGACGACGAGATCATCCAGAAAGTATCTGCTCTCCGCTTTACCATCAAGAGCTTTGCCTTGCAATTCTTCGGGGACGACATCAAGCAACTCGAAATCGACGGCGCCGCTTCGGATTTCCTCAACCACTATGTGCAGCTCCCTGAGGATTATCTCGAAGCATACATGCAGTCGCAATCATTCCGTCCTATGCTGGTCCGAGCATTCCTGTGGGAGTATATCCGGGAGCATGTCTTCGGCGAGTTTTGTTGGGCCCCAGACCCTATTGGCCGTTCCATGACGCACACTGTCCGCTTTCTCGGTATTTCCTCCTCGTGGTATTTCACATGGAGATATGCACTAACAACGAGCTAGTAGCTCCTGAGGGAGACGATGGCCGCAGCCCACAACCTGATATAGTGCGGACATTCCATAGTTGGAGAGCCAAGACAAGCTCTCTTCTTGTCGAGGCTATTGGTCGGCGAGGAGGCCAGACTTCGGACCATCGCCAGAAATTCTGCGTTAACGAAGCCGCGGGGATTTGCGGAGTTCTGAGTTCATTCTCTACAACAGACCCGGTCCTCCTTCAGTCTCGTCTATCAGATCTGATCCGTAAGAGTCTGGAGATAGACGAGGGGTTAAGCAAGCAGGTCGCGTGGATTCATCTTGCCGGGTTTGAGTCGCCGTGTCTGCTCGGCAATCTGCATTCAATTTACATGGAGCTCGAGCGCGGTCACACAAGTACAGCTGCTGATCAACAAGTTCAGCTTGTTCTGTCCCCATTTCTTTGCAGACTCGGGAACTCCTCCGGCGAGGCATACCACGTGTGGCAGATATTGCAGAAGGCAGAGGTATCATGTAAGGTGCCACCTTCTCTCATGGATGACGGAACACCTCGTGCAGCCTCGGTTTGATTGGGGACTCAACAATTTCCACAGCGAAATGAAGTCCAAGCGAAAGACTGATTATTGAGGCAAACGCAAATTATTTATGGAATGTCGCGATGGCTTTAGGAAGTTGAGAGGTCCGTTTGAGATCCCCAATGCTTCTAAGATGAGTGAAAGGCATGCTTCGTGGTGGGCGAATCTGAGATTGAAGCTATGAATTTCAGTCTTTTTCACACTGAGCCTACTCTCCAAGTTGCCAGAAGTTTCCGGTGGTGGCGATGGTTTCCATAGCAATAGAGATACGTTGATTTCCTAACCAGTGACTCGTGCTGAACATGCTGGCCCCCATTGTGTTGCCTCACAAAAGCTGTACGACCTCTGATGGGCCCTGTCGTCAGTAACTCACGTCTGATTAGGAGCACCAGTATGAGGTTAGCTGATGTTTTTCTATAAATCGTTCGTTTATCAGAAGCTGTTCTTTGTACGAGGTACAAAAAGAAAGGAAGCTGGGGTCAGAATGGCCCCTCACTGTTTCCATCTCTTGAGGGAGAACATCAGACAATGGCCTGGCGTCTCATATCTTTACCTGAGGTTCGGTCCGTCCCGTGGAGACTCCTTGCGCGGCCCACACGCCATTTCCAACCAACCATTCACGAATGGTTTCGGACATGTCACACTCCAGCATCCCTTCCTGGCTCTGCACCAATGTAACCATCAATCACATCAATCACAAGGACTATCAACACTTAATATCCATTGTGACCATGGTAAAATGTCCTCCCATTGCCTCTCCTTTTTCCAACAAAGCATGAGTCGACAGCCACTCCCCATTCTAGCTTGTACGAGTTCGATTACTCCGGCTGAGACGATGACAACTTCTCGTACCAGATCACGCCCCCCGGTCGGCACCAAGCCCCGGCCGCAACGAAATCATCACGCCCTCAGATATCAATCGTCTTTTAGCACAGGGGTTGCTATATACTGCCGGACCGTGCTCGCAACGACTCCGCAAGAGTCGACTTAACAGATTCAGCAACCAAGAGCACCAAGCCATTCCACCGATAATCTCACCTCAATCGCCCAACACTTTCACGAAGATCCCAGACACCTCGATCTTCCGAGTGACTCCACTTCGCATCGGTTTTCGAGCAGAGAAGGGTCAGAAGGCCACAGCTTCGTCAGACCTGTGGACTAACTGGCAGAAAAGAGGTCTGTACAGACGTTGTTGAACTGTTGAACCCCCTTTTGAACAGAGCGATGCCATTGACGCTGTTTCTGGTGCGTGGATGAGCAGCCAATATGTTGCGGACCTGGTTCCTGATTGATCTCAGCATTCTTCCATCTCATCGTGTCGCGGGCTGTCCTCAATGAACACTGACATGGATTTCTTTCTTGTTGGGAACATTAGGTACCCGCGATATTAATGCGACACTGATGTCGACATCTTGCAAGCCGGGCATCTTTCTAAGGCGCTCGTCTGGTGTCAAGTTAGCTGCATATCTCAATAAAGAGGGCTTCACCGGATGCTGTGTGGGATACCTACCGATAAACTGCTCGATCTGCACGACAACGGACGTCCATGCCGTCGATGCCTCGAGAGTCCACTCGTCTTCCACCACGATGAACATGACAACTTGTCTCTCCCATAGAAGTACTCCGCAAGGCGGACTGCGGGCATCGGGTTCACATTGGAATGGTTGGATTTGATGCATCCTAGAGATTGAAGACCATTTGAATGGAACATGGATTTACCTCTCGATACGAGATCCGCGGAGACTATCCCGGAGATGCCTGGCTTTGTCACTAACTGCATCGCCATATCCTGCCAGGCCTGAATCAATGCAGTTTCAAGCTTCTGGCTTTAGCTACATTTGCTGAGGCGCCGTAACATTCTGGACGATGAGATGCCAAGTAACTGTCAGCGCATCACCATCAAACTGAACCTTTCTGCCATAGCGGGACCAACCAGATTTTGTCTTTGCTATCCGACAGACTGCGACGCATTTCAATTAATGTGCCACAAGCTCCTGCTTCACGGACTGCCAGCACTAATCAGTAGCCTTGACACCCCGGCTCCGGATATACTCCTCAACCGCGGGCCTGACATCCGTCTGCGGAGCCGGCAACCCAAGCAGCGCATTCGCCGTCTCGCCCTCAGGCACAGCATGGCCTGCCCCATCAGTGAAGGCCCAGAGATGCAGGAAATCAACAAAGGCACCACCACCATCACCCCTAGCGAGCTTCTCGTGCCCTTCCTTCTCCACATCCGCCGTCTTGACATGGGTAAGCGTGAATTTCTTGCCCAGCACCTCCTCCAACGCCTTGACAATCGCGTTCTGGTTGGTCTGGTATTGCACCACCTCGACGAACTTGTTCCTCGTCTCCTCCTCGTGCTTGAGCACCTGAGCCACAGCCGTGCCGATGTAGGGCAGGTCGCAGGTGGAGAATATCTCGTTGCCCGAGTCGTAGATGGTGGCCTTGCGGTCTTTGACGTGAATGTCTAGGACGCCTGTGTCCAGGCCCTTAAGAATGTTAGTCGAGGACGAAGGCCAGAAATGGGAAAGTGAAGCATGGATTTACCCAGTCAAAGAACCCACTAGTCCCAACGCCCGTCCACGTAAAGCCAGGGTTCTCCCTCGCCTTCTCCTCCACATACGCCGCCGTCCGCGCCTTCCCGTCCAGCATCTGCCTCAGCATTTTGCCGTCGGCAAATCGCTCGAACCGCTCCAGGTTGTGCCCGAACTCGGACGGGATGAAGCGCTTCACGCCTGCCGCAACGGCGGCGTCGACGAGGGCATTCTGGCCCGTGAAGGCGACGACTTCGGTGGCGGTGGCGGAGACGACGGCGTCCTGGCCTGACAGGGCGGCCGTGAGCTCTTCGACCGAGTTGGGGTCCGCGCGGCGGAGCTCGACTTCGGACGGGAAGGTTGCCGTGGAGGTCGGGCGGGTGATGGCTGTTACGGCGAAGCCCGCGTTGAGGAGGGCGCGGACGAGGGGGGTGCCGACGTTACCGCTTGCGCCGACTACTGCTACCGTCTTGATGCCCATTCTTGGGGTATTTGGTCGAATGAGAGAGAGGTTGACGATGTGGAATGTCGGAAACTAAGGAATATGTTGAGAATGAAGGCCGATCTGGGATGTTGTGTACCATGCTAGCATGGCGGAGAGGCTCCCCTTTATACTCGAGAGGCTCTCAAGATGTTAACTCTTTGGCAGACGTCGCACCGCCACTCGAAGCGTGTTCGGCTCGCCATCACCAACAGTCTCCAAAGGCGCCGCAGATTGACTCTTTGAGAGTTTCTTGGTCAGCGTCCTAAGACAGCAACCTCGCAGGCCTGAAGTGCGCCCATGGTGTCGTACCAGCCGCGTTCCCGTCGTCGGAATACGCATGATGAGGTGTGGCCCGGCCCGCGCCATTGCTGGGTTGAAAGAAAATATTTGTCAGGCGCGCAGGTTTGTAATAATCCCCCGCTGCAAATGCTGGAAATGGACGATCGCGCGCGGAGGTCTCGGTAAGGACTAGCGCTAAGATCTCATTAAGCGAAGCGCTGTGATTGGGTATAACCTTTCCGCGACTGCCTAAAGCGGAAAACAAGTGGCGGCCCTGGGCTGGTTGTAGATTGGAGATTGCACCACAAGACGGCATCAATGCTTCACACTTCCGCTACGCTTTCGAGTTACAGACCTGGGAATTCGTGCTACCTGTCCTTCCACCTTTCTTGCTTTTCCTGGAGCTACAAAAAAAGTTCTTTCCCACCTCCCATTGACCTTGGGCCATGATAACACATCACACAAAGCCACAGAAAGGACAAAGCATTGTGCAGTGCCATTTTCTCAATTTCTTGGTCCGGATTTCGCTACGTACCAGACTTCTCGGCTACCTTGTTCCATACCGGAAGGCATGTCTCATCTGTACAAGTCCACAGCCTGCCTCACATGTTCAGCTTCCTCTCACGGTTGCTCTCTACCATATCCAACGACTCTTACAGACACTACGATTCGAGACACCTTGAGAACACAATGCAATACGGCCGACCCAACATAAGGCACCTGCGCCACCAGATCCCAGCAAAATGAGATGCGCCATCAGGCAGCCCGGATACTGGGCTGCGACTTTGGTGGCCACGATGTTTTAGTGTCTGAAATGCAACCAGGGAGGCAGCTGAACCCTATATCAGAGACCACGCTCGCGTCACGGACGAGATCTATCTCAAGGCATTGGCGTCATTGGCGTGCCCTTTTGCAGCGAAATGTCAATGGTTAACTGCGGGCTCAGCAACCGTGACAGACGTTTCCGATGGGGAAAATAAGTGTGCCCTCAACAAAAAAGGACTAATATAGCAAGCCTGGCAGCACATCCGGTTCCCCGCCAACCAACGATCGGTACTATTGCAATCTGCTTTCCCTCTCCGAGCACAGCTGCACAAACACACGATGGAGGAAAAACGGCCATGGTATTACCGTACATCATCCTGCACAAACCCAAGCAAGCCCTCCCAAGGTAGGAGGCGAATCACCCCGGCCTTCGGTTACTCCATCGACAAAGCATCGTAACTCCCCATGGCCCAGAAGAAGATTTCGCAGTCCGCAGGCAGCTCGAACTCCGCCTCCTTGCCGCTGAAACTCAGGATCGTGATGGACTCCTCCTGGACGCACTTCCTCCTAAACGCAAAGACGCTGGCGGGCGTGTCCCTGATGGTCTCGAACTCGCCGTAGACGAAGAGGTCGACATGCCGCTTGCGCACGTCGAGGCTGCGCTGCCAGAACCGGTAGGGCGACACGATCATGGACCGCTGGTTGGCTCTGCCCGCGGATACCTGCATGGCCGCGTTGACGACGGCGTAGTCGTCGTTGACGCGCATCCAGGGCTTGACGCCGGCGGGACAGAAGCCGCCGTTGGAGGTCGAGTCCCACTGCATGGGCGTCCGCGCGTTGTCGCGCGCCTTGAGGCGCAGGAGGTGGTGGGCTTTGAACAGCTCGACGGATCTCGCCGGGAACTTCTCGGACACTCTGAAGCTAACGGAATATGGGCAGAAATTGGACGCGGCTGAAGGTCCTCGGCGAGGGAAGGCGCTGGAAAGGTATGACGAGTCGACGACGTGTACTGTTTACCTTTCTGGGGAGATATGGACAGAAAGGAGGGAGTAGGTCAATTGACTCAACGTTGCCGGTGCTTGGCTGTATTATAAGAAGGAAGCAAATCATTGGGAGGTCCTGCAATGGTTCATCCATTATTGTTTCCCCATACAGTCTACGAACAACACGAATATGTCACTGCGATTCCTAGGGAGGAGCGACGCCGCGGCCAGGATGTTGCGCGGCATACTGCCTTTCCTTCCAGCAACCCGACTCGGACTGACCAGTCAAGCGTCGAGACCAAAGCTTGTAGTCCCTTGGAAACACAAGCAACACTGGTGGAAGGATGCGGTCATCTACCAGATTTACGTTCCCAGCTTCAAGGACACCAACGGCGACGGATACGGAGACCTGAGGGGCGTCATTGACAAACTCGAATACTTGGTTGACCTAGGGATCAACATTATCTGGCTGTCCCCTATATTTGAGTCACCAAGACAACAATCCGTTGTTCTGTATGCTGTCTTTGACTTTTGTTTGTAGCCACATACCAATCGTTTTCATCTTTCTACTCTGATCCAGACCGCTCACAGATATAACATTCGACACGACCGAAGAACAACCCAATCACAACCAATCCGTTCGAACATATATAACTAAACCATCAGAATTTCGGCTCAAACGATGCAGGCTCAGCTTTCTTCATCGGCTCAGCCGGTTCTGAGAATGGAATACGACTTGGTGGCCATGAGATTCAAGTGTCCGAAATGCGACCGGAGAGACACCTGCGGGAATATCAGGGTACACGCGCGCGTGGAACATGAGATCTTCTTCACAGTACCACTGACCTGCCCTTTTGTCCGGAAACATTCAGGGCCGACAAAGGACTCAGCAACCACATGATCACCATGAAAGGTAAGTGCACCCTCAACGAGCAGGCTGATCTCGCAGCACAGGTTGTAGCCGCCAAACAACTATCTATCTTGCAGGCCTCTTCCGGTCCGGCCAAGAAGAATACAAGGGCGACGACCAAGGGAAACGGCTCTGGAACCGCTACCAAGAAGGGCACCATCGTCAGGACCACCAACAAGGTTCAATCCGGCCGGGTCACCAAACCAGCCGCCAAGAAATCAGAAGGACCCCGACAATGGCGGCCTACCCCTGACGACGAGGAACCCACGGAGCCGTGCCCGGTCTGCGAGAGGAAGTTCTACAACCGCACCGGCGTAGCTCGACATCTGAACGAAAAGACCACCGGTGCGCTGTGCATGGAGCGTCTCAAAAACGACCCAGCAATATAAGCGAGAGTGCCCATGGTAGCCAGACCCGACGATCCACCGGCCCACGGTGAGTGGAGAGTCCGCTGCCCCTGGTGTGCGAGCCACTACGAGCACCCCAATGGTAGGATGGGAAATGGGTTCCTTATGCAGGTAAGGTGAGTACGTAAAGCAGGTAAGTGCCGGGTAGAGGTGCAGCGTAATTATCTCTTTGTCTTTCCCTAAGTCGTGCAAGAGTTAGCAACTGTCAATGCAAATCCATATCATCCGAAATACCTGTTCCAGACCGTTGATTGTAATATCATCGAGAACCACAGACCACATAGACATGCACAAAGTGAAGTTTTAATGCCATCGAGTGTAAACTAACTCTCATACCCAGCATGCCTGCTCTTCCCGCACCTCCTTGTTTTCTATTCATACACCGTCCCTCCGATCCGAACCTCACCTCACAAACTCCTTCAAACCCGTCCCCTCCTCGAATGTAACCTTCCCATCCCTCCCCACACTCGCAACCCTGACAGCCGTGGTCCCATCGCTAACCATCCTGCCATCCTTCTCCTCTGTCTTTGGCTTCCCCGCCAGCTCGACAGCATCGGGCACCTGCCCAGCCTCGACATCCGCAATCTCCGCCACCTGCTCCCTACTCAGCACATCCCTCACCCTCGCGCCGCGGCTGGACATGACCACCGTCATGGGGCCCCTGAACTGCAAAAACAGCCTGTCGCCCCAGATACTCCGCCTCGCCGTCGTGCGCAGCGCGAACAGCAGCTTCGCGAGATAGCGGTACGTCCCCGTGTCGCGCATGTTATTCCAGAACCTGCTCAACCCCGCGGGCACGAGCCTCCCTCCCAAGATGGAGATCGACGCCGGGATTGCCGGGACCTGTAATCGCAAAAGATTGCTGCGCAACCTGAACGGCTGCGGCGGGTTGCGCGTGAGGCTGTACGCCACTACGTGGCTCGGGTGGAGGACGATCTCCTCCCCCTCGGCCAGGGCGAGCTGGTACGCCTGGCCGGGGGAGGACAGGGCGGCGAGGCCGCGGCCGGTGAGGTGCGTCTGGCCCCAGTGGGCGAGCGACAGGCCGCGCTGGACGCGGGGCGTGGGCTGCAGGGTGTGGCCCGTCCAGGCGAGCAGGGCGTTGCGCTGGGATACCATCCAGTCCGTCGTGCCGTCTAGGTGGAGGATGGAGAAGGTTGTTGTGGGCGAGGAGGTGGCGATCAGGGCTGTTATTGGGGAGGTGGAGGTTATGCGCTGGTAGAGGAAGGGGATGCCTAGGAGGCCGCGGCGGAGCGGGGAGAGGAGGGTTAGGGTCGATTGAGCCTGTGAGGAGGGGGTGTTAGTTGCGTGGGAATGGAGAGGGAGGGAATGAGAAAGAGAGAGGCGTACGTTCTCGACGTTGCCGGCGACTGAGACTAGGGTGCCGCGGCGAGTGTAGAGCTTCTGGCTTGCGGATAGGGTGACGGAGAGGAGGGAGTAGGGTACGCCGATCACTTCGAAGCGGGCGTCTGCGAGACACAGAACATTAGTCAAGATAACAGAAAGAGGTGTGCACCGGAGACATACCAGCAGAGTCCCTAGCCGTCTGGCTCGGTGCTCCAAACACATCGCTGCCGACCTTGGGCGATTCTGTCGTGGGCGATGCACTAATCTGAATGGTGCGGCACTGCCAGCAGACATAAGCTGGTCTTACCGGTGCGCGGCTTGCTGCAGCTCGTCGCGCCGACCTGATCAGCGGCGATTGACCGCGCATCGTGAAGGGTGGTGGTGGAATGGGAGCTGGCGCGTTGATATGCAGGTTCGGATGAAGTTGCTTCAAGATTTCGAGCTGCCGACATCATCGGGCACGGACCAAGCGAGAAAGTACCAAAGTACCTTGGCAAGCTGGCAGGCGCAATGGTTGCTGCGTCAACGATCTGGCCCCACTTGCCGCAACAAATCCAATGCGGACCGGGCATCACCAAACACACCCGACTGGAGCAACATCGAACTTCGAGCATCCAAGCTTCTCGACCAAGCCATATTACCAATCCAGGAGGTATATGACAACAACTTAACCAATCGCATCATTGTCTATTCTCCAACTACAGCCCTCTCATCGACTCTGACTCACTCCCTCATATGCGTCGCTAGTAAGGTCCAACCTCCGCTACACAATGTCTGTCCGGGTCGTCGCCAGAGTCCGGCCTCTTCTTAAGAGCGAGCTGGACAAGGATGTCATCGTCACGGTGGACAGCACGGAGCAGGGGCGGGCACCCACACTCGTCAAGATCCCGAGTCCGAAGAACGCCGCCGAGGAGTTCACGTTCGCCTTCAACAGCGTCTACGACCAGCAGACGGGCCAGGAAGAACTCTTCACCGCAGAGGGTACTTCTTCTCACTCAATTGACCTCTGTCCGCTACCACTAACTCGGGACCAACAGTCGCACCCCACCTCAAAGCCCTCTTCCAAGGCCTCGACCTCACCATCTTCGCCTACGGTGTGACAGGCACGGGCAAGACACACACAATGCGCGGCGGCCTTAAACTGGCCGAGCGCGGCGTCATCCCCAGACTACTCAGCGGTGTCTTCCGGAGGGGAAAGAAGATTGCACGGGACACCAATGGCGAGACAACCGTCCAGGTCTCCCTAGCCTACTACGAGATATACAACGACAAAGTCTTCGACCTCCTCGAACCCCCAGAGAAGCGAACACCCGCTGGTCTCCCCCTCCGAGAAAAAGATGGCAAGACCGTTGTCGTTGGTCTCTCTGAACGCTCCTGCCAGGACCTCAAAGACTTCGAAACCCTTTACATCGAAGCCAACCAGAACCGTGTAACGGCCTCCACAAAGCTCAACGCGCACAGCTCCCGCAGCCACGCCATCCTGCGCGTCACCGTAACCCAAACGACAGGAGACATGGTCCTCTCTGCACGGCATCAGCCATTGACCTAGCAGGATCAGAAGACAACCGCCGCACCGACAACGGCAAGGAGCGCCTCGTCGAGTCGGCGGCGATCAACAAATCCCTCTTCGTCCTCTCACAGTGCATCGAGGCCATATCCAGAGGCGACAAGCGCATCCCCTACCGGGAGAGCAAGATGACCCGCATCTTGTCACTAGGCCAAAACAACGGTATCACGATCATGATCCTCAACCTCGCCCCCATGAAAAGCTACCACCTCGACACCCTCTCCAGCCTCAACGTCAGCAGCCGGGCCAAGCGCATCGAGGTGCGCGAGATCGAGAACGAAGTCGTCTTCAAGATGCAGCCGCCTAAGAACAGCTCGTCTTCCTCCCTCATGGGCGGCGGCCGCCAGCCCCTCCGCCCCCTGGCGAACGCGCATAACGTGCATACGGGACTAGCAGCAGCCAGGGAGAAGGCGGCGGCCGAGAAGAACACGGCGGCCGACAAGCCCGTCAAGGCGTTCTCGGTGTACACCGACCGCGCTCCCAAGCCGCCGGCTCGGGCGACGGTCACCTCCAACACGGCCCAGCCCCGCCGCTCAACCTCCACGATTAAGAAGCGCCCCTCCGACTCGAACTCCGGGACCGAGAGGCCTAGCAAGCTCGCTCGTCCGACCGCCTCACGCGCACCTCAACCAAAAGCAGAGATCATTTCCGTCTCCGCCTCGGAGCTGCAAGCGATGGTCCAGCGCGCCGTCAGCGACGCAGTCTCCGAGCGTCTCGCTTCTGCCGTGCCAGCACAACCGGTCGAGCAACCCACCGTCGACCCGGAAGTAGCGCGCAGGCTAGAAGCCCTGGAACGCCGCGCCGCACTGGAGCGCCGGGTAGAAATGTCCGACTCTAACCGCAAGGAAGGCTTCGATTTCCTGCTGCAAGCGAAAAAGGCCAAAGACAGGGGCGACTACGAGCACATGCTCTTCTGCTACGAGAGCGCGCTGGCCTTCTTCCCCGGCGATGCGCGATTACTCGGTCGCATCGAGCGGTTGCGTGAGCGACTTGCCGCTGCCGGCGACGGATACTCTGGCGCTGCTGCTCCTCTCGACAACGACGAGCCGGCTGCGGAGCGCCACGTCTCACCCATCAGGAGACATAAAGCCCGCAAAGACAGGTACGCATCCGAAAACGACGGCTCATTCCACGGCAGCGACGCGGACGCCGACGAGGAATCCTTCATCGCCGGCTCCAAACCCCTCCGCAAGCCCGCCGCCAAAAAGTCCAAGTCCCAACAACCCGGCCTATCAATCCTCCCCGACTCCGACGACGGCCCGCCCACGCCCAGGACACAGCAGCTGCTGGACATAGTCAACAGCCGGGACGTGGAGCAGATACGTGCGCTCCACGGGTTCGGGGCCAAGAAGGCGCGGGACCTGGTTGATTACCTGGAGCTCAAGGACGATGACGACGTGATTGTCAATCTGGGGGAGTTGAGGAGGGTGCCCGGGATGGGAGGACGGGCGGTTGAGAGGGCTTATGAGGGGATGGTTGTGTAGCTCTTTCTACCCTGTTTGGGTTTGAAGGGCTGTACTTGATCATACACGGTCGCTATGAAAGGGGTTGGCTGGTGTTGAGCCTGGTTGGAGATTGGAATAATGGACGCGGGTAATGGATGGTTGGTTTTTGTGGTTGGGTAAAGCATGCATTAGCATCGCGCGGTGTTTGGAGTTATGGGGGGCTTTTGGTTCAGGTGGTGGTGTTTTGGAGTTGCTAGAGTCTACTGTAGCTTTACTCTTGCGTGTTGTAAATGTCATACTCAATGAGCGACAAGAAAATGAGCTGCGAGTTTTGTCTCATTGTTTGATAACATTGTGGTGTCCTAGATTCCAAGGACGATATGGTATCCGATCCAAATCCATTTCACCATACCCAAATCACATCCCCAACGCCTCCCCAATATATCCCATTTCACACAATATCCCCCGTTGGTTTTATCTCTCTCTCTCTACCTCTTCTTCCCCTCAACCCCATCAACACCACCACCCTCAACAACCTCTCCCACCGCGTCATTCACCTCCCCGCTCTCATGAAACAGCGTCTCCTGCGCGCTCCACAACTCGCCGTACAGCCCGCCCCGATCGATGAGCTCCTTATGCGTCCCCTGCTCGGCGACCCTGCCCTCCCTCAACACAATAATCAGATCGGCGTCGTAGATCGTCCTAAGCCTGTGCGCAACAAACACGCTCGTCCTCTTCTTCTCCTTCAATATAGAGTTAATCTCCCTCATCAGCGCCTGCTCAGTGTGCGTGTCCAGCGCGCTCGTGGCCTCGTCGAAGAACAGCAAGGGCGGGTCCTTCAGCAGCAGCCTGCTCACGGCGAGGCGCTGTTTCTCGCCGCCGGAGATCATGAGACCGCGCTCGCCGACTTTGGTCTGGTACCCGTCCCGCCACTTGAGGATGATGCTGTGGATGCGCGCACGCTCGGCGGCGGCCACGACGCGCTCGTGCGGCGCCGAGAGGTCGCCGTAGCGGATGTTGTGCTCGACCGTGTCGTTGAAGAGCGGGGTGTCCTGGGGTACGACGCCGATGGACCTGCGCAGCGAGTCGAGGGAGACGGAACGGATGTCCTGGTCGTCTATGAGGATGCGGCCTGAGGCTACGTCGTAGTAGCGGAACAGCAGGCGGAGGAGGGTGGATTTCCCGCAACCCGAGGGGCCGACGATGGCGACCTTTTTGCCGGCGGGGATGGTGAGGGTGAGGTTCTTGAGGATGGGGCTGTCGGCGTGGTACCCGAACGTGACGTCCTCGAACTTGATCTCGCCGCCGCGCGGGAGGGTCAGGGGAGGGGCGTTAGCTTGCTCCGAGACGGAGACGTTGACCTTTTGCAGGTTGAAGAGGGTCTCCATGTCCAGCAGGGACTGGCGTAGCTCGCGGTAGACGCTGCCCAGGAAGTTGAGGGGCACCGAGAGCTGGAAGACGAGCTGGTTGATCATGACCAGGTCGCCGACGGTCAGGTTTCCCTGGGCCACGCCGTTGGCGCCGAGGTACATCATGGCCGTCAGGGCGGAGGAGAAGATGATGTTCTGCCCCGAGTTGAGGAAGGCGAGGGAGGTGCCGACCTTGATGCTGGATTTTTCGTACTGCTTGAGCGCGGCGTCGTAGCGGGAGACCTCGAACTTCTCGTTGTTGAAGTACTTCACCGCCTCGTAGTTGATGAGGCTGTCGACGGCGACGGTGCTGGCCTTGTTGTCGGCCGCGTTGGCCTGGCGGCGGAACTTGGTGCGCCAGGCGGTGGTCCAGATGGTGAAGGCCGTGTAGGCCGTCATGGTCAGGGCCGTGATGGCGGCGAACTGCCCGCCGTACTGGTAGGTCAGGATGCCGCAGACCATGGTGATCTCGAGCGCCGTGGGCAGGATGTGGAAGACCATGCTGGTGAGGAGGAAGGATATGCCCTTGGTACCGCGGTCGATGGCGCGCGTCAGGCCGCCAGTCTGTTTGGAGAGGTGGAAGGAGAGGTCGAGCCGTAGCAGGTGGTCGAAGACGTTGCAGGCTACCTTGCGGATGGCCTTCTGCGCGACGCTGGCGAAGACGGCGTTGCGCAGTTCCTGGAAGAGGGTGGCGCCTATCCGCGCGCCGCCGTAGGCCAGGATCATGGCGCCGGCTACCGTGGCTGCTGTCCCGCCCGTGGAGGCGAGGTCGACATTCATGCTGTCGACGATGGACTTGAAGTAGAAGGGCACCTGGACGTTGAGCACCTTTGCGCCGATGAGGAGGGACACGGCGAGGGAGACGCGCAGTTTGCTGCCCCAGTCGTTCTTCGGCCAGAGGTACCGCGACATCTCGCGCATGATGGCCCAGTCTGCCTTTCGCTGGTCCGACGTAGACTTTTCGAGCGTGGCCAGGGGGTCGGCACCCGACGCGGGCTTGTGTGTTGGTAGCTTCGCGGAGGATGGAGGAGGAGGGTCATCTTTCGTGGTGGAGGGCGACGGTGAGTCGGCTTGCGCTGTGACGGAGCTGAGAGGGGAAGTCTTGTCATCGCGGCGGAGGAGGGTGGTGGAGGTAAAGAAGATGCGCGAGTTGTTGTTATTGCTCGAGGGGGAGGAACAGAGCCACGGCTGCCGCTGCCGCCAGGAGGGGAGCCGGCTGTGGATGTGGCTCGTCGGGAGGAGGATCGGGGCCCGGTGCAGGCCTTTGAGGACGATCATATTGGGCGACGAGGACGTGGCATCGTCTGAGCAGTCGATGCTCAATTGACGGTGCTGTCGACTCAAGGTGAGGCGCGGTTGTGTGATTAGGCGAGCTTAAGGTTGTCGTGATGGTGCAACTCGAGCTCGAGCTTAGGTGAGCGGGAAGCTTCGGGTTACGGCGGGTCACCGCCGATGATGCAATCATTGGCTCGCTTACCTAAGCGCCGCTCTCGGCCGACTCGATTCACTACTTCGAGTCATGATGGAGGCATTCGACAGCTCTTGAGAGATATAATCAATGCTTCAAGAATGTGTGTATCTGAATTGAAGAAGACTAAATCAACAACCATATCCTGTCCCGTCCGTGTATATCTTGCGCCTGGAGCCAGACAGTCTGTCTCCGACCACCTCCTGTCTTCCATCTAAGCCAGCACCAGCCCCTGAGGCCCCGCCGTCCATCCAGATTTCTATATCCAACCTCATTCTACCCCTTGGTATATCTAAGAAAATGATGAAAAGAAGAAAGAGAGTGTGTCTAGAGTAGAGAGTGATTATATCCGAATCCGTATATCAGGTCGTTGTCGTACTGAAGAAAACAAAACCCAGAGCTCCTGATTATGCCCCTATCGCTCGCTTGCCAGCACAAAACTCAAAACAATGCTGAAAGATCGAAAAGAAGAATTTCACCATCCCTTCCCGCCCCGTCTCCCCTAAACTAAATGTTCAACGGCGCCGGTGGCGCAACCATAGCCCCGAAATTCGTGCTCGGATCCGGAGGGAAGGTATTCATCCCCGTCATGTTCAACCACTGACCCGTCTTGCTGTTGCCAGCCGCATTGCCCTTCCTGGGTATCCCAAGCACGTCACACACCGTCCTGTGGCTGTTGGGTATATACGGCGCGTAACTCTGCAGCACGTCGGGCGCCTCGATAAACGTCGCCGTCAAGCCGGACTCGACGTGCCACTCCGTGTGGCAGTGGAAGAGCCACACGCCCGGGTTCGTGGCCTTGAAACGCAACGTAGCCGAGCTTTCGGCGTAGACTACCACCGTGTCGCGCGCCAGGGGCGTGGCAGAGGCGTCGCTGAGACCGGGGAAGAGCGGCCCGCCGTCGGCGCGGTTGATGATCTGGAAGGTGTGCCCGTGCAGGTGGAACGGGTGGGCGCGGGAGTCGTGGTTGTTGATGTTCACCTCGACGACGGCGTTGTAGGGGATCACGTACGGGTTGGTGGCGCGCCCATAGATGGTCGGGTTCATGACCACGTCGGCGGGCGCGGTGAGGGCCGTGAACATGGTGGGCACCTTTTGGGCGACGTAGGTCTGGCCGTTGAACATGGAGCGGGTGGAGCCGGCGCCGTCTTGGTTGATGGAGACGGTCAGGTAGATTGTGTAGGTGGGGGCGCCCAGGAGGGGTTCAGGTTCGAAGGGGACAAGGGCGGTGTCATCCCAGGGTTGGTAGGTGAGGGCTGGGGTGGAGGGGAGGGGGAGGGAGGAAGAGTAAACGAGGTAGCCGGTTACCTGAGATGGGATGGTTAGTACATAGGAGTCTGAGGAAACGAAAGGGAAGAAGGGGCTTACTGTGTTCACTGCTGGCTGGGATATGTCGCCGAACATTTGCGGGTTCATCTGTGCCGTGATGGCAAAGTTCTGTGAGGCAGAGGCTTTGGACTTGAGGAGGACGGTGTACCGCTGGGCTACTGCGATGTACAGCTGGTTGGTGTCGTAGGGCTCCACCCAGACGCCGTCGGCCTCGATTACAGTGACGGTATGCTGGTCGAACTGCAGGTAGGTTCCGGCAATGGCACCCATGTTGATGATGCGCACCATGTACGTCTTGCCCGCCGTTATCGGGAACTGGACGTTGGTGGCATCGTTCATGAGCAATGAGTCCGGCACCGGTTCTGCACCGCCCGACATGTCCGAGTTGTCCGGCGAGAGGTAGTAGTTAATCAGGTACGGCGCCTGTTTGTGATAGTTATCCGCCAGCGCCACGGTGAACTCCGAGTCGGCCTTGTAGGGCGCGCAGGGGTCCTTGATGATCAGAGCACCGCGAAGGCCGTCGATGTACTGGCCGGAGTCGTGGGAATGGTACCAGTATGTGCCCGTCTGGAGCAAGCGGAACTGATACACGAAGCTCTGACCCGGCGAGATTGGGCACTGCGTGACGCCAACTGGACCATCCTCGAATGTCGTGTTCTGCTGGAACAAGCCGTGGAAGTGGAGTGAGGTACTCTGGTTGCCCAGGTTGTTGACCAGGTTGATCTTGATGGTATCGCCCAGACTGCCAACAATCGGTGGATTCGGCCACTGTCCGTTGATTCCAATATACGGCCGCGAGAAGCCGTCGGGAGCGGCGTTCACCCAACCAACGTTCCAGTTGTACGTAATAGTCTTACCAACTGGTATTGATGGTGTGCAAGCGCGTGATGGAGTGACAGTCGACCCTGCAGATGTTGACGTGCCGGATGTAGACGCCGACGTCGTCGCGGTCGTCGATGTGCTTCCGGTCGGCTGAGGCGAGGACGTGGATGAGCTCGAGGCTGTGTTCGATGGATCTATGGTTAGCGAACTCTCAACGGTAGTAGAAGAGAAATCGCCCGTTGTAGAAGAAACAGAATCCGGGCTCGAAGAAGAGGAATCCGTACTTGTAGTACTCGAGACCACCGATGAACTGGAACTAGACACCAGCGAACGCTTGACATAAACAGACAGCCGCTTGCCTGCACCGCAGTACTGGAACGCGTTGCCCTTGCAGGGTTTATTGCACTCTGACTGTGGCGCCGGTACGGATCCGGCATTGAAGCTGTTTCCACAGTAACCTGAACGGAATTGTCAGTTTATCTTCCCTACGAGCAGTAAAAACAAGGCTAACTTACATTCGCGGGCATACTCAACGCCGAAATACAAGTAGGCAGCGCAGAAGGTAGCACACGACTCGAGCGTCATGGTGTCCGCTGCGAAACTCTTGAGGCTGAGCGCGCGACCAGTCGTTGCTTCTGTTTGGCAGCCATAGTAGAGCCAGTCTGAGCCTATCTCCGACGGCTGGGTCAGGGTTGGCGCGGCAGAGCTTGTTATGCTCGTGGTCGTGATGGTGCTGCTCCTACTACTGCTGGGAGTGGTAATCGTGCTCAGGGTGGTCGACGTGCTCGAGCTGGTTGAGCTAGTTGAGCTTGAAGTTGGTGGCGTGGAGGTCGATGATGTGCTAGAAGACGTGCTAGTCGAAGAGGAAGTTGAGGTGGACGAGCTGGACGTGCTAGACGAGCTGGTCGTAGTCGACGACGGCGTCGAGGAGGTTGAGCTCGTCGGGCTCGTCGTAACGCCAGTAGGCGTTGGCGTTGTTCCCGGCTTGATACCGATGGCCGTAATGCGTGCATTCGCCACAGCATACACGCGCGAATCTCCGAACACGGGCCGCTGGTTCTTCATCAGTCTCCCCGTGTTAACCGGTATCGTGATCTGTTGCAGTACTCCGTTGACAGGGACCGCCTTGAACGCGACGAGGCCTGTGTTGACGTCCGTCATCCACACAATTCCGGTTCCAGGCTGGCCATTCAGAGTCGTCACAACCGGCACACCCTTGGCAGCAAAAAGTTGAGACGTCTGCCCGGCAAGGGTGAAGAACGGCTTTCCGTCAGGGCCGAGGCCGAAGCTGTACGCGTACAGCGCGTTGCCAGTGGGGCAGATGTAGATGTATCCGCCTTCGAAGGGGTAGCTCGCGGCACCGTTGAAGAAGGAAGCGAGGCCCGTGAACTTGTCGATCTTCTGCAGGACGGCATCTGTCCCACCCGGCCCCATCCTGAATCCTCCAAGGTTGTTGGCATCAAGGATGAATATTTGGCCTGATTTGTGCATGGCCACAAGCACACGCGTAACCCCAGCGCCCGAGAAATACGGATCAACCAAGGAGACGCCAGAAGAACCGAAGTCCCGGTCACCTCCGTTCATCGAGTCGAAGTCCAACGGCTGGAAGTAATCCAGTTGCGTAAGGCTACCGCTAGCCGGGTCGACGCCCCAGGCAGACACGGCTTGCATGAGGGAACTGATAGGCACCTTGCCGCTGGCTGGTGTGGTGCCACTGTTTATGCCGGGACCACCCTTACCATTGCTGCGTCAATAGTGTTAGCCAACTTTCCTCGTGTCACAAACGTCCAAGAACGGGAGCTTCCATACCCAGTCACAACAAAAACACGGTTGGTAGCCTCATCAACCGCAGGGGGCTGACCAGACATCCAGATACCAGCCTTCCCTCCGCCTGCCACCGTGATATCTAGCGCTTGGGGAGACGGTGCGCCAGGGGCGGCTTGCATGGCCTGAATATTAGTGACACCGACGCCAGTCGTCTTGCTCACTGTCATTAAAAGGCCGCTGAAAGGTGGTATTAGTACTGTTCGCAGCGAGGGCGGGAGGGGTATTCTTCGAGACGCACGTGTAGTTGAAATTATCGCAGTGGCCACCGAAAGGCACAACTAAAGTGTTTCCCAGCTGGGTGATGGCTGATCGCTGCAGGACCGTTCCAGCAATGAAGTAGCGGCTCAGGTCGTTATTGGCCGGCTTGTTTGGCAGGATGTATGGCCAACCGGGTACGTCTGTCAACGATGGCAGGTTCACAGCGTACAGCTTATATTGGCCTTTAAATTTGGTCAGCCATGAGCATGTCGTCAGGGTCGTGCTTGTACTAACCGCTGATGGTGTCGATTGGGCCTGCCTGCCCGTTCTTGTACCCCTTTGAAGTGAAGTACATGATGTTGGTGGCCTTGTCGATAACGGGGGTCGCCGTGATGCCGATTGATCCAGGAATATCACCACAGCTGGCATCGACTGAGGCAAACGGCGGGTCAAGTGTGCGCTGGGCAACAAGTACGCCCGTGATTCCGTTGAATACTCTGACAATGTTGAGGTTCGAGACGACGACGACCAGCTCATTGCCGCCGCCTGGAGGCGTCCATACGAGAGGCTTCGCATGGACCAGCTCGCCCTGCGCCGAGAGCAGCTGCCCTACCCATTGTTGTGACCACAGACTGATTTTGGCAGGATCGATGGGATGATTGGGCAGATAGCCCGACTGTGCTGAGTCCTGTATTGTATGTCAGTCGCCAGCTATGATATTCAAAACAAGCGGCTGTGAACAATGCCACAGAAGGCCAACGAGACTTACAGCATCTTGCAGCTGGTCTGTCGACACCCAGGCCCGCGCGAGAGACGGCAGCAAGGCGGCTGCCACTCCGGCGAGTGTTGAAAACCTCATGCCGGGCAATGTGTTGCTCTTCTATTCCACCCAACGCATATACTCAGCCCCAACGACAACAACTTTCCTTTTCAAAAGAATGTAACGAAAGGAACGTCCAACAGCAACCTCACTGTGGACACAAACGAATGACTTGAAGATACCTAAGACGGTACACGTATGGACCAGCAGAAGCAGCCGACAAGGGGAAAAGAAAAGTAGAAGGTTTCCGGAACACCAGCCGGGGGCTCCCACGTCGCTATATCTGCCCTGGTCGATCCAGGTGACATCGGACATTGGAGCTAGTCTGGGGCAAGGAAAGGCCTTCTTGAGGCTGACGCCAGGGTATCCTAAAGGGGAAGCGTATCGACCACCCTGGCACCCCCAAAGATGTCGACTTCAGGGTGGTGCGCCATCGTACCGACAAGTTCAACACACTTGTCTGACCCATGCTGCCTGTAGTGGCATGGCTAGTCACTGGCTAGTACAGCAGCTTGGGAGGGGCCAGGAATCGGTAGTCCGGACAAGCTTCTCTCCTAAGGTCGGCTGCCGAGACAGACGCATTCTTGTGCTCAGGCAAAGTCTCTGGTTGAAGACATTCTGGCCTCGTTGAGAGTATGAGACTTGAAGATGGTGAAGCCGCCGGGAGAACAAACATTTTCATCTCGTCTCGTCTCGGAAGGATTGCTGCTTTGTGCGAACCAGGAATTCGGGTCGCTAAAGGCAGGACACGAGACAGGAGTGCGCGAGTGCAACGCTGGCATCTTGGCGGTTCACGATTGGGCGTCTTCTTTCTTGGACCGTGCTCCCTCCGTCGGTGGTGACTGGTGGGATCCAAGCTGACAACCAGACTTCGTCGGCGATCAGTCCGTTCAGCATCTTCGGCCTCTGCCTGCAGGGGTGCATTGGGAATTGAATCCACCAGCGATTCGCGCAGTGGATGGATGTCGGATGAATCAGAGAGGGAATTCCAGGAACAGGTAAGGGATGGATGGGCCTGGACCCGCCACCTCGAGCGGGGTTAGCGTGGGTGAGACAACAACCCTAAATTTGGGGGCGTTCAATATTGCCAAGAATGCCAAGTTTTGCTGTGCGGGAAGCCAATATTTGGGCATTGGCGATTTCGCGATCGGGGAGACGAGAGTCTTGGACGCGCTGAAAGTTCTCGATGCTTTGCTGTGTAATGGGGGAATTATTGTACGTAATTGGGTTAGAGTCTGGACAAGCAGGAGCTGAACTTTGGAGTCAGGGCCAGTAGCAGTCACCCAGCAGTCCCCCGTGGAGTTGTGCCTTCCATCTCTGAACTCCAACTTCTCTCAGGCTCTCATCAGCCTACCTTAGGAAGGTGCGAATCACCATCGACATCGTCATACCGTGTGATCGCGCCACGGTGCCACAAAAGGGGGGAAGAGCAGCCGGTGGCCTTTGCAGGGAGGAGATAACACGGCAGGTGCAGCGCAGGAATCACAGCGCCGCTTTGCAGCATCGCGCTTACTAGAGTCTTGACGGAAATTTGCATCTCTTGCCTGCCCTGCAACAGTCGTTATCGTCGTTGGTCGAGGGTTGAAACTGTGGTTCTGGGCAGTCAATAGTTTCTGCTGACTGCCGAGCAATTGTCCAACTGCATCCAACTGCAGGTTCGGATCTTCCAATCCGAACCAATTGTCCGCCGCCAGAGCTTCAGTGTCACCTTGACACCCCACGCAAACATGCTGACCGAAGTTTCCTGTGCTGTGCCTGCCTTCCAGATGGGTTCTCATCTATTTTTTGCTCGATCCTTCCCAATTTCCAGGGAACTCTGGTCTGCGTACCTGACATCCCGCACTGATAAACTCGCATTTGGGATTTCTGGGTACGTTTTTACCCGGTTCACTTTCCACTTCGCAATATCGGCAAGGCGCCTCCCTCCCTCCCTTTGCAACACCACTCGGAGTCCGGGACCGGAACTTGGTCCGGGACGAAAACGATTGGAGTGATCGATAACGGCGTTGCCAGCCACAGCCGCCGCAATTGCATTTCGGCGGGTTTTGATTGGAATATCTGGCACTCGTCGGAGTTTGCTTGTTCCATTGCCTCGTTGCACAGGAAACTCCGCATTCCAACGTCTGTTCTTGCCAGCTTGAGGTTCCCGTCGTTTGTACGACGCTCGGCGACGGGAGGCTGGATGCGAGACATGTCGGATGTGATGGCCGTGCAGGGGGGGCGTTGTGATTGATGCTTTTCTGAGTCAATTGCAAGTTTGCTTGTGGCTGATATTCGGCGGATATTGTCTGTTTTGCTCTGAAGCGGCGTGATGAGAATATCCAGTCAATGTCGTCCAGCCGGAACGTGAGTCTGAGTGTTGAATGCCTGTGAAGTCTTGAGGTAAATCCAACTGCGTCTATGGTCCTGTTCTTGGACCGTGAACCTTCGTGATGTTCTAGTGTATAGGGTAGCTCCAAGTCTGTGACTGGATATCACCAAACTTCTGAGTGTCCACGACACCGCTTGTTATCCTGATAAGAAGATCACATAGGTTCGAAATCTTGTACTTCTCGAGAGTGTTCCTGGCCATCAAACCGGGAGGACTTGTTGGCTGGTGTCGTCAACCCGTTTCGTCTCAAGACCAGCTCCTTCAATCTTCATTCAACAACTTGCAGCGGTGTCCATTATTGTGCTACGGCAGCTGCTTTGACTCATTCGTCTCCACGGACAGCTTTCAGGTTGGCAAGATCCGGTGCTTCTAAAGTTGACTCCAGACTGTTCCTCGCGTCAGAAGATACGAACACGAACTTTAACCTGTCGAAAAACCGATGTTCCGTAGAGACCGTGCTTTAGGTACTCCTACAACCTTTCTCCATGGAGTCATGAATCGTCGAGTTGACGATAGCCACGCAGAGGGACGACAGATCTTGACAACATTGTCGGGAACCGGAATAGGTCCCTCTCCCGGATTGTAACTTCAACAGGGCAGAAGAATGCCTCCTGTTCAACAACATCTACCATCGCGTTCCTCCCTGGGTGCAAATGACCGTCCTGAAAAGCCACCATCCGAGCAGCACCTATACAATCTGCTTCCCAGCAGCAGTTCCCCCGGAGAAGAATCCACTACCGATAGCTTCATCCATCCCCGATCGTCCGAGCCAGAGGAACCGAACAAACAACCGGGTCCCTGTGACGGGCATCAACCTCTTGTCTCTGCTAAGCTTAAGCACGCCCAAGCCCAAGCCAACGAACATCATTCCATTATTTTTCCTATGTATTCAATCGCTGCGAGTCAGCTACCCTACACACAACATGGCGTCCCTCTCCGACCCATCTCGGCCCGGCACTAGTCGACGCCGTCAAGCAATAGCCAGCCAGCCCCCTTTCCCAAGCGTGCTGCATAGCGTCAAGCCCGGAATCGATAATTAGCCACGCTTGTGGCTTGTCGAATAAAAACTGGGAAGTTGAAAATTTGGAAGTCTCTGCTCTCCAATCGACAAGTTAGTTCCAGGTCCCAGATGCGAATGCGCGGCTTGCTGCTTTCGCTGCGGCCGGGCACCCGCGACCATGGATGTCTCGGCCGAAGAAGGAGGGGGGAGGCAAGACGGGACATTGCATATGAACTGACTGTCGACGAGTAAACAGTCGGGTGATTGCATGGTTCGTTGTGTTTCGGCGTCAGTTGAGTGATGAAAGTCTTGCCAATGCAAATCGCGAGACAGGTTATCGATCGTTACACCAGTCAGACAAAGTAACCGTTTACCGTACGACGCGACTAACACAAGCTGTAACACAAGCAGACGGGTGGCGGCGTTGAGTGACCCGTCGCACAGAAACGGGTGTAGCGTTGTCGCAATACCGGAATTGTCGAGAATGTCACAACAGGAAACGACCAGCAATGACACACAAGCTGAGGGTTTGAAGCGTCGGGAACACGACGTACGGTCTATGTACAATAGCAAAACAATCATTGCTTGACGCCGTGGAACGGTCCAACAGGGAGAAAAAGGACTAACAAACCGCCGCCTGTCGTAGAGAAAAAAGAATAAGTTATACAAGAAATAGAAAGCTGTTAGACGTAAACGCGTGATCGGAAACCTGAGGCCTGTGCCTCCTCTCCGCTTCCCTTTTCTCCGCCGGTGAGAGCTCCTTTCGAAATGTTCATCTCCAATCGGCCTGTTCCATCCACCCGGCATGCGACAAACTGGTGCGCATCCAGGAGAAGTCGTCGTAGGAAAGAAAGAATGTCGTAGGTATGTGGTGTCGTAATATGTACCAGCGCAAAGAGTCGACAACCTCGCACACTCTCGCCCTGTCCCGTATCCCCTCTCCTCTTATAAACCCAATACTACACCTCCCTTGTGCTCCTTACATATCCCGACTCGTCTCACCAAGGCTATTCCTCCTCTCCGCGTCCCACGTCCGACTGCTCGGCCTCGCCGGCGTGGCCTTGGACATGCTCCCGAACCCGGGCATGGACGACCACCGGTTCAGCTTCTTCCTCGCCTTGGTCTGGTCGGGCGTCTCGACGTCGTCCGATGACGACGACGGCGACGAGTCGCTGCCGCTGCTGTTGCCCGAGCCGGCCGTCTGGGATGTGCTGTGCGTGTTGGTCGACGAGCCCGTCGTGTTGGGCGTGTTGTAGATGTACTCGCCGTCGACGTAGACGGCGTTGGAGACGAAGGTCGAGCGGCGGTGGCGCCGGCGCGTGTACCGCTGCTCGAGCCGGAAGAGCTCGATCTTGGCCTGGATGCGCTCGAAGATGCTGGCGCCCATTGTGGCTTGGCTGGCTGTGTGTGAGGTCTGATGTGTGAAGTGTGATGGTTTCGGCGGCTCGGTGTGCGCGGAATTAAAGGCGGCAAGGTGCGCCCAATGAGTGGTCGCGGATGCTGGGGTCTTGTTGATACGTCGTTACTGATCGACGGCGCAACAGTTGAGCGCGGGGATATATCACACGGAGTCACCGGAAGGGAAAGAATATGCCCCCACGAAGTGTTGCGATAGATTGGACACAGAAACCTCGACGGCGACGATCTTTGGCAGTCGAGGCGATACCTTCGAGATAGTGAAGTGGCGTATATAATCCGAGTCAGGGGCGCTTTTTGCGGCTTGACGTTTCACGTTGCTCAAGTCCAGCTGGGAGACGTGTGACAGAACGCAGAATCGCAGGAAAAAGGAGTGAACGGCGTCGAGAACGAAAAAGCAATTGAATGATTTTTGTTACGAGTCTCAACACTTGTCTCGTGGCGCAAAGGCTGGGGATGGATGGCTGGTGGAGGTTGGTTGAGAAACTGTGTAGGATGGCGTTGCAGGGAGGCAGCGTGGCAGCGAGGGCATTGGATCATGGAATCTCGAAGGCTGTTGCCCCTGGCTCACTTCTCCAGACCCATATTAATTTCCAAAGGATTGATGCTAGGGCAAGGGGTAGCACGACTTGGCGCAGCAGTCCGCCAGCTGGCAGTAACTTCGTGTGTCAGAGCAAACAGAGATAGGGCCCGGAAAACAGCTGGCCTTGCTCTGCCAAGCGAGCCGACAGCTGGGCATACCCCTGTCGATCTCAGGCTAAGATGCAACCCCAGGCGCTTTCGATGCAGGTGCTGGGCCGTGCACATGGCTAGCGTGGATGAACCTTCGCCAAAATGCAGGGGTAGCACACTTCTTCATGCGGCTTGAATTTTCAACTTCACAGAATCTCACGCATCTCGATGCCTCCATTGACAACTGCGGTGGCGAACACAGATGTTCAGACTCCTGAAGTTGAGGCATACTGGCATATATTCTTGTGAGCGGCGATGGGCAGACTAGAAATACACAATATTGCGTAGACATCTCTCCATTCTTTCGTTCAGACTGGCACAGACTGACCGTCAGCTAGCACTCATCCCGCCACCTTGGCAATCGATCAATGTCGATCCTACAGGATTCAAGACCCCTCATTCATCCATTCTTCGGGATTGCAAGGGCAGCAGCAAGGGCTGGTTGACCATTGCTCGTTCGTTGATATCTCTTGGATTGTCATTGGCATGAAAGCTGTTTCGGGTCGTTACGCCGGCCGAAAGCTGGGCTGGATCATCGATCTGCCGCATTCCAAAGGCCTGGACTTCCTGTGGATACCGACAGATCCTGTCATCCACGTGCTTGTCAGCTTGGCTCGCGACGTGGACGGCATTGATCAAAGTGATCGAGTGATATGAGCCCAGGTCGAGGACGCGATCGACGCCTCACACGGAGCGAGCCGGTGTCACATCCCAGAAGAGCCGCTGTCCTCTCCTCACTCTGGGATTTCATTCGTGAAAACGCGAATTGCTTGTCCTACTAGTGTAGGAACCTAGCGAGATATTGTCGACGTTTGTTGGCGCGGCTGTTTGGTGCTTGTGGTGCATTTGAGCCTCACGGAGCTTAAGACGATCGATCTCCCTTACCACAAGATCCTGGTTGTTTGCCCACGCTATTGGATTTCAGCCCTGAGCTTCTGCCATCTTGAGCCGCATCCTCGACGCGCTATCTGACGCCACAACTCCTGTTGGGACGCGGCCCGTGGAAAAGATTGACTGGACGGACAGAATCATTCGTACTTCGCACGGTGATGGCCATGTTGTTTGTGGGGGCCATCCAGATGGGAAAAGCAATCGGTGGAAATGATGCTATGAGCATCAACTCCGGCCGATAGAGCAGTGCCGGGGTGACACACGATCCGGGTGTTACTTCTGAGCTCTTCTGTGCGTCTTTCTGGAATCCATATAGGAGGCAGAGGCGCACTTGGCAGGCTCACGATCTCTCCATCATCCTCACTCACCGTTGCCCTCGTTGAGATCTGGTTCACTCTCTCACCAGTCTCTAGTCCATTCGCTTGACCTTCACTCCCATCCGTGTAATCCAGCTACTGCCTCAGTTGCCAGTCAATCTTTCAGAATACACCTACCTCTTCATAATCTGAGCCATGTTTGTCAACAGTGGCGCGGTTGTGGTGGCTGCCCTGTCCCTTCTGGGGTTAGTTGATGCCCGTCAGCAACTCCATGAGCGAGGCTCTCGGTGCAATGGAGACAATCTCCTCAACCGCTTCAGAGATGCCCGGTACTCCAGCATTGCCCGGGGCTTCTGCCAGACGTACATCAACTCTGTGTCGTATTCGGTGGTAACTGTTTCCACCGATGAGGCTCAGTAAGTCTAACCTCTTCTTTCCTCTTACATGAGAGCCAATTAGCTAACGTACTCCCAGCGTCGCATTCCCCGTTACAACGTACAGCACGGCCTACCCTACTAAGCTTCTGACGACGATCTATCCCCAGAGCCGTTTGTCAAGCGCTTGCAGCTGTATTAGCCCAGCTGTTGTTACAAACCTTGTGACAGAGTATGTCGCCAGCACCACTGCTATCCTGGATGCTCCAATCACCATCACGGATGATCCGGCGGCGATAACTGAGGACCCTGCGGTGACATTCACTGAGGACCCTACATTCCCCACAGACGAGCCCACGATCTCTCTTGTGGACCCTACGGCGTCGACCGAGGATCTGTTCCCTTCCCTCACTGAAGATCCGGCTACCTCGCCAACTGATGACCCCACTGTCACTTACACAGGGGAACCAACGGCGACGGAGGACCCTTTAACTGCCACTGACAACCCGTGGACCTTCACCGAGGAGCCTTCAGCCAGCATTACGGAGGACCCCTTGGCAACTGTCACCGACGGGCCGACGGCCTCGGCGAGTGACGACCCTGCCACAGAGACTGATGATCCCTTCACCGAGGATCCCTTCACTGAGGACCCCACATATCCCACATCTACAGTTACCGACCCTTATGGCACCGCTACCGACGATCTCACGGCTACCGGAACTGATGTTCCCTATCCCACTGTCACTGACGAGCCGACGTACACAGATGAGCCGTTTCCCACAGAGACTGAGGATCCCTTCCCTACCACCTTCACCGACGAGCCGACTTACACTGTGACGGGAGATCCATCAACCGAGACCGGGGACCCCTTCCCCTCCTTCACGGATGAGCCGACCTACACAGCAACGGACGAGCCATTCCCCACCTTCACCGACTCCCCTTCCCCAACCGAAACCTCGACACCTTTGTACCCAACCGCACTAGGCTGCTACGTCGAGGGCTCCACCGGCCGGGCCCTGCGCAACCTCGTCCTCGCATCCGACGACATGACAATCGAGTTCTGCACGGCCACCTGCTCCCCCTACTTCGCCTTCTTCGGCCTCGAATTCGGCCGGGAGTGCTGGTGCGACTCCGTCATCGACCGCACGGCCTGGCTCTCCCCCGATGCCGGCCTGTGCAACATGCCCTGCGCCGGGGACCCCTCGGAGACCTGCGGCGGGCGGTCGACGATCAACATCTACGGCACCCTCCCCGAGGGCAGCAGCCCGCCGTCCGGCCCACCGGCGACGACGAGTTACACGTACTCTGGCTGTTTCGCGGAACCCGCGGGAGGTAGGGCGCTGCCACAGCTGTTCGCGAGCACGGTCATGACGGTCGAGCTGTGCCACGCCGACTGCTCGCTGGCGGGATACAAGTACGCCGGGGTGGAGTACGGTAAGTTACCTTCTCCTCTTCTCCGCTTCATCTCGAATGTCGACTAACCTATATGTCTTGCAGCGCGGGAGTGCTGGTGCGGGAACGAGGTTCCGGAGTTGGTTGAGCTTGCGCAGGCGGCGTGCTCCGCGCCTTGCGCGGGGGCTGAGACGGAGACGTGTGGCGGGAGCAATGCGCTGCAGCTTTACACTGCTGTCGAGGAGGATTGAGGCTCTGGTTAAGGGGGGATGGGATATCGGGTGGGCTTTTGGGAACGGTAATGATGATGGGGGGGAATGCGCACGGAGTCAAACATGGGATATTATACACTTCTAGAATTTGATGCGACTTACAAGAACATTGAACTGAAGGCATGGCTGGTCGTCCAAAGTAGGTCTGGCCAGCTGTTGAGTGCTAGGACACTACCAGACATCCGCTAGATCAGACCCAAGTTTAGTTAGGGGATGATCTGACGACTTTATTTACCAAGATACTTTTTTTAAACCCGGCATACCATACTTAAGATACGTTCGTACAATCGTCTGTCTTGAACAGAGTCCAGAGAAACATATCAAAGCAGTGATGATGCCCTCATCATACGGTAGCACCTTGTCTCGGACAACAACTGGCCTCGGCAAGGCCGGTTAAGCAAACATGAAGCCAAGACATGGAATGCTGACTGTCGGATCCACTCCGGCTCGTTCCCCGCAACTCCACCCTTGGCGCCTCCGGCCTTTGCTCCGGTCATCCTCCCTCCTCACAACACCCACAGCCCGAAGCAGATCAGGTCCCGCTGCACTATTAGGCGCAGCCTACCGGAACTAACACACCTTATTGTCATTTACCGATCGAAACACTGCCTTGGACGATGGCAAAACGGACCTGGTCCGAGGCGGAGAATGTGAGCTTGCCGGCGTGATATTCTTTCTGTATTTGTCATCGCTGACCTTTTGCTTCAGTCCGTCAGCCCTGGACAGGCATCTCGAGGCGTGACAGCGCCGCAACACAAACGCATGCAGAGTGCGCAGCATTCTCGAGATGTGTCTCAGGATGTTGATGTGGTGGTGGGACAAGGTGCCGCATCAGTACCCCAGATATCCCGGAAGGTGAAGGCCTGTGCAGCATGTCGGAAGCAGAAGATAAAATGTCTGATGGACGAGCGAGGACCACCTTGTAGGAGATGTACGGAAAGGGGTCTGGGATGTGTGTTGAACAAGAGTTTACAGACTCTGATTGATGAGAAGTCACAGTACCCGAACCCTCTCCCCTGATGCATGACTGGTTTATCTCTCTGACACAGCCTAGATTTACCGATGCTTATTCCCACGACCTAGATATGGTCTACAGCTCGCTTCAGGGTGTTTTGAAGAAAATAGGACTACCCCAAATGGGGCCCTTACAGTCCTCCAGTCCGGGGACTATCGAGGAACAACGTTCACCATCCATGACAGAATCACCCGTGAGGCGGAAGTACGACGTCGGCCCGTCATGCGATAACTCACCCCAGATCAATCCGGTCGAAGAAGGGCTCTCCGACGTACCAATACACTCTCTCTATGCCCTCACCAAGCTCAGCGCATTTCGTTCTCCAGGCGCCGGCGAGGTAGAGAAGGCTCCGGATATGTCGAATAGCCAAGGGCCGGACGACTTTATTTCCAGGGGTGCAATATCCAGAGAGAATGCGAACCGCTTGTTTAGACTATATAACGACAAGCTCGATCACTACATATACCGCATCGGTTGTCCATACAAAACGCTGGACGAGGTTCGAGCGAAGAGCTCCATCCTGACGGCATCAATATGCACGGTGGCAGCTCTGCACGACCGGGACAGCGACTCCCTCTACGGCATATGCAGCGACGAGTTCCGACGACTGATGGGCGCTTGCATGTTCGACAGACTGGTCAACAGAGACTCGCTGAGGGCCATGTGCATAGCTGCTTACTGGCTGAGCGATATATCCTGGACCATCTCGGGCTACGCCATTCGCCGTGCTGGAGACATCAGTCTCAGTCAAAGTTTTACCCGCATCTTAGCGGGCGGCACAGAGAGCGACGCGGATTGCCTGAGGCTGTGGTACATATTGTACGTCTGCGACCAGCACTTGGCTATCCTGTACGGCAGGCAACCAATCGTTCGCAATGACTTCTCGATCAAGGAGTGTGAGCGCTTCCTTGAGTCTCCGACTGCCACCGATCAGGACACGAGGCTCCTTAGCCAGGTAGCTATCATGCGCATCTTCGATGAAATTCGCAATGTGTTCAGCCAAGTCGACACAGGACCGCTGCCAGAAGAATATCTACCGAAGATCGATGAGTTTCACGGTCAATTGATTGGGTGGCACGACACGTGGCTGTCCAAAGTCAAAGGTATGACCTACCGTCCGCCCGGAACATGCAGTTTGCTAATACCAACGTCTCCCCAGAGCGATACCCTCATGTCGGCCTCTTCCCTCAGAAGGGCATAATTCTCCATTTCAAGTTCTCGAAGCTACACCTCTACTCCCACGTTTTTCAAGGCCTCGGCGACTCCCCCATCAAAGCCGCTTTTTCACCCTACGCCTCAGCAGCAGTGCACTGCGCCAAGTGTATCATCGAACTGCTCCTCTACGACGAAGAAGCGCGGCGAGGACTCATAGGCCCCTCGTACCTCCTCTCCATGACGGCCTTCGCCTGCATGTTCCTCATCAAGGTGGCGATGAAGTACGGCAGCGCGTTAGCGGACAGGGCAGAAGTCAGGGACTTGATCACCCAGCTCGTGGAGATGTTCCGCAAGACGACCACGGGGAAGTGGCATCTCGTTCACCTCATGGAAGGCGGGCTGGAGAAGATGTTGGGGTTACTGGCCAAGTGCCCTGAGACGTCGGCCGCAACGCCAATGCCGAGTGACAGTTTTGCCGTTGGGACGTTATTGCCGGGACAGGACACGGCGATGTTGGGATTCCAGGATTGGGGGTCGGATTTCGCTGTTGCGAACTTCGATGGGTTCAACTTCATGGACTATAATATTGGGTTGTCGCCGCTGCTGAGGTTTGATCAGTCCGCTGCTGGGTTTGGTGGGCCGACGTTCTGATGGGAAAGAACCTAATGCGTGATCAGGAGGGCGGATCGAGTTCGAGGTGGCTCGACAGCATTGAATAACAGAGGACTGGGCCTGGTGAGGTTGGCCGGCATCACGGTGGCCTCGTTATCCTACAGGGAGGAGACCGATGGCCAAGCAGAGGTCGACGTGGCACTGCGACTCCTTCGCGTGGCGGTAGTGTTTCGTACTCCGCGGTACATATTTGTTGATCATCCTTAGCGACAATAATTAGCGACTTGCAGAACATCAAACGGGACTCAGCTGTCCACTTGCACCCCAACCGCCGTGAAGTCTCATCACACGATACCAACGTCGGCATCCACAACATTCCGGACCACAGACTTTTCCCTTCCTATTGGAAATTGGGGTCCTCGGGGCGCTCATCGGTCCCGCCACAATGCCTTTCCGCTGCTCGACTAACAACATTAGTATCGAATCTGGACTCCCTTCTCCACGGCTCGCTACGGGCCGCTGGATTATTCCCGCCCATCACCATGCAAGAGGATCAGAACGGGTTAGCGTGGCTTGCTGCTGTTTTAGATATTTTCAACGAAGATGGCATCGACTTTGTGCGTCTCAAGTTTGAGGATTTCGCTGGTATCGTTCGTCTGCTCGGTTCTCAGGGCGAGTACAAGGAGCTTGAGGTATAGCCCCCTCAGCCATTCACCTTCTCCTTCCCACTCTCTAACCTCTCACAGCGCATCCTCCGCGACCTCAGGAACTCCCGCGAGGTCAAAGAATGGGACCCGACCCGCGTCCTCTCCATCGGCCGTCTCCTCGTGCACGTCTACCACGCCAATGGCAAGCTCGGTCCTGCAATCGAGATGTGCGGAAGGTTGTTGTACAACCTACAGCGTAGCATCGGCTATCTCCACCCCGACTTTCTGGCGATGTCTTCGCTCCTCGCACCTCTGTACGCCACCGGTCTGCCCTCGTCGCCTGCCACTCGTCGTCCGGATGAGGCCATGAATGTCTACGAGGAGATCCTGCGCCAGATCGACTTTGCTTGTTCCTCCACGAGCGCATCATCCAAACGCGACAGGCAGAGCGATTCTTTCCGCAAGAGAATTGGTTACAACCCTGTTGCGAGCGCGGAGACGGATCCCAAGGTACTGGCTGCAGCCGCGAGCCTGCAGTATGAGTTGCTAAGGAGGGCTCATGCGAGGTTGGGGGCTTGGACGAAGCCCGTCAAAGAGTTTTCCGATCTTCATGCCCGGCTGACGAAGAGGCTTGGGAAGGACAAGTTGACGGTTGCGAGCCCCGAGGCGTGGAAAGGGGGAGGAAGAGGCAGCAGATGGACTGGGGTTGTGCCTCTCTCCTAAGGAGTGGAGGCTGGGAAGTGGTACGGTAAAGAGGGTGAATGGTGTTACTAGGGGATTGTGGTGAAAGACCGAATGGGACGATGGCTGCGAGTGTCAGTGTATGAAGACATATTTCCTTGTATGTAGCTTCATGCTCTTGTGCTTTTGTGTCTTAGGAGTAACTGGGTAATTGCTACTGGTTGCACGACTGATGGGGGAACTGGACGTTCGTTTTGTCTTCCTACGTCGCGGGATATATCTTCCGTTGTGCGTTCGCTGTTTTGTGTCTATGTGAGGGATATTTCCATTGGGCTTTAACCAACAGCGAATACACACCGTTCTGTGATACAAGCTTTGGACCGCGGAGGGTGGCCGCGGCATTGAGCATTTGGCCGAGTCAAAGGCCTGGCGAACCACAATGTAGGTCTCATGTAACTTTTCCAGATGTTGCCCGAGGCGAGGGAGACACGGACCACATTAGAAACCTACCTGGCGTAGGTCACTCGGTGGAAGCAAGCTTGTGTTAGAATGTTTGGCAGCTACTACACCACGATTGGTCTAAACCAATGCCGAACTAAATGTTACCGGATACGTGCGCAAGAATGGGAACACTGTGTCGACACGTCGTCGATGTGTACGGTGTTATTGATACGAGACTTTAATAGAACCATCTAGAAGATATATCTGTTGACGCACGTATCTTTCCTTCGTCCCAAGCTATGCACAGCGAACTTCGAAGCGACCATTTCGTTACTATAACAAGCCGTAAGGGACGCAGTTCGCTCACCGGAACACCTTCCGTTAATCACAGTTTCCATTGGCACTTGAATTCTGAACTTGAGCACCAATTGCAGGAAGGGCCTGGATAACGTGAACTGCACCGCCGCTCCTGAAGGAAGCATTACAGCTAACCCAGACATCATTGGTTTCGGTGTAAGTCATGTGATCGGAGGGTCTGTCACTGCGTTGCAGGTTGACCACGCGATGATCTATTCTAGCGCCCTTTACCCAAGGTTCTATCTGCATATTTAGTGACGGCCGCGCTGACCATTGGTGCCATCGTCCTCGGATACATCACCAACTCGCTAGATGACGGAGTGCTGAACGACCTCGACTGCCATGCCATTCAATGGTTCTGCGAGGTCGGACAGTCGATTAAATTTCAGCTACTCATACGACGGCAGCCGATTGATCTTCATGCTGACATTCCTTCACGAAATTCGAGAAGACGAAAGGATGCGGTCACGAAGTTCATCCTCACACTCAGTGATCAGCAACTCGTTACCGGTCTAGCCATATTGATAGCAGGAATCACCCAAATGGAACACCTAACAATATGGGAGTTCAATGTCATGCTCAGTCTGGCTTGGTTCTCATCCGTGACACACAGGGCCACATTGAATGTACTCCGAATCTACCTCAAGACACACAAAAAGATACGAAATTTCCGTGTGGTCGGCATGGCTGCAATCTGGGCGATGTTGTCATACGATAACCATTTTTCATGGCAGGGTCCCAGGCACAGGACAACACGCTCCCCGCCCACTGCATGTCAAGCATGGACACCGATACCGACCTCTTCTTTAGCCTCCCACGGACCTTGGCATACTGCATCATCCTGTTCGGTTATGCAGGGCGCATTTTACATAATTGTTTGGATGGGCCTGCTGTGACATCCTTCATGACACTTGCTCTGGACTACGCTCCGAAAGGCTGACGTCCCGCGATCTCTCCCATAAGTAATATGCCGACCAATATCTTGCGTTTTACCGTTTGCGTTGGCTCAAGAAGATCAAAGAGGCACCGAACCTGCCAATCCGTTGCTGGTTCAAAGGCGGATACCTAAGCCGGGGTTCTCTGTTATCTTCGGCTTCTGGGATATGTTTCAGCTTTTGATATGGCGTAGGGCAGATCGTACGGCTGCGCTGGCCGCTGGGTCGAGGCACCGTCATTGACCCCGGACACTGTTTACATGGGGTTAGGTCAGATAACGGTCGTTCTTCTACCTGCTTTACCTTTCATGGCTGCTGGTGAAGTTTACTATGGTCAGTAGTTGACTCTTTCCGGCGGCAACGTTCGCTGACATGTATCGAGATTGCCTACATATACCGGCACCTGAAGAAGCAGAAATGTCCACGTCAAGAGAACGACAAACAATACCGGGGGCATCTCAGGTCAATCAAAGCAAAAGCCAGCAGGAGGTCGAATTCCGTCATCAGCAAGATGTGAGACCAACCCATACACCCCTGGAGGAAACGACATAATCGACGAAGAACTGGCTGCACTCCCCCAACTGAGCAATGGAACTGGAAGGGAAGAATCATCCCGTATCTCCCGACCAGCAGAGGCAGCTCAAGATGAGTCCGATACCACGATGGAGGGTCATTTACCACCGCGGATATTGAGCCGCATAAGGACCGTTCGTGAGGAAACCGGACACCAACAAGAGGGAGGTCCCTCGAACCTGGAGGACGTTATTGGGAAACTCGAGACCGAGCTCGACCTTCGGCCCTACCGTGGAGTGTGCTACGCCCTGATAAGTTCGACTTACTCTGCTCATCTTGGAGCGGCTCTGGGCGTTGGTTTGCAATACAGAACTGAGTCTTTCCAGGGAGGAGTGACTGTTTTGTCCGGGGTGTATCTCATGCTAAAGCTGCTGCAGGTTCTCTTCGATGGCTTCTTCGAAAAGTATATGCTGGACTTGGCGCAAGCCATAAGCCATCGGATATCAAGCTGGCGGATGCATTGAAGTCCTAGTTCCCCGCTCATCAGTCCTTGATACGCTACCTAGTGTCCAAAGTCCATCACTTCTCTCTCCGCTCTTGGCGAGAGTGTCATATTTTCAACTTGTTTGATCAGCAGATAGCACACTTCCAACATTATAGCATGATACCTACACTACCTTAGTACATACTGATTCGTGGGCGATGTCTGCAGTAGACCGGAGATTGTCTCAGACCGGCCAACTTGAGTACAACGTCACTTTTACTCTGTCATCCAGATTAGGACGGCACTCATTCTGTTTTTCAACCGTGGCCAGTACCCGGAGCTTGGGGATAAATTGCATCTATATTGCAATTATCCCCGCTCCGTTTCTCAGTTCCTTTTCCCGGTTGTAAACCGTAGCGCTCCAATCAGCAAGTTAAAGCATGCCATGAATCTCTCAAGATGTGTAAAAAGTCGTTAGATGGGATGTGTCGCGTTCTAGATTTTCTACTTTCTGTATTCGCGTTGCAGAGTAATTGCGCGCCGCCGTCCGGAGTGCTGGGTGGGAATTGGGCCTGTATCAACCAGGCTCGAAGACAACTACCCAGGAGCTAGTCTTCCCGCGACCAGGCATTCTCAGAGACCCCTCGACCGCGTCAGCGACAAACCCGACATTCTTACACTTCGGAATTGTTCCTCACGACCGAGTGTACAGAAGTGGTAACGTTCGGATACCCAGCGCCTGAACTCAAAGTAGATGAAGCAACCCTCCAAGCCACGACGGTATTGGTCTGCTGGACAGATATATATCGGACACCACCAATAGTTCTCTCAGCTCCTAACTTCAGACACACAGTTTCACAATCCAACTCGACGACCATCGACGCTCAAGCCGACAACATGTATCTGTCCAACCTCATTCTGACTGCCTCCGCATTGGCCGGAGTGGCCATCGCAGGCCCAATCGCAGAACGCCAGACGGCGCAAAAGCTGAGGATCAGTAAGGAATATCCCCAAGATCACACATCGAGGCTGCCTGCTGACTTATATAAGTGCCACTCGGCGACAGCATCACCGAAATCACGTATGTCTCCTGCCCACTAAAGAAGGAAACCGATCGGAACAGCTAACGGGGCTCAGCTGCTGGCGCGCCCTCGTCTGGGACCAGATCGCCGACGCCAAATACGCGGACCAAGTCCAGTACGTCGGGTCGCAGAACAGCAACCCGCAGAAATGCACGCCCAAGACGACCAACTGGGACCAGCACCACGAAGGGCACTCCGGCTGGCTCGCCATTGACATCGCCAACAGCTACTTGACCAATTGGCTGCAGAAGACGCCCGCCGATATTGTCATGTTCATGCTGGGTACCAACGACGTCACGCGTGGGCACTCGACCACCGAGATCATGGCCGCCTACACCAAGATGGTGAATATCATGCGTGCGGCCAATCCCAAGATGAAGATCATCGTGAGTTTGACCCTAGAATCCCTTTGGCGTGACGACAGAGTCTGACATAACGGTACGTAGGTGGATCTGGTCATCCCGCTGTCGTTCTCCAACTCGAACATCCAGGCCATCAACGCAGCTATTCCCGCCTGGGCTAAGGGCCTGAACACGACTGACTCACCCATTGTGATTGCGGACTGCAACACTGGTTTCTCGACATCGATGCTTCGCGACGGTGTACACCCGAATCTGGACGGTGATAAGGTCATTGCTTCGCGCGTCGGGCCGCTGCTGCTCAACTATATCAGCCAGTCTCTGGGGAAGTAAGCTGTATCAGGCAACATGATAGGGCTTCGACTCAGCCCTGGTAAAATCGTGAATGCGAAAGTCGGTATTGTGTTGTACATAGCTCGTTGTCATCTTCAATGTGCATACGCTGTCTTGTGCTTCCTGTTGTCGGTTTGGAAAGTGAGAGCACTATATTAGAGACTCTTATCTGCTCCAGATGGATGATCAATGTCAGCCACATGCGCAAACCTTCGTGGTGCTGTTCTTGCATTGGGAGCCTGATGGTTCTGAATTGTGACACGATCAAAGTGAGGTGAGAACAGAACAGAATGGAGTCGTGTGTTTGGTTTGTTTCTGGGGTTTGTTAGTCATCGTATCGGCTTACCTAACCAACCCTAACCCGCCTCGCCACCCTGCTAGTGGCTTGCCTGGCAACGCGGCTTGGCTTTGGAACATACCGTGCTCCGCTCTCGCTGCACTGTCACTGACTTCCTACCACGCCACGATCCGACTCGAGTTCAACGGCCTGCAATGCCCTTCCTAGAGAAAAGTTAATTCCGCTTCTAACATGTTCTCAAACGTCACTTATCTGTTGCGGGGTTAAGTCGCCGCTGTTGAGCTGGCATGCCAACATTGTCCCTCCTGTATCAACATGTCAGTTTTGGACTCCCCAAATACTTCGAGTCGAGGTTTGTGGTTGCCTTTGTCAAGTGCTCAGGTGACGCGCCCCAGGAACGAGTCGTTACTCGGCCTCAAGTCCCTTTGCCATGTCCATGTGGCAGGCTGTCTAGGGAGGGATTGGATATTCCCTTCTGTTCCTCGACAAGATAATGAAAGGCTTGTTTCGGACAGCTCCCTGCATGCGCAAGCGCGCTGTGGAGCTTAACAAGCGAGGGCGACTTGGAAACAGAGTGGTATCGCGCATCTCGGGCTCACAGAGCATGCGTCGAACTGTTACAAGAATGCCGCATTGGTATTCCGCCAGTATTCCAGTTCTTGGGTCCTGACAACTCCCACCAAGGGCGCCAATGACGCCTGGCTTGACGGGCTAGTGCCCATTCTTGCTTCGAGCGCTCAGGAACACAACTCAAACAGAATACCGGCGTCTGCGAGGGCGTGAGCGTTGAGGATCCCCGTTTGAGCGGGCTGATACTCGCCTTGCTATTTCCCTTTGTCCGGTCTACCACAATGTCCTCTCCAAGACACCCATCTCATCACTTGTACAGAAGTGGATGGCCATGGGGATGGATGGATGATGGGATTTGGAATATCCGACGCCGATATATCAAGCGGCATGCGGCGTTTGTGTGAGGTCTAGATCTTGAAAGGATCGGACCGCTGACCCAACGTCATGGCTACCGGGTCGAAGTTCAGATCGGCACTCGAGCTGGCAACCCCCAATATTGTCTCTTCAGGTATTAGGCACGGCACTCAGTCAATCCTGCAGGAAGAAGGTTGCATTCTCGGCCATGGTGTATGCGGTTATGAAGGGTCCGCGCATGCTTACTGAGTTGGATAGGGGCAAAGCTTGCCATGACCCCATGAGGAGATCTGATTTGAAACTCCTTCCGGGATGACGACCGACGGCCCCGAAATGAGGCTTCACCGTGCGCCTTCGAACATGCCGGTCAACAACAAGCGCCAAGAGACTCCCTTCCCTGGCGCGAAGGAGGCTTATGCTTCGGACTATGGATCTCGGACTTAACATCGACCGCATCGAGCCGCGTCAAACTCGAGAATCAATGCCGAAAAGAGTATCATATCTGATGGGTGAGCTAGCATGCTCGCGGACTATATAACGCCGGACGCCGTCACCCAGGGTCGACTTGAAAACACCAAAACATCATCAAAATACCCAGCAGCAACCATGGCTCCGTCAAGAAGCACATACCGCGCCCTCCTCTCCCTCCTCCTCACAACCATAACCACCACACAAGCCACCGGCTGTCACCCGCCCAAAACGCCGACCTTCACGACCCGCGATGGCACCGAGATCTACTACAAAGACTGGGGCGACAAGTCCGCCCCCGTCGTGACCTTCTCGCACGGCTGGCCCCTCAACAGCGACAACTGGGAGAACCAGATGTTCTTCCTCTCGAACGCCGGGTTCCGGACCGTCGCCTGGGACCGTCGCGGCCACGGCCGCTCCTCCCAGCCCTGGGACGGCAACGACATGGACACGTACGCCTCCGACGCCGACCAGCTCTTCGCCCACCTCAACCTCACCGACGTCGTCATGGTGGGCCACTCGACGGGCGGCGGCGAGGTGACGCGCTTCGCGGCCAAGTACGGCGGGAACGGCAGGGTCAAGAAGGCCGTCCTGGTGGGGTCTGTGACGCCGCTCATGGTCAAGACGGAGGCGAATCCCGAGGGCACGCCGATCGAGGTGTTCGATGGCTTCCGCGATGCCATGCTCAAGAACCGGGCGCAGTTCTTCCTGGACGTGCCGACTGGTCCGTTCTTTGGGTTCAACCGGCCGAATGCCACTGTCAGCCAGGGGCTGATACAGAGCTGGTGGGACCAGGGCATGCAGGCCGGGTTCAAGAATGCCTTCGATTGCATCAAGGCTTTCTCCGAGACGGACTTCACGGAGGACCTGAAGAGTCTGGATATCCCTGTGTTGCTGCTGCATGGTGACGATGATCAGGTTGTGCCCATCCAGGCGGCGGCGCTGAAGGCTATCAAGCTGTTGAAGAAGGGGACACTGAAGGTTATACCGGGTGGACAGCATGCGCTACCAAACCTCAATATCGATGAGGTTAATAGCATTCTTCTTGAGTATATCAAGGCTTAGGTACAGGCAAGGTGTAATGGGAACAGTACAAGTCCTAACCTGGTCTGGGGAAGCGAAGCGGTCATGGGAATTGTATCAAAGACTGTACGAAAAATGAGCACCCACTAGGCTTGACCAGAGCCACTGTCTATCGTCCCTGTTATTTCTCTGGTGACACCCGGTATAGCGGCTGTGATGCCTGCAAAAGCTCTGACATCGAGTGGCTGGACCGGTCGATTCCATTGCCAGGTTGCCGATCCGTGTGGCACGTGGAACGAAAGAGTTGAGACGTTGAGCGACAAGGCCCGGCCCGTACCACACCACTCATGTGGCACTCGTCCAGAACTCACACGGCGCTCGGTAGTTCCGTGTTGCTGAACACGTGGATGTCAATTGTCGGACCTGAGCCGACCGTTGAGGCTGACAGATACATACTTAGCAACGACCTATCACAGGATGCCGAACGACCTCCGAGATGAAGTTTCATGATATCCCCCGTTAGAGTGCAGGCTGCTAAGCAACGATTGCCGAATGCGTGAAGCTATCAACAGCTACCCCTGACGGAGGTCTGACGTACAGTACCTTAATCATCGCGTCGCGCCCGCACGAGCATGGGCGAAGCGAATATCCAGCATTAACAAGCTCTGTCGACTACAGCTGACTCAATTTTAGTCAATGACAGCTTGAAGCTCCATTTTGCTCCGGATGGCTCCAGCAAAAGAGGCGATGGAGTGAGTAACATCGCGATCTTTCGGTGTCGTTCGTGGTGGTGACGGCCATCATGATGATGTCATCATGAATAGATAATGCGACCAGCACCACCTGCATGCGAGGTACATATGGCCATCTTCGCCCACATTTGAGGCGATTGACGGAGGTTGTAAGTTGAATATAGTTTCTCGATCTTGTAGTAAATTAGTAGGTCTGAAGAAAATACCGTCAAAATGACTGGAACAGGAGTCGATGTAGGTGGTCACAATTCCTCCTCGTCAGGGCAGCACATTGGCACATAGCACGTCGACTGACACACAAGAACCAGAACACCGAACAGCCCGTGTACACCCTCGCTGAGGGCCGACCGGTGCATGACCCGACCTCGTCCATGGTCTTGCTCGGAGATGCCGGAAAAGTGAAGGGCGGCGCCCTCAGCCTGCTCGCAGACACACAACTGATCGAGACACTCGCACACTTCCCTCGCGAGAGGATACCAGAGCGGTAAGCAGGCCAGAATCAGGCCAATGCCGGTGCTACCGCTGACAATCCGCCCCTAGAGTCGTCCACGCCAAGGCCGCCGGAGCATGGGGCGAGTTCGAATGCACAAAGGACATTACCGACTGGTGCTCGGCCGCCATCTTCAGCAAGGTGGGCAAGAAGACCGAGGTCCTCGGCCGCATCTCCACCGTGGCCGGCGAGCGCGGCTCCTCCGACACGCTCCGCGACATCCGCGGGTTCGCCGTGAAGTTCAAGACCGAGGAGGGCAACTACGACATCGTAGGCAACGACCTCCCCGTCTTCTTCATCCGCGACCCTGCAAAGTTCCCCTCGCTCAACCGCTCCCATAAGCGACACCCGCAGACCGGGGTGGCAGATGCTTCGATGTTTTATGATTTCCACAATCACAACCAGGAGGGAGTGCACTGCTTGATGCAGCTCTTTGGGCCCCGCGGCGTGCCCAAGTCGCTCCGCAACGTCAACGCGTTCGGCAACCACACCTTCAAGTTCGGCAAGCCCGAGGATGGCTCGTTCCGATACGTCAAGATCCACTTCAAGCCCGTGGACGGCATCAAGACTCTCACCGAGGAGGAGGCCGTCCAGCTGGCCGGTTCGGAGCCGGACTACCACATCAAGGACATGTACAACTCGATCGAGGAGGGAAACTTCCCCCAGTGGCGCATGTGCCTGCAGGTTATGACCGTGGAGGAGGCCGAGAAGTTCCGGTACAACATCTTCGACATCACCAAGACCTGGCCGCACAAGGAGTTCCCCCTGCAGGAGGTCGGCATCCTCACGCTGAACCGCAACCCGGACAACTACTTCGCCGAGGTCGAGCAGGCCGCCTTCTCGCCGTCGACGCTGATCCCCGGCATTGCGCCCTCGGCCGACCAGATGCTGCACGCCCGCATGTTCAGCTACCCCGATGCGGCGCGGTATCGCATCGGTCCGAACTACCAGCAGCTGCCGTGCAATGCTGCCAAGAACGTGTATTCGCCTTACCAGCGCGACGGCCCGATGCGGTTGGATGGTAACTACAACGCTGATCCCGATTATGGTGAGCTGACACCCTCCCGCATTTTCCCCTACACAGACAGCATAGCTAACGATGTGGAATGCAGTCCGTTCGTCGTTCCGCAAGATTCGCAGCGGCCCGGCCGACGTCGCGCACAGTGAATGGGTCGGCAAGGTGCAGGCCTACTCGTCCGACGTCGAGGACATCGACTGGGAGCAGCCACGCATCCTGTGGGAGTTGTTCAAGAAGAACGGCGAGGACGAGGTCTTCATCCACAACCTGTCGGGGCACGTCAACAAGGCGTTGCCCGAGGTGCAGAAGGATACTATCAGTGAGTTGCCACCTTGTCGCTGGGAAGTTGTGTTGTGTTGTGTTTGGGGGATGATGCTAACGCGGAACCCCAATAGAAATGTTTGCGAAGGTTGACGAGGAGATTGGGAAGAGGCTGGAGGAGGCGCTGAAGAAGCTGGGCGATAACGTGGATCATAAGAAGGCGCCGCCGAGCCAGACTGCTTTGGCTACTCATCGGAGATAAATCGTCTTCATGAAAGAGGACTCCATGGATATGAGGAATAGATATGCTATATCGTGTGGATGGTTTGTTAATGTGCAATGATAATGGCGTATTGACAGCTGAAAAATGGCGAAATGTAGCCTAATCCGAACGGGAAAGGGCGCACCCCTTTTTTAAGGCTGGGAAGGAACCAGTTTCCGATGAGTCATCGCTAATCAGATCTAGTGTAGGGTAAGTCATCAATCCCACCTCGAATTGGATTGGAACAAGACAGAAGTTGATTCGGCGATGAAGTGGCAGTTGTGCCAGACTAACTCATGGTCACGGAGTACAGTAATGGTGCACCAGACAAGTTGACTGGGTATCACTGACACCATATGCTTCCATCCTCCGCTTTGTTCAACCCCCTCAATCCAGTACCTAACAAGGGAATTCTTGTTGATATCATGTCGCTGCAGGACAATCGAACAACAAATTCCCTCAGAAGTGGCAGCACTTGAAGTTGTCCAGGCCAGGACACTTGTCTATCGGTTGCCATCATAGTCAGTACACACTACCTTACATACCAAGTGATCTCACTAATATCAGGAAAGGAAGCTCACCGTCAACCCGATACCCAGAACACCCGTTCGCAGTCCAGTCGCAGACCGAGTACTTGCCGCAGGGGTTCGTCTCGGCGTTGGGGGCGTAGCCGATGACGCAGCACTTGACGTCGTCCGGGTCGTTGGGGCAGGCGCCGCTCTTGTACTCGCCGTGGTAGCTGTTGCAGGTCGATGTCTTGATGCAGATGCCGTTCTCCTTCCAGACGCCCGTGGCGGCGGAGCCGCTGCAGTGCCCGTTCAGGGTGGCGAGGGCGGCCAGGGGGAAGAGCGTGATGAGGGGGAGGAGATGCATGGTGTATGGGATATGTTGATGTGCTTGTGACTAGGAGTTGCTGAGCTTTGATCCTGGGTAAGAAGGAAAGGGGGAATGAGGCGGCTGAGGGCTGTCTCCTGGGCCCTTTTATGTATTCCAGGGACAGGGCGTCAGTATGAGGAGTGCGAGCCTCTCCGGGTCTAGACCACGACTGCAGGCAATCAATACAGAATGCCCGCGCCAACGATGTGCCCAGCCACCAGGTTGTCGGTGAATTGCCCCAGGAGGTCGGCGAACATATGGGTTACACTTGATGTAACCTCTGCATTCTTTAGCGAGTCGTTAACCATGGCAGCCAGACATATAACGTTACTGTCCGGATGTCTTTTCGTAGGTCCAACGAGTGAGACGAGCAGTGCGCCATGCCTTGCGACCCTGTGGCGTCCTCCAGCGGGTTGGATGTATGCGAATGCCTCGAAAGGGGCAAACGGCCGAGTGGTCATTTACAGTAACCGAACGAGAGTCTCGTATGATGACGATGATGGGAGGCATGCAAGGGCAGCGATGAAGAAACTGCCCTCTGTGCGGCTGAAGGATCAACGCTGTAGGCCTATGCCTGTTCTTCCATTCGCCTGTAAGATTCGTGTGTAACGAAGTGGTTTGGTAAAACTCGCCACTAGGAATTGAGCCTCGTCACCAGTTACAGCTGGGTTTCGTAGCCGGCGACCAGTCGTTGTCAACAACACGACATGACCACGAGAATGACCAAGGTCCGTCAGTGGGAGTATGAAGCTCTGGCCGCAACCTTGCCAGTAAGCTCGGAGGAATTCTTCACCATTTACACACCTTGGCTGCTGTATACTCCTCCCAGTGCGACACAAAGGGTTACTCGACATGCCGGTGCTACTATAAACAACGAAGACGGGTAGCACACAGGGCAAGCTGCTCCCAACTTGCCATTGGGCAGCATTACCATACAGGGTTTCATCCCAGCAAGACTTGAACGGACCGGGTACAGAGGCTGCACAGAAGAAATGTGTAACCTGCAGGAGACGGCCCTATAATTGGGTTACGCGCAAATTGTCGACACCACTCGGAAGTCGGTATTCGTACCCCAATTTTGCTTGACCTTGTCAAACAGACACGCAGCAATGCTCCCGTGGCGCGAATTGAAGGAGGCCAAAATGGCTATATGGTTTGCCACTCTAGGACAATTCCGACATCGCTCCCAACTTCAGCCCGACGACCCAACCTCGACCGCAATCACTTGAAGCGTGGAAAACAACTGGTTTCAATGGCCACGGCGACGGGTCCAACCACTCGGTTCTCCAGACCGAGCCATACCGTACGTCTTCTCGTCGTGGACCGCTTACCAGAGGAAATGCAAAAAGAAAGTCAATGTTTCTTCCGACACAACATGTTGTCGAAAGCTAGCACTTGGAAACTTTGCTGTCGTTGCGGATAGCACAACTATTCACAGTCTCCTCCGTTGAGAATTGAGCATAAGCGAAAACGACTGAAAGAAAAGCATTGCCGACCATCAACATTCTCTGATCCAGCGCCTGTGCAACCTCACGATAGCATGCCTTACGGCACTCGGTCCAACCTCATCCGAGAGACGCGCCAAGCCCCCGAGCAACTTTGCTCGAACTCAACCGAATTCAACAATCAATAGATCGCTTCGACTTCAACCTCGCTTATCGGAAGATCACTCTCGACACAGCATTGGAAAGCAATAGCTCGAAGGGACGCGCACCGTGGTACCGCTGCCGTCTGGCGCTGTGTGGATAAGATCCGGAGGCGCTTGCCCCGAATTCTCCAAATCGGTCATGGTGCCGGCGAGAGCTACCCCTGTCCTTCCCCGCAAACTTGCCCATCGGCTTGCCATCGCGAGGCTTGTACTTGTTGCTTCTTCCCGTTGTTCCGTGTTTGCTTCTTCGAACACCGTCATAGACTCCCTCGTTCATGCCAATCCTGCGCAGTTGGATGTGATGTCCCCAAGCCAGCTCCAGGAAAGGTGTCGCCCGTGGTTATGCTTAACGTGAGGATCAAGGGCAGAATGTTGGGTGACATTCCGGCAATATCGAGGCTCCAAGGGGATATGGATCAGCTAGATTATATCATAACCATGGAGCGTATGGTCGACTCCCTCGGAGACAGGGCAGGTTAACCGGAATAGTGACACCATCACCCGCCCTACAGCGTATGGACTGCGGAGACAAGTTGGATCAGCCCCAGATCTAGCTGCAGGTACACCCCTCGGCTCGGATCCAGACTCCAGATATGCCGTTGGTGATATTAACCGACGGACGGGAGCTCCAAGTCTGTGGGGAAGCACTTGATAGAGGGCGCCTAGTCCGCGATACTTAAGACGAAGCTTCTCGCACAGAATAGCTCGAACTGTCTTTTCCTTGTGTTTTCAACTGCTCAGCATCCCCTTGCGAGCCAGTCAATAGTCACCATGGCGCCACGAACACTACCCGTCATCGCCGCCCTCCTGGGTGTCGCCGCCGCCCAAAGCGTCGGAACCATGTCACCAGAAGTCCACCCCAAGCTGACGACATGGGAATGCACCAAGGCCGGCGGCTGCAAGGCCAAGGACACCTCCCTCGTGCTCGACTCGGGATCCCACTGGATCCACCAGAAGGACGCGCAGAACCTCGGATGCGGCGATTGGGGCAACCCACCCAACGCGACCGTCTGCCCCGACCTTGCGACGTGCCAGAAGAACTGCGTCATGGAGGGCATCTCAGACTATACCAGCCGTGGCGTTATTACCTCCGGCGGCACCCTGACCATGAAGATGCTGAACCCTGACGGATCCTCAGCGTCGCCGCGCATCTACCTCCTGGCCGAGGGCGGGAAGGAGTACGAGATGCTGCAGCTCACGGGCAAGGAGTTCACCTTCGACGTCGACGTGTCCAAGCTTCCCTGCGGCATGAACGGCGCCCTCTATCTCTCGGAAATGGAAGCCGACGGCGGCGCGAACGAGCTCAACACCGGCGGGGCAGCGTACGGCACCGGCTACTGCGACGCGCAATGCTTCACGACGCCCTTCATCAACGGCGTCGGCAACCTCGAGGGCAAGGGATCCTGCTGCAACGAAATGGACATCTGGGAGGCCAACGCGCCGGCCACGCAGATCGCACCGCACGTATGCAGCCAGCCGAGCCTGTTCAAGTGCACCGGCGACGAGTGCGCCTTCGAGGGCGCGTGCGACAAGAACGGATGCGGGTTCAACACCTACGCCAACGGTGCCAAGAACTTCTATGGCCAAGGTCCCAGCTTCGCGGTCGACACCACCAAGCCCTTCACGGTCGTGACACAGTTCCCGGCCGACGAAGCCGGCAACCTCAAGGAGATCCGTCGGATTTACGTCCAGGGCGGCAAGCTCATCCCGCAGGCCGCTGTGGCCATCACCGGACCCCCGCAGATCAACTACATCAACGAGGAGTACTGCAAGGCTACGGGGGCACGGCGGTACGAGGAGCTCGGCGGGATGAAGGGCATGGGCGGCGCGTTGTCGAGAGGGATGGTGCTCGCCATGAGCATTTGGTGGGATGCCGGCGGCAACATGAACTGGCTTGACTCTGGCAATGCTGGGCCATGCAATGCTACCGAGGGCAACCCGTCGGTCATCACGCAGGTTGAGCCTGATCCGACTGTTATCTTCAGCAACATCAAGTGGGGTGAGATTGATTCGACGTACGCGTCAGGCCCGGTGAAGTGCAAGAAGCGGTCGCTTTAGATGACGAGGGATGCTGCCATGGTGTTTCTGTTCAAGTTAGATGTCCATAAGTAATCATTAGACCTGTAGATAGGCATTATGATTTGAGAGTTTCCGTCCTGGATACTGTTTGCTTCGGTCTGGATGGAGGTCAGGAGAACGTGATGTGAGACGTCGAAGAAATGAAGAGAAGCAGGTGTGCTAACAATATGCTGCGGTATTTGCGAGAGTTTTATGTTAGATCTACATAACAAGAGGGTGCCGCCTAGCCCACGGCGCAGCTGGCTAAATCAAAGATCAAGCGGTGCGCTAGAACACAACAGTGCCCTGTGCTTCGCTCAATCCATTGACGCCAAACCTTGGCAAACAGGAACCCGCACCTTAGTCAGCAATTCATTGTCTTCCCCTTTCTCCGACATGTCCCTGGTTCTTGACCTCCGAACTTCCAACATTATCACCGTCGTCGTCTATGCTTCATCTCCGCCAAGCCCCGTATTCTTTGTTTCTTGCAATCACTCAGCACGAGAGCCCGAGGACTCATCTCTTGCCATCGACTAGACCCAACAATTCAATCCACCTTTCATGCTATTGATGCTACCGATCTGCCATTGTGCCTTGCAACATGAAAGCCAATCACAATGGACCGGAGCCTGCTTCTTCCACACCACTTGGGATGTGGCTTGAAGCTAAGCAAGCTGCCAGCACACCTCCACTCGAGCGTCTCTGTCAAGGCATTTTCTAGGGCTGCTTGGATGCCTTTTGATTCCCACCGCCTCAGCCGTCCCTCTTGATTCTTCCCGACTTGTTCTCTCTATTGTCTTTGGCCTCACTTCCCGTGTCGCTTAGTCCACTCCTCCAACTTATAGCTGCTTCATAGGATGGATCCCCTTACAATCCTCGGCGGTGTTGCTGCATCTGCTCAGCTCCTGCAAGGACTTCAGAAAACGACTTTCGGCGTCATCGATCTCTACCGAGGGGTCCGCGACATCAACGACAGCACGCAGTCGTTGCAGGAGCAGCTCGAAGCGCTACAGTTCGTCCTGTACCTCCTCGGAAATGAGGCAACTCGCATACTGCGCGGTCGACCTTACCTGCCACCGCACAAGATGGAGATCCTCTGCGCAACGTCCTGGAGAGTGCCGGCAGGACGCTCGCAAGGTTGGAGCAGATCCTCAGAGATATCGCACAGAGCAGGAAAGTCGGTGCGCAGCTAAGGCAATATCTTTGCGCACGCAGTTATGACATTACTCTGCGAGACCTCCGCGAGCGTCTTGTTCAGTATGTGCAGATAGTCAACATTGCGCTGACCACGATATCATCGTAAGCTGCGATTTCCAACTTTCTTCCTCGTGTAGTTAGTGGGGTTACTGACATGAAACTAAGGAGGCATTCGAGAGACAGCTCTGCTGAACAACATGCCTTCATTCAAGTCATCACGAACCTGGTGAACGTATTGGAGGAATCGCAGACTCGCCTCATCAGCGGCAGGGGTGTTTCGATATCGACTTTAACACCTCCTGCCACCACCCCTGCGACATCAAACCATGGCGAAAACGCCACTTCTGGGCAGCCGAGGCAAACTGTGTCACAGTCGGAGGGAGTAGGCCCTTCCCGTATACTTGACGCACAAGGGCGTGACTCCAACTTGATTGCTGAGAACCTGGAGCTTGTCAGTTTTGGGCGAACCGTGGTCTCAAGCATTCGAGCAGCTGCGTCCTCGATGAGATCAGAGACAAGTGCACCCACGGTCCGGGACGGAACAGTTCTATCCAGTCACGTGGATAATGACATGCTCCATCCCCAAGCAGATGCAATCTCCCTTCATCCGATCTTCTCCCGCCAATCGAGGGATTCCACTACATCCTACGTCGACCAACTAGAGAAAGAGCTACGGAGCGGGCTTACCTTGGGAAATGGACCTGTTGAACGAGACGATGGCGTCCCAACTGATTTCGACCGGCGGGTTTTCAACGCGACACTCGCCGCAGCGAGGAAGCACTCGAGCGAGAAAGAATATAATGAAGCCCTTGTGCCCCTTGCGATCATCCTCAGGGAGGCGAGGACTTTTGCATTCATCGACGATGCGGTCGAGAAAGAGGTCACACATCTCATGGCATCCGCTTTGGTGCATTCGAACTCTCCCGATGACTTCCTGGATCGCATTCTGCGGCTTTACCCGCCAGTCGCTCAGGAGGTATTGTTGGTAGGCTTCGAAAAGGCCAAAATGCTTGCTGCAACTGAGAAGATCAGCGAGGCAGTACTGTGTCTTGATAAACTTCTCAGCTATCCACAGAACTATCCCGACTCGGAGATCAGTGTGCCTGATGAAGCACCACCTTTGATGGCCGCATGTCTTGCGAAAAGCGACTTGCCGGCCGAGGCAAAGACGACAATGGCTTTTCGCTTTCCTAAGGTGGATCACTGTCTTGTCGACATACTAACTGACACAGTGTTGAGATTCGACCAGAACCGCCAGTGGATCAAGAACCGGACCGTATCCACGAATACCGAGGCGGCGAAGATCCGAGAGACCATCGGCTTAGCCCGAGGTGTCATAGAAGACTGGTCACGACTACGAGCCTCCCGCAAGCTGGTCGACAACGAAGAAATAAGGTCGAAGCTGCTGACCGTAGCTGTGGCTAATCTCCTAACGGACCTCGATCAAAATGATCAAGAGGGCGAACAACTTCTCCTGCACCTTATCAAGCACCCGCATCTGGACATCAAAATCCGCGCCAGAGCCGAACGTGTTCTTGCCTTGATCTATCTTCGTCAGGTTGATGACTGGAAACTAGCACGAGAGCACGCCGAGGGAGCTGCCAGACTCTACAGCAAGTGTCAGTCATCGGGGACAGAATACACAGCATCCATTGAACTCTTCGTTCGTACATGCGAGCTGCTCGGAGATCCGGAGGGCACTTATACTTTGGTGGAACTCCCGTCCGAGTGGGAAAGGATGATCCTTCCTACCCATAACGCTTTCATTCGCACATATGCTTACCTCACCAATCTGGGCAAGGAGCACCCAGCCAAGGTAGCAGCACTGGCCTTGGAATTTCTCAAACGCCACTATGTCCATTACATCGTCAATTCTGATGGAAGTTCTTGTGAGGCCTGCTGGACTTGCATCAACCTATCGGTGAAGGATCCCGGTTATCCTTTCGTTGGCCATCTTGGTGTTGATGAGCTGTGCCCGCAACGTAAGTGCGTCGCCCGGCTCCGGTACCCAGTGCTGGAGTTCCTTGCCTCGTCCAAGCCGGCTGTGAAATTCTCGACCAAAAGTTCTTCCCAGGGGAGCACTGTCGCGACAATGGGCTACCTGATGTCCGTACTCATCGATCGCTGGAAGAAGAATGGATCCTTGCCTCGGCTCGATTTTGCGAGACTGTTGAGGTTCGCAGTCGTCAATGGGAGCGCCTCAATTATTCGACTACTCCTTGATGCTGAGACTGAACCTACTTTCTCGGAGCTGGCATTACCAAATCAAATACACCATGTCAAAGACGGGATTCTTAGCCTAGCAGACATCATACCACGTGCAACATATGAGGAGGCATTCAAGCCAACACGTCAGCAGCGGTCAGCAGAGGAGAAACAAAGTTTGAATACACTCGTCCGGCGGCTCTCGCTCGAAGGCCTGGCGCGAACACTGCGGCAAACCTTTCTTCCCAACTCAGTCTGGGACCACGAAGTTCTTGCCATCGTCAACGATCGGTCCCTCAAAAGTGGAGGTTAAGAGCTCAGAGACGGGACAATCATTCGGAATGTCCTGTTCAACGCTGCGATCTTCCTCGGCGCACCGGTCCGCAAGAATTCTGATCCCATTCTCCAACTCGCGATGCGTATTCTCAGCACGTTCATCCATACCGGGCAGAATGTGAAAGCGGCTCTAGGTGTTCGAGCCTGGGACCAATTAATGAATCGCATTTCGTTGGAGCTCACATCCTCCAATAACACCACAATTCGCTGCGATGAGCTTACGTCCACCAGTGCCAACACAGATTCTGCGACGATCTCGGAGGATATGCGCAACTTCCTCTCCAACGTCTGTCAATACTTCCGCCAAGAGGTCGATAAACCTCTGAACGGCGAACCCATTGCCAGGCACGTATCGTAAACACCCGCTCTCAAGGTACTTCTCACTAACTGGCCAATCACAGAAACAAGAAGAGAGCAAAGGGACTCTGGCCGTGGTAATCTTGAGCTTCTTTAAAAGGCCCGAGTCTGAAGCACCCATCCAAAGCCTATTACTTCCACCCTGCACTCTCAGCAATCCGGTTTAGCAGCCTTTGCGTCTTTGTGGCCGACTCGAAGGTAGCATAGCGACTCTCATCCTTCTCAACAAACGCCGCATACGACCGCGCCGTGTTCAGAGCTATCGCCTCAAGACCAGACAACCGCGCGTCCCCGTCGTCCGTATAGTCAACCTCCCGTGCCTCCGGCTCCTTACCGACCTTGACTCTCAGCTTGAAGCTAGGATCGGCCATCTGCCACTGCGTTTCCTTGGTGGTGACCTCGATCTCACCCTTGGTGCCGGTAATAATCCAGCGAAATCCGACGTTGTCCACAGCCGCCTTGGGCTTGCGGAAGATGATGGACGCCACCGCGCCACTGTTCAGTGTTCCCTGAACGAGGATGTGGTCCGGTGTAGTTCTCGGGTATGCGGGGTCGATCAGCTCACCCTTGTTGTTGAAGATGGCAGTGGTCTTGTTGAACGACTTCAGGATTCCGTGGACGTCATCGAAATCTCCGAGGACACTGACGAAGGAATCCAGGACTGTAGCTACTACGTTAGCAGTCTAACCACATCGCTTTAACACAACAGTGCTGACTTACAATGCGCGAAGAAGATATGGTACTCATTGCCACCACTGGAGAAATCGACATAATACTCCAGACCCTCCATCCACGCGTCACTGGAAAGGACTCCAGTCGAAGCAGTGACAGTGGAGCTCATGACATCTCCAACCTCGCCACTGGCCAAGATTTCCTTCAACTTGAGCACAACACGGTCCGCTCTCGCTTGCACACCCACAATGGTCCTTACGCCGTTCTCCTTCGCCAGCCGAGTCAGCTCCTCCGACTCTGCCAGGGTCGCGCCGAGAGGCCACTCTACGTAGACGTCTTTCTTGTGCAGGAGTGCAGGCTTCGTCAGCTCATAATGCTTCTGGACGCGGACCGAGACGACAATGAGGTCCACGTCCGGGTCGCTGGCTAGGTCCTCGGCGCTGCCGTACGCCTTGGTGGTAGCCGGGAGGTCATTTGCGGCGATGGACCTGCGGGCGGATTCGACGGTCGAATTGGCGATGGCCACAACCTCGTAGTCGCCAGATAAGGCTATGATGGACGGTAGGTGGGCATACTTTGCCCAAGCGCCTGGACCGAAGAAGGTCTTTGCGTCGGAGAGACCGAGGATGCCAACGCGGATGGGTGCCATGATTTTCGGGTTGAGGTTATGCTTTATTATGACACTTCTAAAACGGTTCGTTGAGAGTGGAGGGCGAGATGTTGAGATGCTGTTTGGACGCTTGTGGCGCCGCTCTGTTGCCTTATATACTACGCCGGCCCTCTTCTCGGAGGTTGTTTTCCGTGGGACCTCTAACACTTCTTCGGGCCAGAATGGTGATGACCAACCAACGGTCTATCACTTTGCATGTGCTTGTGCTTGTGCATCATCCCGCCCATCGCCATGAGATCAACTTACTCGGTACCGCCATTCGATTCGCGTTGCATTGCTAATACACCTCTCGGGCCCGATGTGATTACCGGCATCACGAACCCGGCTGGCCCCACCTCTTCCGGCTAGCCTCCGCCATTGGACGGAACTCCGGTGGACTTCCGGATTGTTAATGACAAAGCACGAGGTGGGGCCTTAGCCGACTTCTTGACACACTCACTTCTCGATGTCGGAGAGCCCGTGGGACCAGTCCTCCGAAAACTCACCATGCCAGTTCCGCGCAGAAAGTCTTGCGGCCATTGCAGAACCGCGAAGTCTCGCTGTTCTCTAACGATACCGTGTGAGCGATGTGCGGACAGGAATCTCAACTGCGACTATGGAAACGCTGGATTGAGGTACCAGCCGTACCGCATGCCGCCAATAACACCCCAGAGCCGTCATGGACAAACTGATCTGTCACCAACCCGCCATGAGAGTAGTCGCTTGGCGGAAGCATTCGACAGCCAAGAATACACGGGCGGAACTCCCTTCGCAGCTCATCGGACTACCACCTCACTAGGCCTATCGGAGTCATTGCTAGAAGGGGATACTAATAGCGAGCTGCTCTCAGTCTTTGCGAATGCACAGTTTCAGTCAAGCGGCTCTTCCATCTTCGGGACCGGATGCGGCACCGATGCAGACAACATGTTCATGCCAAACATCGACCTGTCACTATCAACGAGACTCGGGAGCATAACAGAGAGCAGGTTGCTCTCCCAACGGAAGACCACGACGACGGAGACATTCTTTACCGCCAAGGTTCTCCTGGGCCAGATCAGACAATACCCCCGGATGATGATCGAAGGCAAGAGACTACCTCCGTTCATACATCCCAAATGCGCATCGGGGAACTGGTCGGCATATAGCTGTGCCTCGGAGGAGAAGCATGTGTGCTTGCCCGAGGTCCTGGCGGTATGCGCCAATTTAGTACATATGTTCTATGGCCGGACGCCTTCCAGTAGTAGGTTCGTTTGGGAGACGATTTACAAACACCAGAAGAGATTGCATGATGAGGTATGGTCTGTCGAGTTACGAGGTTGAAGAAGTAACGCTAACGCAAATAGCATCTCCTCTACCGTAGCGCCGAGCTCCTCGAATCTCTCCAAGCGACAGTCATCTACCTCCTGCTGCAAGCGGAAGACCCAGAATCGGTAGAGGTCAACGACACCTTGTCACTTATAGATACCATCGGCGTAAGACCTACTGTTTGCGACGGCAACCTCCCATGATGACCGAAGAGCTAACATCACTCCACCCACTAGGACGTCGCCAAAAGATATCGCATACTAAGCGACTACCAGTCTGAATATAGCAACCCATACACGGTCGACCGCAAGACATGGCTTGAGACTGAAAGCGCTCGGAGGTGTGTAACCATTACCGTCCCACAGCCCTTAACCCCTTGCCTCGAGCCCATTTGTCCCTAATCCCCCATCATGCCTTCACTAAGAGTTCACTAACCCATCAACAGAACAATAAACCTCCTCTGGATAATAGAGCTAGACCTAAACGTCATCATCGGGCCGCCCCGCGAGTTCGAGAGGTGCGGCGGATACTCCTCCGTGCCACTTCCCTGCGACAAGTGGCTTTGGGATCCGACCGTCTCGGATGCAGAGTGGACTAAACGGTATCGGCAGATTCTCGGCAAGAAGAAGCCCATGCTGTGCATTGGGGACCTGAGATTCTCCCCTCAGAGCGCTGCTGGAGGTGGAGGTGAGGTGAAAGAAGGCCTCACGGAGTGGTGCGAGGGACTGGATGAGTTCGGGACGCTGATTTGGATGGCGGGGATGTTGGAGAGGAGTAATGCGTAGGTATGTGTGGTATCCTCGAATAGTACGCGCACTGCGTGTTTGGCGGGTCCTGAAGTCATCACCACTTGGACTGGAAGCATGTAACTGTCCCGAGATGTCTGGCACGACTGTTTCAAAGAGACAAAACCGAACGGGAATCAGGCTGCGATCTGGGACAGATTCCGGATCAACTTTCAAGTCGGACCGTTCATCGTGTTGTACAAGTCAGGCAGACCGGCACCGACGCAACTGAGGATCAAGTCGGGAGAGTACAACTACCGTTTCCGATTCAGCTTCGAGCCACCACGATGGTCACCGTGGCCTGTTTACAAGTCTAGGCGCCCAGGTCTGACGGGAGAAAGAAACTGCCTCCCGACCACCGTTACCTGGATCTGAACATGCGACAATGGCTCAGGGTCTTCGAAGACGACTGAGTATATCTGCCCACGGTCTCTGCGCAGCATCTGGAGGCACTAGACAAAGGGGTTGCCCCCTTCAATGCCCTGGCAGTACTTCAGAGCGGTTACCAGGTCGTCCAACTCGTCGGCCAACAGATGTCCAGCCTCCCTATCTCTCAGCCCGAGATTGCGGCGCTGGCTTTCTCGGCCTCGAGCGGCATCGCGCACCTCCTCTACTGGAACCGACCACAACGTGCGGAGATCGTCCACATCATTAAGTGCAAGAGGGTGATACCAAAATTGGCGGCGACTTGGAGTCCGTTTGGGGATGCAGGATGTCGAGGAGAAGGGAAGTGCAAAGAGGTTCCGAATACCAAACCGCCCATACGCACTGTTCCAGCTTCCTGAGCTTGGTCCAGAGTTTTGCACCACGTAGGCGTCAAACTCGAACAGATATCCGTCACAGTTCGAATCCGTTCCCATCTCCGATTCCAAACGACCGCCTCCACCCAACTGAAGCCCCCCTGGTCGCACAAGCGGTTACTACAGCTCGGGAGCGTCATATACGGTGTCTTCTTTGGCGCCTTGCACGGCAGCCTAGCCTAGGACTGCGGCTTCCCGACCATGGTGGGGGACCAAGGCTGAAGGATATGCTCCGTGGCCCCGGCTGTACTGCGGGAGATGCTCGCGGCTGCCGTCCTTTTAGGAACTGCACACCTTCGCAACGACGGGTCAGACGGTCCGTAAGCTCTGTGGTTCATTGCGGCAATATTCTTGGTCGCTTGGGTCTTTTTCCGTCCGTTGCAGCGCAGCTGTTTATGTTGACTGAGTCTGTGAGGAGCTCGTGTTGTCTGCCGCCGGAGGCCTTTGTCAAAACCTTGTCTTGGTCGTTTCGGCAGTGGGGATGAGACCTGTACGGACGTTGTTGTATGATGGAATCTTGTCAAACATAGTAGTTACGAAATTGATGATATGCATGGCAGGAACTGGACGCTTCCAGGACTAATTCCTAGTACCTCGATGCATGCTCCGGGTTTGCGGACCTACCCTACACCCCAGACAATCAACATGTGTGCTGCAATACCAGCGCCGACAGTCAACAGGTACAAAAGGGCGTATCAGCAGAAATCAGAACGCTTTCTACTGCCATGCTGCTTGACTGTTGCATCTGCAGGGGTTGCTTGAATCACCTCCACAACCGTGGCCACGGCAGACTGACATGACGGTATAGTTGCGATTTCCGGGAAATACCCACGACGACACGACAACGCCCGCATGTACACAAGATCGCTCACCCAGTCACAAACAACCAGCAGGCTGACACTTGTCATGCTATCAGTAACGCCTTACAACCCTTGAACCTTTCCGCACATCCCCGATATCACTGTGTAAGAGTCCACATAAGACCAAGAGTCCCACCCAACTTGGAACGTAAAATCTTCGATTATATTCGCTAATCATCGCATTACCGCGTCAAGTTCGTACAAAACCAACCACCACCGATCCCTATCTACACTTAAGCAGAGGTATCCATAGCATCTCCCTCCAGCTTCTTAGCCACGAGGTCGAACCGGTCAAGGTTCATGACCTTGTCCCAAGCCTTAACAAAGTCCTTGACAAATTTCTCGCTCGCGTCGTTCTGGGCATACACCTCAGCCACAGCCCTCAACTCAGCGTGCGAGCCGAACACGAGGTCCACCCGAGTAGCGGTCCACTTCTGCGCGCCGGTCTTGCGGTCAGAGCCGATGTACACGTCGCTGTCGCGGTCGCTCTTCTTCCACGAGGTGTTCATGTCGAGCAGGTTGACGAAGAAGTCGTTGGTGAGCTGGCCGGGGCGCGAGGTGAAGACACCGTGCTTGCTGCCGTCGTAGTTGGCGTTCAGGGCACGGAGACCGCCGACAAGGACGGTGGTCTCGGGAACGGTAAGGGTGAGGAGGTGCGCCTTGTCGACGAGGAAGTCCTCAGCCCGCGCGCGGGTGGTCGACTTGCCGTAGTTGCGGAAGCCGTCGTTCTTGGGCTCCAGGTGGCCGACGGAGACGACATCGGTCATCTCCTGGGTGGCGTCGGTGCGGCCGGGGGCGAAGGGAACGGGGATGTCGTGTCCAGCAGCCTTGGCGGCGGCCTCGACACCGGCGGCACCACCGAGGACGATGAGATCGGCAAGGGAGATCTTCTTACCGCCAGTCTGGGCGTCGTTGAACTTCTTCTGGAGACCCTCGAGTCTGGTCAGGGTGTCCTTCAGAGTGGCGGGGTCGTTGACGGGCCAGCTGCGCTGGGGCTCGAGGCGGATGCGGGCACCGTTGGCACCGCCACGCTTGTCGCTGCCACGGAAGGTAGCAGCGGAGGCCCAGGCAGTCTTGATGAGGGTTGAGGGGTTGATACCAATGGAGAGGACCTCCTTCTTGAGCTGGGCAATATCCGACTCGTCGACGAGGGGGTGGTCGACGTCAGGGACAGGGTCCTGCCACTGGAGAACCTCGGCGGGAACCTCAGGACCGACGTAGCGGCTGCGGGGGCCGAGGTCACGGTGGAGGAGCTTGAACCACGCGCGAGCGAAGACATCGGCGAACTCGTCGGGATGCTCGAGGAAGCGACGCGAGATCTTCTCGTAGGCCGGGTCAAGGCGGAGGGCAAGATCGGAGGTCAACATACGAGGAAGGTGCTTCTTGGCAGGGTCGAAGGGGTCGGGGATGAAGGGCTCGACATTCTTGGCCTGCCATTGGTTGGCGCCACCGGGGCTCTTGACCTGCTCCCACTCGTACTTGAAGAGGTACTCGAAGAACTGGTTGGTCCACTTGGTGGGCTCCTTGGTCCAGATGACCTCGAGGCCGGATGTGATGGTGTCGCCACCCTTGCCGCTGCCGAACTTGTTGCTCCAGCCGAGACCCTGCTGCTCAAGGTCGGCGGCCGCGGGCTCCTTGCCGACGTGGTCGGAGGTGGAGGCACCGTGGGTCTTGCCGAAGGTGTGGCCACCAGCAATGAGGGCGACAGTCTCCTCGTCGTTCATGGCCATGCGGCCGAAGGTGACGCGGATATCCTTGGCAGAGGCAATGGGGTCGGGGATGCCATCGGGGCCCTCAGGGTTGACGTAGATCAGACCCATGTGGGCGGCGCCGAGGGGCTCCTCGAGCTCGCGGGAATGGATATCGTTCTTCTTGGAGTTCTCGTCGCTGACAAGAGGACCCTTGCCGGCCTCGACTCCCTCGGAGCCGGACTCGTAACGGACGTCGTTGCCGAGCCAGGTGGTCTCACCACCCCAGTAGACGGACTCATCAGCCTCCCATGTATCGGCACGGCCACCGGCGAAGCCAAAGGTCTTGAAGCCCATGGACTCGAGGGCAACGTTGCCGGTAAGGAGGAGCAGATCAGCCCAAGAGATCTTGTTGCCGTACTTCTGCTTGATGGGCCACAACAGGCGGCGAGCCTTGTCGAGAGAGACGTTATCCGGCCAGCTGTTGAGAGGGGCGAACCTCTGCTGGCCACCACCGCCGCCACCACGACCATCCTGGACACGGTATGTGCCAGCGCTGTGCCAGGCCATGCGGATGAAGAGACCACCGTAGTGGCCGAAATCTGCGGGCCACCAGTCCTGCGAGTCGGTCATGAGGGCCTCGATGTCCTTCTTCAGCTGGAAGTAGTCCAGCTCCTTGAAGGCCTTGACATATTCGAAGTCGGGGCCGAGGGGGTTGGAGGTCTGGTTGGGCTGACGGAGGATGTTGAGACGGAGCTGCTCGGGCCACCAGTCCCTGTTCTTGGTACCGCCGCCGGCGACGGGAGCCTTGAGGCTGCTGTGGTCAATGGGGCACTTGCCTTCCGCCATTGTGTCTGATCTGGTAGAGGCTGATGTGTGGAAGTGGAAAAGAGTGTTGTGGTTGGATCTCGGTGAAGTTCTCTGAGTGATGGAGGTACTCGAAGAGATAGACAAGGAGGAATAATAACACGATGAAGAGGAGGAGAAGGAGGAGGAGCGAAGGAGAAATGGGACGATAGATCGGACGACAAGAGGCGAACCCCTCACTTTATATCGACTGCTCCCAACAACGAGCCTTCCCTTTGCGCACGGCAAAAGAGGGGTCAGCATGGTTTAGTTGCTCAGCAAGTGACCAGAACTCTGGATCTCGGCAACTGTGAAGGGAAGGGAAGGGAAGGCAATGGATTGGACTGGCGGTGGCCAAGAGAGAACGGTACAGAGGGTCCAAGTCAGGCCAAACGTATGGAAGGAAGGTACCTCAACGCAGAAGTTCATGTCGCAAGAGGCAACGGCTGTAACGGTGGCATGTGCGGTTCGGCCATCCATCCTTCCCCCATCTTTCCGTCTCAGTCTGAAGGTGGGGTTGGAGTAATCGAGGACCCTGGGGACCCCTCCCGGAACAGAAGTAGGAGGATTTGCCGCTAGACATGGGTAGCATTGACCACTCGGATCGTGGCGAAATCACATCAAAATTCCCCCACAGAACGCACGGATCATGACGCTCCACACCAGACCCATAGCAGACGATTATTCATTCCATGTTCGTTTGTTTGTCGGCGACTCTCAACAATCCAACTCGAAACACAACATCAACCCATTCTTCGCATCTTTACAGAGATGTACTTGTCTGGTTATTCGACACCAACACCTTATCAGCTTCAGAAGAAGCACAACTACAGTGTTTGAACAGTTCAGGGGCAAATATTCACAAATCACCCCGTCGCCAAGACCCTCAATGCATGTACCGGACTAACATGTCATCTAGGCTCATAGTTAGCTCCAAGCACCGCCCAGTCCATTCCCCCGCCGGGAAGACAAGATGGCTATCCAGAATCCGGTCTCCCTGCCATTGGCAAGTCCAGGCGCGGACTAAAGGATTGGCTGTCGCATTGGAGCTGTCACAATGGATGCGAGAGAGATGTCTCACCGCTTCTGGTTGGATGTTCCCTGTGCTTGTGGAGGCCAAACACCCTTGCACACACAAGTGGTACACGTGGACACGCGCAGAAAATTCGCAAAGAAACCCCGAGCCCTCCGAGAGAATACGCTGGGCGCTTGGCGTGAGGGGGTCAGCATGAGACGGTCATAACGCCCATGATCGTCACCAGTCATACACCCCAACGCTCACCCCTTGGACGGAGCACTCGAAACGATCGAAAAACGATCGGGGTCTCAAAGCCGAAAATTTGTCGTGGCCGTGTGCGCGTGGGTCTCGATCCAGGCTCAACATCCCCCAGCTACGGCTCGAGAACATCGCCATACCTCCCCTCGATGACCCAATGGATATCTGCTTGAGAAGAGTCAGAACAACTATTCTCCGCTCCTGTCTTTCTCTGAGACTATAGAAGCATCATGGACAGACTCTGCGGATCCGGCGGCATCGATGTTTCCTAGCAGTAGGTCACTGGACCACGCGTGCATCTCCAGCTTACCCGCCCAGGATAATCTGAGAATTATACTTTCTAGGACGCATGTCCGTATCGTCTCTCGTCTCTCTGCACAGTTACGGCCACTTACCGGCTGTATCGGAAGCAGCCAGCCCAGAGTCGGTCTCCGACCTGTCGGAGCTATCGAAGCGACACCATCAATCATGAACTTGCTATCCACCTGGTCTCAGTCCACTTGACAAATGAGGCTTGGAAGAACGCGATTTACGCTAACTATTATAGTCATTTTGATGGACTATCATAGCTTTCAGAACTTCTCTCCACTTTCTCATTGTCAGACCAAGTCTTCTGATATCGTTGAAATTCGCTATGAGTGTCTAGATATATGACTAAATATCATCTTGCTCACTTCACACACAGTCCTTGGTTTGCGTTTCGTTACAATTTGTAGAAGTGCGAATGTCAAGTGATGATGGTTTGTTTAACTTTCCAATAATTTTGCTTGAGCCAACATGACAAACACCAAGTTGTGTGCAATACCAGTTCCATGAAAGACCTACGATTATGAAGCCTTGCATGAGAAACATCTCTTGATTCCAGAATCCGATTGAATGAACTGATACCGTTTACAACATCTACAAAAGACTTACTTTTTCCTCTCACCAACCTGCATACCAATCCTTCCCTTCAAGCTCAAGGTCATCAATGACAGTCCAGTCAGCCGTATCCAGCAGAACGCATAGTACAACAACTGCCCATGCAAGTATAGTCATCAGTATTGCAAGATTCGTCGTGAGGATAACAACTGCAAGTGACATACATGGGCAAAGCAATATGTCACACCCACGAGGAGACGAAAGACTATCAGAATCCAGATGTTGTCGCCAACTTGCACCGCCGTGCGGAATATGTTGCTCGTCTCCTCCGTTGAAGTCATGGTGTTGATGTTGAGGCTGCGGTTACTTACCTGGTTTGGTGATGTCTTGACTTCTAAGTATTCCAGCTGTAGGCGTTGTGATGTGATGGGGTCGTATAGACAAGGCCATGTAAACCCCCGACTGATGGTGCCTAGTCTCGACGCTGTGACAGGCACTTATAAATATGGAACAGCACGGACGAGATGGTTATGAACAATGTACCGTTGTCGATGGAGAAAAGGCGATGCTCGGGCACAATGGGTCTAGGCAATGGGTAACGCATTGTTCCTCTTGCTTTGTTGTCTGTTGTGCTCTGACAAAGAAGGTTAACGTGCATGATAAGCGAGCCGTACAGACAAGCGAGCCGTATACTTTCTACCACCTTACTACAACTATCCGGAATAATTCTACAACTACCCTATGAAACAATAATAACTGAATTAGAAACAGATGAATCAGACGATTCTGTAGCCTCCTGGCACGTGCGTGCATTATGGCCAGGCTTGCCGCATATACCATAGCACCGAATCTTCGTACGAGACCCCCCTGTACCACCACTATTTTGCTGTGTTTCCTGGGCTACCTGCTCCCCGACAGCTTTCGGATCTAGTAGATCCTGTGCCTCTTGTAGAGTAAGTGACCCTCCGAGCCGCATACGTGTTTTTTTTGGCTCTCCGTCTCTTACTAAGCCCCTCATTGGCCTTTCGGAGTGAAGAGACCTCCGACCGAAGGAGAGCCACCTCGTGTATTACAGCTATTGTACCCTTGGTAAGCTGGTCCATAATAGCTAATATTGAAGTCGGGGAGCTATTCTGATGGTTAGTAATGCGAGTCTTGATGAGCGTTGACTGCGAGTTGGCTTCTCGGGGGTTGCGTGGTATCTGGAAGACCCAAGGTAGTGCCGTGCCCGGCCTTGAGGCTAGTGGTGTTGGGGTCCGAATACGCATATCAAGTTTAGATATCACCCTCTCTGGGTCGTACGGCACAAGGCTGGCTCCGGCAAAACCTCCTTGGATGTTCTTTTCTGTAATTGAAGCAAAAAAAGCCTTTCTGAACGTATAAAGAAACTCTAACTTGCTGATGTGTGTGATATTCATCCGCATTAGTTGCTCAATCTGGCGGCTATACGCTTTCTTTAACGGCGAAAAACACCCTATATCTAATAGCTGAAGTAGGTGCGAGGAGTACGGAGGCATATAAAGAGTAATAATATTGTGCTCTTGGCAATAGGTCTCGAATTCCTCGGAGTAGTAGCTATCGTAGCCGTTAAGGATCAATAGCCGATATTTGCCCTTCGTACGAGATACTATATGAAAATCAAAGTACCGAATCTAATCCATACCCTTCTCATTAGTAGTCTAGCCATTATCGGTTATTGTAATACGCTAGGTGGCCGGAAGGTTGTACTTTTGATACTAGTTAGCAAAGTGATATTGCCTAGCCAAGATAGTGAACAGTAAGATGGCCTAGCCCAAAGCATTCACTCCTTAGTGTCACGGCGCTGAGGCCCCAGGTAATTGAGCCACGTAACCTTGTCACGTGGTAGGCCTAGTGCGGGCCCGCGACAAGGAAATATCTTTATATTGATTCTGTCCATTATATTTTGTAGCTCTTCGAGCTACGTGTTACGAACCAAACGTCATTGGAGGAATCACTCGCATGCATCGGAACGGCATTACTATCAGCCGACAATGGGGATCACGGGATCACGCGACAAAGAGTGATCCAGCGCTCCAGGAGCGTTGGGATCGTGGGATCGCCAGTGATCCAGCGATCCAGTGATCCAGGGGATTAGTAGGGGCGAAAGGCAGATATATAAACTACAGCCTCTACCAGCTAGATAGCCTTAATCGCTCGGCAGCGATTAAGGTTCACAGTTCAATACATTGAGTTACTAACACCTCTCTCAAGTACTTGGTCTACCTTTTGGCTAGACACGATCACTGTTTACTATCAGTACGCACCTGACTCTATTGTCAACAGAAACCCCGTATCCAGTTATCCTCGACTACCCTGTCACCCGACCACGTGACCAGTCTGGGATCTCGATCGTTACACGTTAATCGCTCCTGTTCAACTAGATTACCTGCGTACTAAGGGAACAGTACATACACGCAACATGTCGACCACCGGTTCAGACACTCCTCGCCCAAGCAACAGCAACCTGGCGGCTCAGGCTGGGGGAACGAACGTTTCTCCCCAGGCCCTGATGGCCGAGCTCGCGCAGCTTCGTGCCCAGGTCGCCCAACTCCAAGGAGGCGGCGGAGGAGGAACACGACTCAAGGTCAGGACTCCGGAAGCTTACGATGGTACCCCAGGAACCCTGCAAGGATTCCTCACCCAACTCAAGGCCTACCATCGTTTTAACGAACACGACTTTCCGGACGCCGAACGCAAGGTCCTTCACGCAGCACATCTGCTCAAAGGAAGTGCCTTGGACTGGTTCGAGCCAACGCTCAGGGATTATTCCGAAAATACCTACGACGACCGTGACAATGCTACCAATCGCATTTTCAACTCTTTCACGGAGTTCGCCGAGGACCTCAAGAAGACTTTCGGAAACCCTGATGAGAAGAGATCTGCCGAACGTAAGCTAGAGACCCTAGAGCAAAAGGGCTCTGCTTCCGAATACGCTTCCCGCTTTCGACAAATCACATCCAAGCTGGACTGGGAAGATGAGAACCTGATGGCATGGTTCTATCGAGGTCTGAAGGAGGAGGTCAAGGACGACCTCGCCCGTGAGAAACGGCCAGACGACTTCGCTGACTACGTCGAAATGGCAGTATCGATCGACAACCGCTTGTATGAGAGACGCATGGAGAAGCGCGCCCCGAACAAAGTATGGACCAGTTCGCCCCGCAAAGCGAACACCGCGAAGAAGGTCCAATACCGGAGCACCGCCACCGGGTGGCATAGCGGACCAATGGAATTGGACGCAGTACAACGACAAGACACGAAGAAGGAGGGAAAGTGTTTCAACTGCCAGAAGGAAGGACACTTTGCCCGAGAATGCAATCAACCACGGAAATTCAGGAAGGTACCCGAAGGAAGGACGCCTTACCAAAACCGGCAAGTTAGTGTGATAAGACGAAGCGGCTACGGTACCAGCCAACACGCAAAGCTCAGCTGGACGATGTGCTACGACAACAGCTGCCTCACTCATAAGTCCGACAAGGAGGGAGCAGGATGGCTTCCGAAGGAACCCAAGAAACGACAACTCGCCACAGGACGACGAGTCGAGTACTATCCTACGACCCCTCAGACACCAACCGAACAGTCAAAAAACGGGAAGCATCGGCTGTAAGGGGACTACAGTCGACCCTCGTCACTAGATCCCTAGCGGTTGCGACTACAACCGAAGACACACGACATCTGATCCTAGAGATCGGAATAGGACGACATCGGCTTGAAGCCATGATCGACAGTGGAGCACAAGGAAACTTCATATCGCCAAGAGCGGTAAATCGGTGCAGAATCCATTGGAGAAAGAAGGATCAACCTTACCAACTCACGACAGTGGAAGGTACACCCGTCACATACGGAGACGGAAGAATCGAAAACGAGACAACACCAGTCCTCGTAACATACGGAAACCACAAAAGGACTATTGTCCTTGGTATCAAAGGGCAAAGGGACAACGAGGTTGCTTTGGAAGTACCTTGGCAGGAAATCACCACCCTAGATATCACAGAAACTGCAAGCCACGACGTTATTCTGGGAATACCTTGGCTTCGCAAGCACAACCCACAGATTGACTGGATCACTGGCCAGCTGTACTGGAACACTCCCGTACGGGATTTACGACAATCAGCAAGCGCAGAACGAGACTCAGTCACTGAGCAGAGTCCTAGACACGGACCCTCAAACGAGCCTACCAACACATCGGACTTAGCCCCTGAGCAGCGTCAAGAGCAACGACCCTCAAGCAAGCCACCGCGATCAAGCACTCAAGATGGGAACTTGGAGTATGGATCGACGCAGACCTTTAGAGAAATCAACTATCTTAAAGAGTCAAACGAACCAACGACAATACCGGAAATCTACCACAAGTATACCGAGCTGTTCAGGGAACAGCCAGAAGGGGAAACCTTACCCGAACACACACAATGGGATCATGAGATACCCTTGAAAGAAGGAGGAGAACCTAGATTCCAAAAAATCTACGCCCTCAACGAAACTCAACGGCAAGCATTGAAGGAGTACATCCGGGATGGACTCAAGAAAGGACATATACGACCCTCGACATCGCCAGCAGGATATCCGATCCTATTTGTCCCAAAGAAGAACGGGAAACTACGACTGTGCGTTGACTATCGACAGCTCAACGACATTACGATCAAGAACCGCTACCCTCTACCCTTGATTACGGAAATCAGAGACCAACTGCATGGAGCAAAATGGTTCACAACACTAGACCTGCGAGGAGCCTACAACCTCATCCGTATGAAAGAAGGGGAAGAATGGAAGACGGCGTTTCGGACTCAAGAAGGACACTTTGAGTACCTAGTCATGCCATTCGGGCTGACTAACGCCCCAGCAACGTTTCAGACCATGATCAACCATGTTCTACGAGAATTCTTGGATCAGTTTGCGATCGTTTATCTCGACGACATCCTCATCTACTCAAGGACGCTTGAGGAGCACCAGGGACACGTACACCAAGTACTCCAGAAACTACAAGAATCAAGGCTACAGGTTGAACCAGAAAAGAGCAAATTCCACGTGCGACAAGCGGAATTTCTGGGATTCATGATCGAACCAGGCAGAGTCAAGATGCAAGACTCTAAGATCGAGGCAGTCAAGGACTGGCCCCGACCGGCGGACGTCAAAGGAGTCAGAGGATTCCTAGGATTTACTAACTTCTACCGACGTTTCATCAAGGACTACAGCAAAATCGCAGCACCACTTACGGACCTCACCAAAGGAACAAGCAGAGAGATCCAGTGGAACGATAAGACCGAAGAAGCCTTCCAACGGATCAAAGCGGCAATCGCGGAGGAACCAATCCTAGCGATACCAGACCCTAAGAAAGAGTTCGAAGTCGAGACCGACGCATCGGACTTTGCGATCGGCGGACAACTTGGACAACGAGACAAGGAAGGACGACTGCACCCTATCGCCTTTTTCTCAAAGAAGCTCAACGGACCAGAGCTCAACTACCAGATCCACGACAAGGAGCTCATGGCAATCATCGAGGCATTCAAGGAATGGAAAGCTCACCTCAGCGGAACCAATCACCAGGTTAAGGTCTACACGGATCACAAGAACCTAACCTACTTCACCACTACGAAAGAACTCAACAAACGACAAACCAGATGGGCGGAATTCCTATCAGAGTTCAACTTCAAAATCATTTACCGGAAGGGTAATGAGAACGGAAGAGCCGATGCTCTTAGCCGAAGGGTGGACCACGAGCAGACACAACCACCCGAGCATCAGACAATCTTGAAGGTCAACCAGGACGGAGACCTTGAACAAGATCAGCGGCAACTCAACGTCATGTTCACGTTACAACACGATGAACAATGGACCAGGAGAATCCGGGATTCCCTAGGCCAGGACGAGAAAACAATCCTTGACCAGGACAGTCAAGAGGTGCCACGCTATCACGGAAAACTCTATATCCCACGAACCTTACAAGAAGAATTCGTCAGGGAATTCCATCAGACACCAGCGCACGGACACCAGGGCATCGCCAAGACCACCGAACGACTACAGCGAACCTACGACTTCCCGGGACTGAGGAAGGTCGTAAAAGACGTCGTCGGAACTTGCGAATGCACGAAGGACAAAGCGTCCAGACACAAACCATACGGAGAGTTGAGACCACTCCCGGTACCAAGCAGGGCTTGGGGATCCATTGCATTCGACCACATCGTCAAGCTACCAGGATCGAAGGAACCAATGACAGGAACAGTATACGACAGCATCTTCGTTGTTTCCGACAGACTCACCAAGTTCGGGTATTTCATCCCTTACAAGGAAGAGAGCTCAGCAGAAGACCTCGCCTACACCTTCCTACGGGTCATTGCTTGCAACCACGGACTACCGGATGAAATAGTCTCCGACAGAGGAACGACGTTCGCATCGAAATTTTGGAGATCACTCACGGCACAACTCGGAGTCAATCACAAGTTGACTACAGCCTATCACCCGCAAACTGACGGACAAGTCGAACGACTCAATCAGACACTCGAACAGTACCTACGGAGCTACGTCAACTATAAGCAGGACAACTGGGTTGTTATGCTACCGTTAGCTCAGTTCGCTTACAACAGCGCGACCAACGACACCACTAAATGTTCACCGTTCTTCGCAAACTATGGATACGAACCAGAAATCCATCGGACACCACACAACGGAATCGAAGTGCCCAGAGCATTCCAAGCAGCAAGCAAGCTCAGGGAACTACACGACAAACTGAGAAAAGAGATCGCATTCGTCCAAACGCGAATGGCGAAATACTACAACCAGAAAAGGTTAAAGGGACCAACCTTTCAGAGGGGAGACAAGGTCTACCTTCTACGAAAAAACATCAAAACAAAGCGACCAAGCGACAAGCTGGACCATAAAAAACTTGGACCCTTCACAGTCACCAGGAAGATATCAGACTCCAACTACGAATTACGCCTACCAGACACCATGAGAATCCACCCAATCTTTCATGTCTCGCTACTCGAAGCGGCACCAGCCAACGCAAGGCTGCAAGAAAAGATTGAGGTTGAAGCGCCAGAAGGAGAATACGACGTGGAAGCCATCCTGAAGTCACGAAAAAAAGGATCTGTCACACAGTACCTAATCAAGTGGCTAGGTTATAACGAATCAGAAAACACTTGGGAACCGGCTAAGCATTTGAAGCACTGCCACCAGATGCTTGAAGACTACCACCGTCGAAACCCGACCCAACCATCAGCAAGGGGTCGAGGGAAGGGTCCCCCAGGCCCAAGGAGGACCAATCCACCTCGCCAGAAACGCCCATCCCCCGGAGGTCGTCAACGATAAAACGATCCCCCGACTCCAAGGATTTGGAGATCCCGTCTTCTGAATCCAGCTCTTGCATACCCCGCTGGACCAATTCCTTACTCCTCTCCTCAATCCGTTTCCGGGTCTTGCGAATCCGGGTCAAACGGTTGACGGCGACGGAAAATTGTTGTTGAAGAACGAACAGCGCCTCCTCGGCCTCCTGTTCGTCACCTTCAAGCTTCTTACGGGACTCTAACAAGCGAGCTACTAAAAAGGGACACGGTTAACAAAGAATACAAGGAAGGGTGGCGGAGGACCGCACGAGAAGACGCCACCAACACCCCGTCGCAGGACCGGCCTCGACGGACACATTCGCTACATCGAGCAGAATCACCATTCATTCGACACGCTTTATTGTTTCGGAAACAATAGGTGCAAGGCATATCGGCGGGAACACCAAACTCGTCGATAAAGGAAGCTAGTGCGCTGCGCTCGCAGGTTTTCTTGGATCGATTCTTTTCGTTAGGACGTTTTTCTACGCGACCAGACATTTTGTTAGCATGGTCGGCGCGATGTTAGGAGGACAACGACGACCTACCTCAACGTGGGCGCCAACAGGGTTTTGTTAGTTATCTGGTCTCCGGGACGAAGACCTGGAGGAGGGACATCGTGTTACGAACCAAACGTCATTGGAGGAATCACTCGCATGCATCGGAACGGCATTACTATCAGCCGACAATGGGGATCACGGGATCACGCGACAAAGAGTGATCCAGCGCTCCAGGAGCGTTGGGATCGTGGGATCGCCAGTGATCCAGCGATCCAGTGATCCAGGGGATTAGTAGGGGCGAAAGGCAGATATATAAACTACAGCCTCTACCAGCTAGATAGCCTTAATCGCTCGGCAGCGATTAAGGTTCACAGTTCAATACATTGAGTTACTAACACCTCTCTCAAGTACTTGGTCTACCTTTTGGCTAGACACGATCACTGTTTACTATCAGTACGCACCTGACTCTATTGTCAACAGAAACCCCGTATCCAGTTATCCTCGACTACCCTGTCACCCGACCACGTGACCAGTCTGGGATCTCGATCGTTACACTACGTCTTATCATCAGCCTGCCCGCAACCACGGGATTGAGTCTGTCCGTAGCAAATACCATCTGTTTAGCCTTACTCCGCTCTCAGCCTGACAGTCCCGTGACACTTAGATAACTATAGCCCACTCCCGATTGCCAGGCTAGGCCTATTTAGCCCTACTACGGCCATCAGAGGTTGTAACTACCATAGTGGCGATAATTATGCCCATCATAAACCCAGTCTTGTCGAAGTTATACGAATCGTCATCGAGGATACCGTATTTGACTTTGATATTGTATACAAGAGTAAACTACTCGCGAATAACATTTGGATCTTCGCATTTGGCCCTCTAGTAGTCGTATTTACGCGTAAAACGCGTACGAAGTTCTGGCTAGCGCTTGACGAAGTTGTGAGCCCATCGTACGCCAACAGGGGGCGCGTCGCGTTCACGGAGCAATCGGTTGGCCATATCTTCCACGTAACAAAGCCGAGGATGAAATGCTCGCGCACATAGCTTAATTATATATCGAACAATCGTTTTCTCTTCTAGATCGGTAAGCTTGCGTGAGTTGGCTGGAATATCGCGTCGTACAGGCCGACCGGCGCGTCGGTTAGAGAGGGTTATTAGCGGTACGTTGTAGATTGTAGCTACGCGTCGAAGACTAAGCTTTGGGTCGTTTTTAATAGCTTCGAGGGCTAGAATAACCCGAGATTCGGTTTGAAGCGAATCCATAGCGAATTGGTAGTAGAATTAGTGAAAGAAGTGGAAGGTCGCGTCGCGCTAAGAAAGTGTACGGCTCGCTTGTCTGTACGGCTCGCTTATCATTCACGTTACGGTCCTTTGCTTCAGTACTACGGTTGTGAGGATGCCACTGGTTTCCAGTTTTGATTGATGCCCTATGTTATTTGAGAGCTCATCTCGTCGAAGTCTATAGTTTGTTTCAGAAGAAAGGGACAGAGTGCTGATAGCCTAGTTTGGGGCTTGAAGCAACCTAGCAGGATGGCCAGGCTCGTTGATGGCTGTAGCTTGTCATATTTTGTAGTCTTGAAGGCCCATTCCCCCAATCAGTACTCAAGACTTGGACATCTCGGCTTCTGTTGTAGTCTGGCATACCTTATCTCGAAAACATCGCCCTCGAGATTGTAGAATAGTAGATCTACTGAGTCTCGGATTCCTTGTTTGTACCGAGACGCCTCTCACCTGCGCAGGGCTCACTAAGAAAACGAGCAGTATCTTCGGTACAACACGAGAGAAGTGATCTGTATAACATCAGAACAAAACGACATATAACTGCGCTGCGGCTAACGAACTTGTCAAAGGATGTTACAACCGTCGACCAAGGATGTTTAGATTTAGTGGCCGCAAGGTTCTTTATACTCTTCGAAGTTGAAACACATCTTGCTACAAGCCCAAAATAGAATGGAGTTGCAGAGCAATCATCAACAAAGGTGGCCGGAGCTTTAAGTACAATTCTAGTCGAATCGACACAGAAGGCTTCACCCCAACCTACTAACCAGTACTACGAGCCGAACCACACCCGATCCCTCGAAGCAAGCACATTAGCTGACCAGGCACTATGGCATCCCCAACTCCAGCGATCAAAATAGGAGGTCAACCCTATGGGATCGTTGCCGAAACTGAGGAGGTGTTCTCCGACGAGGAAGTTTTGGACGATGCACCCATCTCTGAAGACGAGAAAGAAGCCGCGGAACCTATGACCTTGGAGGAAGAGCTCGAGGCAGACCTCCACAGAGGGTTCGAAGAGTCTTGGGAACAACTCGAGTCACAGGACGCGCATAAGCCACAACAAGCCGAAGCCGAAGCGGCCCAGAAGCAAAAGGAAATCGAGGACGCTCAAAGGAGCGAATTACAGGCGAGAATGATCGCAGACTTCGAGTTGCGCATGGCACAAGAAAACGACAGAACACCAGACGAAGACGAAATGCTGAAGCTCCGACACAGATACGAAGTTCGGGAGGCTATAGAGAAACTGGAATCCACAAAGCGAGCGGATAAGCTTGATGCACTATTCCTCAGGATGAAGGACAGGGAAGAAGCGATCAACTACGTGTACACGTATGGAATGCCGGCAATGATCCAACACCCTCCCAGCTCACGGCCGAGACCGAGACAGCGCTATCAGGATGACGAGTATGTCGGCGTTTATCTTGAACTGGGAGATTGGGAGGGTGTCGAGACCTTGACGTACTCCGAGACGCTGCACCTATTGAACAAACTTCACAAGACGAGGGAGAAAACGCGCCGCCGGGTGGAGTAGAAGGAGGCAAGACAGTAAGAGGACCCATCTACTACCCTCATGTGGAGATCTATAACTGACATGAGCGTCCGACCAGGTACGAAGTAATCAGGCAAGCTCGCGAGTATGTTGAGGCGGTGGCCAACTACCCGACGCCCGAGAGCACCGCGGCTGTCGAAAATCCCCTCAAGCAGTGCACAGTACTCCACCCATTTGAGAGAGGCATGCTGGGTTCGCTCGGGTTTCAGGACGCTGAGGAAGCAAAGACGCTGGTCAAGTCTCTCGACGGAAGGTTTGATAAAGCGGACGTCGGCGCCATGGACTGGGACGAAAGAAAGAAGCTGCTCCTCAGAGTTGACCCTGAGATCAAGGACAAGCAGATCACAGCATTGGGTGTAGCTGGAACGCTCAGTATGCTTAACAAGGCCGAGCCAAAGATTAGCGACGAGGATCTTCGGCGCTGCTTGACGAGTTGGACGAAACCAGGGCTACTACAATTCGCGTGCATTAGGTACCGAGTGAGGGTGGTCTTGACAAATGAGATTGTGTATGTTATGAAGCGAGGGTTAGATCTATGTTAGAATATTGAAACCAGTTATACCAATAACGCCTGCAGCCCAATGGCATTCCCCGAGATAATAGCCCCGCGACATCACAAATGGATTTCCTCTTCATCCAGGAAGCCCAGTCCGCTGTCGTAGCGCCTCCTCTTCCTTCCTCCCCTCTTCGCTAGGTCGCCAGAGAGAAAACTACCCGTGCGGCTGGCAGTGGTCGGCGTCTCGACAAGCGACACCTCATCATCGACATCCTCGTCACCAAGGGCACTATCCCTCCTCTTCGCAGTGGCCTTCTTCTTCCTCGGCGTGGCCAACAGCCCCTCGCTCATGCGAACCACCCTTTCCAGCTCCGCCCTCATCCCGTCGACAACTTCCTTCGCCTTCAGCCTCTCGGCTTCAGCGTTGTCGACAAGTCTCTCATTCTCTTCCTCCAACTTCTCCTTCTCCACCACAACCTTGGTGTTCTCGACCCTCAACTTCTGCACCGTCTCGTGCGCCGCCCTCAAACTAGCATTGACCCGCTCGATCTCGCCCCTGAGCTCCGCAACCCTGGCATCCCTCAGCGCAAGCGCAGCGCCATGGCTCTTGTTCACGCCAGCCAGCTCCTCCTTGCGATTCTTCCTCATATCCTTCAGAGTCGTCGAGTGCTTCTCCTCTAGCTCCGTCAACTTTCCCTCCAACTCTTTCGTCTGCTTAGCCAGCCTCTCCTCGAGCTCCTCAACAGCAGCAGTCTTCTCCCCTTCCAATCTGCCAACCAACTCCTCCAACTCGCCCACATCCCGGGCGTAACTCGCCACCGCGCCCTTAAGCCTGTCCAGCCCGACGCTCTGCTCCTCGATCTTCCCTTCCCTCTCAGCAATCTTCTTCTTCAACTCTCCCACTTCTTTGGTAAGCGCATCAGTGACATCGACCCTAGCACTGAGCTGCTGACGCAGACTGAGTTCAAGAGTATGATACTCGTCGATATTCTCATCACCCTCCTTCACCCTCCTCCCGAGGTCCCTGAGCCGATCAAGCAAGAGATCCAGCACCGCCGCGCCCGAAGAGGTAAGAGGAAGCGACACCTCCCCGGGAGTGAGATACTCAAGCTCCAGCCTCGCTGTGCGGAAGGCAGTGATGATACTCCTCAAGATCTCATCCGCGTCCGAACCCGGGAAGCCAAGCGTGCTGATGGTCGAGGTGAGGTGCAGCAGTGCCGCCGTGCGGTCGGAGAGAGTCTGCAGCAGCGTTGCCAACCTTGCCTCAATGTCAGGATGAGGATCACTGCCCTCCTCAGCGTCGTCGTTCGCCGGCTGGTTGACAAGCTTAGCCTTCACGCGCTCCGCAAACCCAGCGTAGCCCTCAAGCGTACTCGTCATCTTCGCTAGCTCAAGGTGCAGGCTCGCCAGCTCCTGCTCCATCCTATCCTTCTCTGCGTCGGGCAAGTCGACTTGTACACCCGCACTGCTCCTCGGCGTAGCCGCACTCATACCAGTACAAGGTGAACTCCGTCCCGCACCAGCAGGACTAGTCGTCGGCGGCGTCGCAAGCATCCCTCTCCCCCGACGAGAAGGCGTACTGCACGCCAATTCGGCGAGAGAACTATCGCCAAACTCCTCGATATCAACTCCATCATCGACATCCATAGTCGTGTACTCGTCCGAGTACGGATCCCTAGCAGCCATAGTCCAACTCATTGCCATGGGGCTACTCTCGATCCCCACTCCCACACCACTCCCCTCCGCATCCCTACCAGCGAGTCTCTCCCTCAACTCCTCCACCTCTCTCTCCAACTCCCACACCCTCTCGGTGTCAAGCACGACAGTCTCGTCCCTCAACCGCGCAATTTCCTCGTCCCTCTCTTCCACCTCAGCCCTAAGCCGCTCGACCTCCCTCTTCTCCTCCCTCAGCCGCTGGCGCTTTTCGGCCTGGATGGAGTTCATCTCCTCGCTCAGCCCGTTGCGGCGGATGCGGCGCTGCACGCGTCCCGAGAGGACCTGGCGCAGGGGCGTGATGCGCACGACTTCGTCCGCTTCCGGGAACGGGGACAGGTTGGATAGGCCGGAGCCGGACACACGGGCCGGTGTGGAGTGCCGACGTGATGTGGCGAGAGTTGTGCGGCGGATCATGGGGGTGAGACCGGTTAAGGGGGTTGTGGTGGATGAGAGGAGGGGACCTGGGTCTGAGAAGCGGACGCGTTTCTTTTGTTTTGGTTTCTTGCTTGGTGTTGCCGTGAGAGATGGTTGAAGGTCTTTGGAGTGATTGATACTTGTTGAGTTGGCAGTAGATTCTGCTCCCAGGCTGCGACGCGTCCGCCGGAGGGCGATGGGGATGTCTAAGTCCATGGCGAGGATGGCTCAGACAGGAGTAATAACGAAAAAGAAAATCTCAGTTATATGGTTTCTGTGTTGCCTATCCAAGTGAATAGTAAATGGAAGTCAGAGTTGAGACTGATTAAAGTAGTTCCCAAGTATTCTGAAAGATAGAAGTGGAACACAGAAAGTCGCGATGTCGAGGCGTGCCCCCCAATAAGTTTGTTTATTTACTTCTGTTTCCAGTAAGGCGCGGGCCACTTACACTTGTGTCACTCAACCACTTAACGCGACTCTGCCCCTGTAGCGTGTCCACTGACGCTAAAGTTGTAGGGGTCTCATTGCCAATCATTCTTGGATTTCTTCAACGTTGTCAAACAGACGTCCGCTTCGTCGGTGCACAGCAGTGGCACCACATTGGCTTTAGTTTGCTGCGTTTCGGAGGAGAATTGTGAACTGTCAATTCGAAAAGGGAGGACAAATACGACCCAGGACGTAGAATACTTGGATTTGAGGCATAAGAGCAAGGCGAGAATCGAAACTTGTCCGGAGACAAGCGAGGCACCACACCGGCACATGCGACCTTAGGTCCAATTGTGAACTCAATCATGGTTTAACTGGCCGGCTAGCTATGGGCGAATGCTCGCTGCTCAAGAAATAGCAGGTCTCCCATTCACCCTGCAATTAGAGCAGGCTCTCACCCAGAGCGCACCGCACAATCGAGCACCCGGCCCTCACGGTCTCGTGTGCGCCAATGTCCTTCTTGTCCGCCAGGCTGGGGTTGACCTCAACAAGATCGACTGCCACCAAGCTGCCCGTCTCGTGGACGCACTCGCAGATATAATCTCCCTCGCGCAGGGTCAACCCGCCGCGCACCGGTGTGCCAGTCGAAGGTGCCCACATGGGATCGAGCGCATCGACGTCGAACGACAGGTGGATGGGTGTGTCGGCGCCGATATGTCCCAGCGCCATCTCCATCACACGTCCAATGCCGTGACTGCACGACGAGGTTAGCTTCCCATTGCAACCCCAACACAAGCAGGGAATGACTTACCGATCAATGTCAAACATGCTAAACGCCCTGATGCCGTGCTCGCGGAGGATCTTCTTCTCACCAGGATCAACATCCCTCAGACCGATATACACCAGCTTCCTGGTGCTGATCCTGTTTTCATCCTTCAACCAGCCAAAGAACTCCTCCCTCTCCTCGGTCGCCAGACCAGTAAGGAAGCTAACGGGCATACCGTGGATGTTCCCGCTCCCGCTCGACTCAGGCGTGTTGATGTCGGCATGCGCATCAACCCAAATAACAGCCATCTCCCGCCCCAACCTCTCCCGCACCGCCTTAGCCGTGCCGCCAATGGTGCCAATGGCGATACTGTGGTCTCCTCCGAGAGTCAGCACCAGCCTCCCTTCCTTGGCATGGCTGTATGTCTGCTCGGCGATGCGGCGCGTGACGGCGGACACGGCGCGCGGGTTCTTCATGTTGCGGAAGTCCGGGTCGGAGGAGGGGACGAGGTCGGTGTACAGGTGCACGGCATCGTGGCCGTGGAGGTTGTAGCCCAGCTCCTCGCGGAGCTGGGTGAGGAGGCCAGCCTCGATGAGGGCCGAAGGGGCAGCGTCAACGCCGGGCTTGCATTGGCCGCCGCTAAAGCCGACTGCTACGACGCCGAGGTCTTGCGGGTGGGAGAGGAACTTGGATTGAACCATTGAAGTGAATTTGTCGGAGGGGGTGGGGGAGGAGGAGCCGTTTCTGTCGACGGTGCCGGTGGTCTTGGAAGGGGGGGCGGCTACTTCTTCTGCCCGGGATGGAGCCATGGTCGTGTTTGAAGATAAGGTAGTCGACGAGGTAAGGTGACTTTTGGAAGTGGAAGCGAGGGCTTTGGAGAGAGTGTCAGGATATCAGAGGGAACGATGACGAATAATCCAAGAAGAATTGAGTATCAGAGGACTGAGGATATGGGGAATCTGACGGAAGATGTCTTTGTCTTTAAAGGACGGGAAGCTCAAGCAATGACCACATGGAATACCAATGCGATAACACTTATCGGATACCGAGGGGCAACCATGGAAACGACCCCACCACTGTAAATTTTAATAAGGAAGGCGCGGATCGCGTTCGCGTCAAACTGCCATTAGGGTCACAAGAATCCCATCTTAATGCTTCATTCCCGCTCTTTGTCTGAGAATTCGGAATTCGACGGGTCAGCAGGTGGTGCAAAGAATGGCAAGTGCGCAAAAAGACCAGAACTGGGCCTCGCTCCTTCCTCTGGCTGGACTGGCCAGCTCTTGCCTCCTGCAGTTACGCAGCTACATTGACAGGTTGTTACTGAGTTACCCTACAGCTGCAGTGACTGGACTGCTCCCGGGCCATTCTCCTTCCACTTGGTGCAATGCGATGAAATTTGGAGGAACTGGCAGCTCCATCGTTTAAACCTTTTTTTCCAAGCCCATTCTCCATCTCTCTCGCTGCCACAATCTCTTACGCAACACAACCTGGAACTCTCTTATCAAGCACATGACCCGGTCAGCCTACCATCCCCCCTGATTCTATTACTCCATCATCTCGTAATGGACGAGCTCGTTTTCCGGCGCCCCGGCCAAGTTTGAGCTCTCACGGAGCGCCCCACTTCCAACTCGGGGGCTCCGAAACCCCTAATGGCAGGCCGACCCGATGCCGTCGCCAACCGCTCCACCGCTCTTTCGGCCCTTTCACGATGCTCTTCCTCCGGCCGGAACACGTGCGGATCAAGCCCGCGCTGCTTATCTCTTTTTCGCCCGTTAGTTTGGACGCTAGGCAAAAGGACACAGTTGCTGATTTCACACAGAAGCTTGGTTGTTTGGCTTCGAGAACACAAGCACTCTCATCGAAACATGAGTCTCTACGACTAGCAGCAACAAGTGTTGACGGCACAAGGAGGTCATGAATCTCCGGCCCTCACCTCTGTTTACCAGACGCAGTCAACAAATCGGCTCTTCGATATCGGGGGGCTTAACGTTTTGTGGCTCAAGTCCTCACACTGCAGGATCGGCGGGACGCCAAACAAGGCCGAGGAGCTTGACCAACACGTCGTCATGCCGACCGCGATGGGTGCACATCAGACAAACGAGGCCTTAATGGGGTTAACCCCCGACACGCTCCTCCACATGAAGCTCATGCGTGTGTCAGCATTGGCCTCCAGTTGCGGAAGGGTTAGGGTTATAGTCGAGGGACCCAACACAGCTCCATCAGCCCCGGCCTCACCACCGCACCACAAGGTAGCAAAAGGCTTGCCCAGTTGCCCAGAGGCAAAAGAAGCTGGTCCCAGAGAGGGTTGAACTCTCGACCTTCGCATTACATGATACTGACCATCCGAAGATGAGGAGTATTAGTACGACGCTCTAACCAACTGAGCTATGGGACCGGACGAGTCATGCGAGACAGTTGCACGTACAACACCAGGGATTCCCCGGTGGTCACCCACCCGAGTACTAGTCTGGCGATCATCTGCTTATCTATGGGAGAGCGGACGGGATCCCGAGTTCTCAGATGTCTATGGTCGTACGTGGAGGTTGGGGCCGTGTGAAGTCTATATAAACCTTGCTTCAGTCTCCCCCCCCGGTCTGTATGGTACACAGCGCTAATTCCCCGATTCCAACCGCTTCTCCAGCCACTCAACAAACGTCTTCTCGCTCTTGCACGGCTTGTTGATCTTCAGAAACCGATTCATAACCATATGTGCGTGCAGCTCGCCCTCGCATCCGATAACCGCCACACGCTCTCGCGCGGCGCCCAGCAGCTCTCCCAGCCTAGCAACATCGTCCCTGAGGAGCTCGTCTTTGCCGTATGTGACGAGTAACTCGTCCACAGGCAGGGTTTCCCACCAATCTTTCGGCGCTGTCAGTGGGCTATTCCAGGAGTCCGCCTTCGCCCCATCCAGTATATTGCTCGCCCAATATGCAAGTCTGGATGCCGTGATGAGATCGAGCCCATCTTCTCCCCCTTGCTTGAAGGCGGACGACGTGTCGTTTAACTCTACCCACGGCGAGATGAGTGCCGCTCCAGCAAATGTCCCTTCGACGCCAAGAGGAGGGATAGCAGGATGCGGGTGGTTAATGTGCAGAAACAGACCGAGCAGCAAATGTCCGCCCGCGGATTCGCCTACCAACGTGATGGCAGATGGTGGTATGGCTTCATCGTGCAGGAGATGCTGTAGCAGCGATACACCCTCCCGCAATTGCTTCGGATACCGATTCCGATGTTCAGAGGCAAGGCTATACTGCAACACCACGATAGCGAGTCCCGGCCTTGGATTCTCAAAGCCAAAAGCCATGTCCATATCCTGCCACAGGATCGGGCCCATGTATCCACCTCCGTGGAACAGCACCACTACTTTTTCTGGTTTTCTGGGGCCGAGCTGGAATGCCCGCACGCCTCCGGGAAGATGAATCTCGTGACATGGGATGCCGTGCTTCCTCGCCCATTGACGACAGGTTTTCCCCGTCAGAGGGCGGAGGTGCTGGACCTCAGCTGCGCCCAGGCCGCATTGGTAGTCGCGGATGCCTGTGTAGGCCACGTACTCGTGGAACGAGAGGCCTGGACGCCGGGATGGCGGAATTGAAGCTATCGCCTTGGCAAGGATGGTGAGGGCTTTGAGGAGTTAGCGTACGCCATCGAGATGTGAGAAATGGTCGGAGGGTTTACATATGTAAGTCGCGCGTGTCAAAAGGAGAAGCCATGACAATGGGCCGAACGTCGGCTCTTCGTCATCGGATTGCACAACGGATTGCGACGCGGGTTCTCGCTTCCCGCTGGTTGGAGATGTCTGCGACATCACCGACTGGGAAATGATGACAGACGAGTACAACGTGAGTCCCTCACTGCTGACCGGGATTAGGCACAATGATGAGACACGAGACCGACAGAATGGCTAAGTGAAGCAGTGTATATATGCTTATGCTCGCAGGATCAATATAATTTAGGAATACCATATCGATTCCGTCCCAGAATGATTGGCTGTTTTGCCAGGAAGGGCTGCAAGGTACAGGCTCCTACGCTAACTCGTATCTATCCCCGAAACGAGTTAGGCTTTCTTGATTAGTCGTACTCGAGCCCTGTGAAACATAGCACCTGAAATCGAAAGAAGTAGACTTGCCCGTCGATCCACCTCCTTAGGTGACCTATCTAGGCTAATAAACCCAAGCTTATGAGATAATAAGGCCCATCGATCCTTCGCTCCTTGACCATGCCAGCACTTCTCGGGTTCAACGGTCTACCTGGACCCCATGTCCTAGCCACCAAGCAGCCAATGCCGTACCGGCATACTGTGCCGCCATTCTAAGCGTGAAGCGAAGGATCTCCTGCAGCTGCCCCAATTGCAAAGGATGCTGACGATGGAGCGCTCAAAGGTTGAAGCAAACGCACCTGATTGGAAATACGACGCTGTGACGGAAGACTACAAATCGAACTGCTTCCCCGGTTCTGTAGTCAAATAAGATGGACTGCTTGCCTCCATTTTCGAGCTTCAAACCACACTTTCCGAGCCGTTGCGGACGTATCGCAACCCATCCAGCATGGAGGTGATCCCCATCACCATCCCGGACAGCAGGTCTGTCTTCCGCGAAACCCGCACGCGCACCTTCTTCGTCATCGACGATGTCCTTGACGAGGTCAAGCTCCGGGATGGCCTGACGCGTCTGATCCAAGACCACTGGCGTAAACTAGGCGCCCGCATCGTCAAGAAGGACAATAACAACTTCGAGTACCATCTCCCCAGCGTGTTCCCCCCGGATTACGAACTCTTCCGCATGACCACGTCCACCTCTTCCGAGTCCATCGCGAAGGCCGCCCCTGATCTTGACCTCAATCCATCCTCCCCCCACGGCGGTCCCATCCTCCTCGCGGGTACAGATGTGGTTGACGCGCACTTCCGTCCACAACATTGGCCGATGACGATGTCCGCTGAACCGGGCGCCCCCCTACTGCTCATCCACGTCTCCCTCTACACCGATGCAACGGTCATCACCACCAGCGCCCCGCATATGTTAGCCGACCAAATGGGCCTTGCGCTCATCGTCAAGGCATGGATGGGCGTAATCAAGGGGCAGGCTCCCCCACCTATGGTGGGCTACAACGAAGACATCCTGCCGGGGCAGAAGCCGTCAGCGTCTTACCCGAAGGCTGAATTCTACAAGCGCGGGAGGGCGCACTTGAAGCGGCCGGGCGAGCGTTTCTTCCAACTGCTGCGGTTTAGCTGGGAGATGGCGCGGGAACCCAAGGAGGATCACGTGGTTCTCTTCTTCCCGACAGAACTGGTCCAGACGCTCCGTGAGCGGTACGCCAGCGTGACCGGAAAGGTGGACAACAAATCCGAGCTCTCAGCGGGGGATATAATAACGGCCGTCACGACCAAAGTCTGTCTCTCCAAACCTCACCTTCCACGTCGAAAGGGACTGACATCTTCAGCTCGCTCGCATAACCCGTAAATCCGAGATAACGATGAGCCTCAGTCAAACCATAAACTGTACCCGCCCTTTCCCCCCCTCGCTCTTCTGCCTCCGCCCCCTCTAATCACCTCTAACCCGTCCACAGACCGAAACCGTATCCCCTCCTTACCCCCTTCTATATCAGCAGGCTACATCCACAACGCCCTCATCTACGGCACAGCACGCATCCGCTACACACCCTCAATACCCGTATCAACCATAGCGTACGCCAACCGAGCCGCCGTGGACAAGGTTGCATCGGACCCAGAGCTGATCGACACTCTGGTCGCGATACAGCGCGAGCTGGTGCGCCGCGGCCAGTCGGACCACATCTGCGAGATGTTCGAGACGAGCTACCACATAACGAACTGGGCACCCGCGTGGCGGGATCTGGACTTTTCGCCTGCTTTAGCGGATGGAAGAGGGAAGAAGAAGTTGAAGCTAGTCGTCTTCGGGGAGGGCAGTAAGACGGGGAGCCCAAAGAGATGTGAGTGCTGCGAGAACCTTATATGCAGCAATCCTTCTGGATAAGAATTAGCCGGCTAACGAGCCAAACAGACATATCGAACCTAATGTGCAAGTCCGCAGACGGGTACTGGGTCAACTTCGGGGTCCCGACGCGGACCATGAAGGGGCTGAAGAGGTATCTCGCCGCGGACCCGCTGCTGGAGAAGCTCGACGACGGGGAGGCGGCATACGCACTTGCGACTGATGGATAGGAGAGGCCGAAAAGCCTGCTGCTGCTCAGGGTTCTGGGGCCGCTGGTGCTATGCGTACCTGTGCTGCTGCTCTTGAGTAGGGGACGATGGGATGTAAGAGCAACGATTGAGACAGTCCAGGGATGCTTTGAGTAAGAGTTAGCTATGGACTAAGCATAATGTACGTGTACCAAAGTTACTATTAAGAATCGTACAATGGAACGTGTCGGCGATATCACTCCCAAGACAGGATCACGTACTTTAGGTTGCATATGTACAGGTTTTATCATAAAGTAAGCTCGAATTCTGTTTACCGACTGAAACTTTAACTTCCCCCTTGCTTTCTCATCAAGACCAGGTCTTACTTACGTCCATCATCCCCCTCCTCAACAGCACCCTCCGTCTCACCACCATCGCTAACTCCTCCCGCTCCCTCCCTCTCGCCCGTGCCTTCACCCTCCCGTCCATATCCCCTCCCGCTAGCCCCCCACACCTTTGCGCAGCAAGCAGCACACCTCAGCCCTCGGCGGTTCCGGCTCACCTTGATGACTCCCATAAGACAGTGGCCGGCCAGCGGCTCCTGTCCGTCCTCGGTGGAGCTCGCCTCCGCGCAGAGCCGGGTGACGTCGGTTGCGGACAGCATGCGGCAGTGTGTGCATATGGATTTGGTGCGTATATTCCAGCACATGGTTGGGGTGGTTGGGGTGGTTGTGGTATGGTTGGTAACCGTGTGGTGTGGATGTGGGTATAGATATTAGGTAGATGTTTTGCAGGTTTGGTGTAGATGTGGTACAGAGCAGAGGTGGATGGATGGGTTTGATAATGGAGAAACGGTGAGAGATTGAGGGAGAGATGGGTTGAAGATATAGAAACTGGCCCAACCGAGTAAGGGCGTTGGACAATGGAGTTGTCTTTGCTTTGAAAAGTGTGCAACAAAGTGGTTAACTCTAGCAATAATGAACCTCCCTCTTGTCTTCTCCCGAAAATAGCATGGCAGAACAATGGCGTTTCTATCCAGGTGCATGCCGGATACCCCAACGCCATCGACGTTTCCGGCTCAAGTGACAAGGGATTCAGAGACGAATGTGAAAGGTAAGGTAACATTTCGTGTATTATGCCTGTGATGTATCCCTTGATCATCCGACATAGCAATAAAACCCAGCCAGATGTTAAAAACCGGCCCCGTAGAGCTCCCTGACAATCCCAAATCACAGTAACACCGCGGACAACCTGGCTGTTTTGCTGCAGTGTTGCCCGTTTTCAACGCCCAAAAACTCCAACGAGAAATACCTCAGTGACACTGTCCTGCGCCCTGTGTCCATGTACAGCCTCATCACACCTATCTTCACCCGTCTCACTTCACTCTCTCCTCGCTTCCAGCTGGTAAACGCGCTACTTCGAGTCCATGCCCGAGTCCTCCACCGCATCCTTCACCAGATCCCCGACCCACCCCATACTCTCCCTCTTCTCATCACAAATCCTCGCGTACTCCAACAACAACCGCAGGACATAAACCTGCATGTCCTCCTTCCGAAGTACCTTCTCCGCCCACTCTTTGCCCGCATTGGCGATTTTCTCTGCCTCCTTATCGTGTCCCGCCGCACCGTTCGCCGACTTGTAGCCCAGGAAGTACTCCATGATGCCGAACCAGTCGCCGTACCGGTTGTCCATGGGCACAAAGTGCTTCCACGCCGTGAGGCGCGAGTCGTGCCATTCTCTCCATAGCGTGGCCTTGACAGGCAGGGATGTGGAGCGGAGGAAGCCGAGGTAGCGGCCGGAGAAGGAGTTTCCGTCGATGTCGGGAAGGTACTTATGGCTGAACTGCTCGTTCATTTTCATGCCCTTAACCACCGAGAAGTGCGGCGAGGTGTAATTGCATGTTCCACCTTCCTCCTCGGGAGTGCAGAAGAGGTCTACAAACCCGACGTCGGCCCAGGACCCGACCCATTTCCCTAGCTTGCCTTCCTGCTGGGGCTTGATGCCGTACTCCTGACCAGGCAGCTCAAAGTTCGCCGGCAGGGCAGTCCAGTCTTGTGCAGCTTCGAGCTTGGTAGCGTTGTTCATGGCCACGAACCGATGACGCTGGAACGCGCGCCAGGTGTTCTCGCGGTTCTTGCCTCCCGTGGCCACACCGCGCCAAATGGCACCGTCAGTCTTCTCCGCCCAGGGCCCCCCGTGGTCGTCGCCACCTGTGAAACGTTCTTCCTCGTTCCAGTACATGGGCGCGGGCAGAAGGATCTCGTTGTTCACGGCTAGCTTGCTGCCGCCGAACATGGGGAAGAGTGACTTCGTGGCGGAGACGGTCAGAGGCTCTACGAAGATGCCGTTCAGGTTCTGGAGGTCGGGTTGGTGACAGAAGTCGGTGGAGAGGGAATAGTTGGCTACGTAGCCCTTGTGCGAGTGAGCGGCGGCGAGGTGTCGGCTGATCACTGGGGTGTGGTCGAAGTTGGTCATTATCTCAGCTTTGCGGGCGAGACTGGTGGGTGCGCAGCCGCGGCGAGCAACCTTCCAGTACGGTTCTATGATGTGTTAGCCAGCGTTGTGTAGAGGTTGCAGATATCAAGCGGTTACGTACTGGTGCCCTCCCACTCTTTTTTCGGGACCTCGATGTCTTTGTCGGGTCCCTCGCCCGGCTTCTCCAGCTTTTGGTACTCATTGATCACCTTGCTCGGGTCCGGCATGTGCCTTGTCTTGCGCGCCTCCGTCATGTACCCATCAATGTCCTCCCAAGGCACAACCAACCTCGGCTCGTCCATGGCGTTCAGCGCAATGTCCAGGTCTGGCAGCAGGTGTTCGACCGTCTTGATGAGATTGAGCCAGATTTGAGTCCAGAACCAGTCGCTGCCCGCCGTGGCTTTGTGATCGCGCAGGTTGATCGTCATCTCGTACTCCCAAGCCTGCTTGCGTATAAGGCCCGGTTCGATGGCCCAGAAAGGCTCCAGGTCGTGGTAGACCTGGTCCCAGAAGTCCTCGACTATGATGGCCTTCTTGTCCTTTGCGAAGTTATACCACTCGTCGAAGCCCGGGGGCGGGTGGCGGCCGCGGCGCTCGCGGTAGGCGGCAGCAGCCTCAGCAACAGTGTGCGATTCCTTCTTGAGGACAGCGGAGAATTCTTTCTCGGCGTTTGCAATCAGGGTGTCGATTGGGTGGGCGCTCGAGGCGGGATCCTTGGCTGGTACCTTTGTCTCGGTGTGACTCGCGGCGGAGGTCGTCGACGTCGTCGAAGTCTTCAAGGTCTCGGAGGTTTTCGCAACTGCTGACGTTGAGGTTGTCGAGAGCCTCGTACCCGAGGTGGTCGTGGTCGAGACGTCCGGCTTAGACGGAGGGGGTTTGGGAATGTCATTGTGCGTGGCGGTGCCTTTCCCTGGCCACGCTGGCTTCGGGTCGTCGATTTGTGGCGGCTTGACAGGAAGCTGTGTCTCGAGTGTGGATATGTCCTGCCCCGTACCACTTAGGTAGTAGAATGCCAGGCATAAGAGGAAGGCCGGCACGAGGTATCGGAGGAGAGCGGAAGGACGCCGCGGCGGGAAGGCTGGAGAGCGCATCATGGAGGAGGGGGATGACGGACCCGGAAGACCCATAGAGCCTTACTACAGGGTCCGAAACGACGTTGTCTGCAAAGGCAAAAGCGGGAGTCCCGGTTAGTGGGCCTAGAGAACGATGCTGCCTGTGAGCATCTGGTCCAGAGAAGTTCGCGATGTCCCCGTCGCGGAGATCTGCTCTCTTTGTCTCGTCGTTAGGCAACAAATATGGTCCGTCTGATAGTGCTGGTGACCGTCTGTTGTTGTCGACCGGACAATGCAAAAGTAGGGATTGTGCACGATGCTGCACGATCTCGGGAATCTAGACCGGGGAGTCGGGGGCGAGGCTGTTGAATGTGGGACGTAAATCGCAGAACTGCACCTCGAGATGCAGGAAAGTGGAAAGGAAAGGCGAGATCCCGTGAGACAACGAAATGGAGATGATACGTAGGTAGTGTACAAAAAGAGGGAAGACTGCAACGTCAAGCAACTGTCAGAAGTAGAGAAATTGGTAAGGACAGGAGAAGAACCTCAAGAAATGGATGCGAAGTAATATGGAAAAAGGAGTTGCAGATGTTGAGGCTCGAATCTCTAATCGAATCAAGAATCAGGGAAAGAACAACCTGGAAGTTAGCGATGCGCGTGCCAAGACTTGCCGAGATGGGGACCCAGTCTGACACCTGTGCGTACCCCTGAACACTGTCTGACTGTACACTACTGTGAATGCCGAAACCGCACCACAGATTGGGGGCCAGGGGCTTGAAAGATAATGGCAAGAGTCCCTGAAGTGCCAGTCTGTTGTACTCTCTTACATGATCTTGAATACATCTCTAAATCCAGAGGAGACCACATCAAGAAAGAGTAAGTTTCTGCAGCGGGTGGCTGCATATTCTAGTGTCGCATCAGCCAGCCCCTTATTCTGGGCGTCTGCTTCTGAGCTTCTCTCACACTGTGTCTCCAGTCCTCTCTGCCGCCGCCTCGCCGGGAGATCGGCGTATTGGAGTCAGCTCCATTCACTTTACGCAGCAAGCCCTTTCGGTAATAAGCGGATCTAAACCGAGGAACGAGGTATTATACATATCTGATTTACGGACAAAAAGTTTGCTTCCAGTTAAGTACAGATCACAGATGGCCATGAAGAATATGCAGGTGTTGGTTAAAAGGATGGAAATTGCATCGACATGTGCCGAGCCCTAGTAGGATTGCGGCATGGGCCGCTGTCTCAAATGTTCTAGAAGGCTGAAAAGGAATGAGTCCAGGTCTCAGCTCCGCTGAAGATAGTACTAATCTCACGATGCCCGTGTGGAGATTTGAAAGTCTTCACTTGGAATCAACGATTTCTCTGTGAAGGTAATGCTGGATCTAGCAGTGTTTGTCTCTTGACCTTGTGGCAATGATTGCGGTCAGAAGACTGTCGGCCACCCGGTCCGATTCTCTTCTACAAAATGAGTCTACATCTTTCTGAAATCATCTTCCCGGCCAAGCTGATGAACATTGCGTCCTCGCATCGAGTCGAGTGGGTATATATTACATTCTACACAAGAATCCCTACCAAGCCAGGCCGCCATCTAGGTCTTTGCCGAATCCCAACGCCGCCCATGACTCCAGTATAATGCAACTCATCATCCTATAAATTATCCCAAATCAGCGGCAACCTCTCCTAAAACACCCTCGTGATGCTAGGTCCAACCCACTGCACAACCTCACACGTCATCTCGTCCCTCCACCTCTTGATCCGCTCACTCATCCACCCACTGGTAAAGTCCACCTTGATCTCCTTGAGCACAACCTTCTTCATACTGCCGTCGGGCTGCTGCTCCTCGCCCCAGACCTGCTCCGTCTCCGGCTTCCGCGGCAAGCCGTACCGGATCTGAAACATGAGGAAGCACTCCTGCGCCTCGAGCCCGCGCCACAAGTACTGCAGACACCTCTCGCTTGCCTCGCACGCTTTCTGACAGGAGGCGGCGCTGTCAATTTTCGGTCCCTCGGGAGGCGGGCGGTAGTCCGCCCAGCCGCCGTTATCGTGGTCTTTTACCAGGACAGTAGGTTCGTCGCCCGGGTGTCGGAAGGACCAGAGGTCCTGATAGAGGAGGGGTTTCTGTGCGTCGTTGCGTTAGCCATTGCTGTCTTACACAATCCGCCATGTCTCGTAACCCTCCAAACCATCCAACAAGCACAAGGCATCAGAGAACAATAAAAGGGGGAGAACTTGCTTCTCTCCTCCTCCTCGAGTGCTCCCACTTCCACAAATGCTCCATGTCCTCCGGCCTCGTCTTATGCAGCGTCACAACCGGCTGGCACCAGTAATGTTCGCTATACGGCACCCCATGCATGGGATGCGGGTTGAACAGCGGCCAATACCCCTCCACGTGGATGTTGACATTCCACAGCGTCCATCCCATGACGCTATCACCGCAGCAATCCCTCCTCAACAGATCCAACCACCGTATTGTCAGCGGCGGATCGAGATACCGCCCCGTCGTCTTGCTGACCTTCCTCTCCAGCAACTTCTCGACCGCCGCTCTACTGAGAATATACCCAGGCCCGCCATTCGCAAACCAGGTCTTGATCTTATTCTTCTCCCCATTCCTTTCATCCAACCTCCCCGGCGACGGAGAGCCGATATAATGCTCCTTCCCGGGGTCCATCGTGCTCAGGAAGCGAAACAGGTTGTCCCAGACGATATACGTATCCGTCTCGTAAAAGACATACCAGTCCCTCCCTGGCCGCATGTTCCACGCCCTCTCCACCCCGGGCAGGAACTTGTACTTATCCAGCTTCCACCCATTGATCTTCTTCATCGCCTCCTTATCGCTGTCCAGCGTGCCATTCGCGCGCATGGCCTGCATCGTCAGGTACCCCTCGAAATCGGGGTTGTCCGCGCCGCGGTAGGAGTCGGGGAGGTCGGCGATGATGTCGATCACCTTGTGCTCCCGTATCGTCTCCGCCAGGTCGCTGAAGATGAGCAGCTCGTCGGGCGCGAAACACGCCGACACGCTGTCGAGCTGGGCCTCTATCTTATCGCGCGACTCGCCGTGGCCCATTTTTAGGACCGGTTGGATGCGCTGGAGGAGGTACCGGGGGAAGCTGGCGCAGAGGTCGGCTTTCTTCGCGGTGCTGACGTCGAAAAAGACGGGGAAAAACTGGCTGGTCGTTTCGTGCGGGTAGATCTCGGGCTCGTCGCCGGATGTCGCTGGTGTTTCGGGCCGCTTTTCGTCGCCGCCGCCCGGGGACGGAGGGGCGAGCCACGTCGGTAGGCGGTCGCGGGCATTGTCGTATAGTTTGGGAGAGGCGGAGTAGTAACCCGCGAATATTAAGGATAGGAGGATGAGGGAGGCAAATAGGATGGTTCGGCTCAGGCGCTTGTTGAGGAGTGCCTGCATTGGAGCGATATGCAGTGCCATGCCGGCGATGGGACGAGCATTGGCGCTTGTCCTGGAGATTGGCGATGAGATGAGATCGCAAGCAAGAGTTGGGTTGAAGCTTGAGTTTCTGCGGCGAGGTGCAGGGGAAGATGAGATGGTGCCAGCTTTTTGGATTTGGTCGCGATTGTTGCATTGAATGGATTGCAGGGCAGCCTGTAGCGGGTACGTACTCTTTGGCTGATGACGATCCCTTTTGCGGATACGGGATGAATGCGGGTTAGGGTCGCGGGAAACATCAAGGCTTGGCAAGGCTGTGCCTCGGACGAGTCGAGAGCTGATGACAGGTATTAACGAACATGCCAGCAGTCACTGCAGTTGTCACAGATAGCTAGTACCAGGCGCGGAGGCTTCATCGCTGCTTGATCAGGGACATGTCCGGCCATAAAATGAGACAACCGACATCTTAGCATTAGGTCTGGTTAGCATGCATCAACAATACGAGGATGAGAGCTGATGCATTACGGAAAGCATCGCATGCCACACCCACCGGTTCAAAGACCGCAGCAGGCACAGCTTTCGGAGGTAACAGCAAGGTCAATTGTCAACACCTAGCTAGGTATCGGGTCCTACCAACAAAGTCCACCAGAACAATTAAGGCGTCTACCACCTGTAGATCCATCCCTCCAGTCAGGCGCGTAGTCAAGTAGGTATCTTGCCGTCCCTCCCCAAAATGTTTTTCTGTGTTTTTTCTCTATACATCCCACTCTCTCTCTTCCAAGAGACTCGCTCGTCTGATGAGTCCAAAATGTCAAGCTAGCGCTGTTGTGGAAGGATACTTGGTGAAGAAGTGATGTGATGCGTGGTTTCGCCGGGTCTGAGAGTTGAAGATGGAGATCCCGCCTGTGAACTCAGACGACGTGTCCGCTTTTGTGGCGTCCAGTCGAGAGCTTGGTGCGTAATCGAGTGACGCTCGATGTTCGTCCGTGGTGTGTTTCGTAGGTGAGGCCGAGGTTTGGTTGAGGGGAAGAGTCAACCAAACTTCGACCGAGAGTGGCGAGATGCCAGTTGAGATGTGTGAGGGCGGCAACCATGTTTCCTCCGGTGGTTGCATCTGGCCACGAACCCGTCGTCGCTGTGCCCGAGGCAAGCACAGTAGAGTCGTGGTTCGAAGGCATAGAATGTCATCCTCCGTCCGTGTCGTAACACGTCGTCCTTTGCCGAGTGACGACCAAAACTCCTCCATAACCGTCATGCCCCATGACCAGAGTCTGAGATAGAAGAACCCCCCTTCCATTTTCCAGACCTCTTCCCCGTCTTGATTGAGAAATTATCGCAGCATTATCAACTCCAATCGTGACAATCCGACTTTCCTGTCCTGTACGCCTTGATGATCCGCCCAAAACGAAAGAAAAAAAGAAACCCTCGATCCTCCCCAACGCCGCAAAACCATATAGTGCAAATCGGTCGGTCGAAGCAACATCCGACATTCTTAAGCCAGCAGCAACGGATCATTTTCGACACCCGTTCCTGACCGTCGCAAAAGGTTAATCGGAACGGTGATCCCTCCTATGGACCTCGCGTATACCGAAAAGTGGCAGCAAATGAGAAGCACCCAAATACCGTTCCAAACTGCTGTTGCACCGTAAACCACCAGCGACCTTGGTAGGTGCCTTCTATATCCGGAGATCCGCAGGAGACCGTGTTGATGCCTTCTATCATACCAATGACCAATGCCATGGCCGGTAGGCGACAGAGTGGGATGCACGGAAAGAAAGAGCCCTAGAGCAGATCCGTATGTGACTTTAGTGTGTTGCGTGCTATCGCTGGGTATCCCGGATCCAGGTTCAAAGACCTGGTGCAGACTGAGAGCAACTCGAAAAGCGGAATTGTGCAAAGGGGTTGGCACGATCGTCCACGGGATCGTTCGAATGAGCGAAAGGGAAAAGAATGTTACATCCAACAAAACAAGAAAACATGAGAAACAACAACTCATGACCAGCACTGCAGCCTCGTCATGCCGTCCAAACACCGCCATCATCCCCGAAAAGGACGGGAAGCAGACTATGCTTGCCCGACGGGTTGATTGGGGTGAGTTGGCTGACCTTGGGGACGACCACCCCGTTGTTGACCGCCGTAGTTCTGGCGCTGGCCTTGATGCTGGCCTTGGAGCTGGCCTTGGTACTGAACCTGATGCTGGCCTTGATGTTGGCCTGGATAACCACCGCGGCCACGTCCGCCACGAGGACCGGGTGCTCCGCGGTTACCCTGATATTGCTGCCTGGGTTGGCTACCGTTCTGGTGGGCGCCTTGGTTCTGCCAATTCGCCTGTTGGTGGGGAACAGTAGGCTGCTGTTGCGGGGCCTGGGCATGCGGCTGTTGCTGTGAGCCTGCTGGTTGGCCTTCCTGTTGAGGCGGTGCGGGCCGCGTCGGGGCAGCTTGCTGAGCATTCGGCCTCGCGTTCGTAGCAATTGGGCGAGGAATCGACTCTGGATTGTCGTAGACATACAAGCTCTTGTCAATCGTCGCGGGGATGGGTTGAATCTCCGTGCCGAGGTCGCGCTCAATGTTGTACAGGTTGAACCTGTCATCCCAGTTGATGAGGTTGATGGCCAGACCAAGATGGCCGTACCGGCCAGAGCGACCGATGCGATGAAGGTAGGTCTCGGCGTTTTTGGGGAAGTCAAAGTTGATGACGACGTTGACGGCCTGGATGTCGATACCGCGGGTGAGCAGGTCGGAGCACACCAGGTTCCGGCAGACGCCGTTCCGGAAGTCGTGGAAGACACGGTTGCGAGCTTGCTGTGCCATCTTGGCGTGGCTGTAGAAACAGGAGTAGCCGAGTTCCGTGATCTTCTTGGCCAAGAGCTCGACGCGGTTTGTCGAGTTGCAGAAGATGATGGATTGGTTGATCTGTAGCTTGGAGAACAGGGTGTTGAGGCAGTGAACCTTCTGCTTCTCATCGACGAAGGCGTAGTATTGCGTAATACCGCGCAGCGTAAGCTCGTCCATGAGATTAATCTCGTAAGGATCGGTCATGTTCTTGTCGGAGAAGTCCTTAACTGAGAGGGGGAAAGTGGCGGAGAACAGCATCACCTGGCGGTCCTTGGGGTGGAACTGAAGGAGCTGTTCAATGACTGGTGTGAACTCGGCGGAGAGGAGCTTGTCGGCTTCATCCATGATGAACATCGGGCACTCGCTGAGGTCGGCAACGCCCTTGCCAGCCAAATCCAAAATCCTGCCGGGAGTGCCCACCACTATGTGGACAGCATCCTGAAGACGGAGGATATCATCGCGAAGGCCCGTACCGCCAGTGGTAACCATAACATTGATGCCGAGATGTTTTCCGAGGGTTTTGCAGACCTGAGAAGTCTGCATGGCCAGCTCTCTGGTGGGTACGAGGATCAAACATTGGATTTTAGACACTTTTGGGTTGATCTTTTGCAGAGCTGGGATGACGAATGCAGCCGTCTTGCCGGTTCCGTTCTTCGCCCGAGCTAGCACGTCGCGGCCTGCTAGAGCGACGGGGATGCTCTCCTCTTGGATAGGTGAGGGCTTCTCGAATCCGGCTTCGAATATGCCCATTAGTAGATCCCGGCTAAGGCCGAACTCCTCGAACTCGAGACCTTTTGTATTTGTGACATCCTAACAGGACGAGCAGAAACAGTCAAAAACAAGAACAAGATGGGCAATCATGACAGTTAAGCATATCATACCTCTGTTTGTTGCCTGTTGTCCTTCTTGGGAAGGTTCAGGCTCTTCTTCCAGTCGTCAGAGGCGGCGCCGTCCTGCAACGTTGACGTCCTCAGTTGTTCCACTAGGGCGTCTGTCATGGCGGGCTAGATAAGGTGATATATCTGAATAGATATAATGTGTGGGGATATTGCGGTCGGGTCGATGAGCAGCGTCGGAGCTGTCTGCGGTGGAAGTATATGGGACGTGGAAGTGGAAGTGGTAGTGTTGTGACTATGTCGTCCTGGTTTGAGATGCGGTGAGGAGTTTTTGGTGGCGGAGAGAAAACCGGCTGCTGAAATGGAGGTTCGGGAAATGGAGACCAGTGATGAGGTTTCGCAAAAAGAACGCTCGAGGTCAAGTAGGAGGTGACCGGCAATCAGGTCGTCGAGAGACGCTGAGGGAGGGGAGGAGAGGCTGAGCCAGGTGGTATATGCGGGCAGGTTTGACGGGAGAGAGGAACAAAGATTCTTGTTCCTGCCGGGTGAAGTTGGGCCGTGAGGCTGGAATCTAGGTAGGTAATGGAGAGACCGATTGTTGTTTGTGGTTCGTTGTCGGAGGAGCCTGCTTTAGAATTTGTGGCAGGTTTTGTGCGGCAGTGGCGGAGTGGTTCGATATTTCGCTTGAGGTGGTTTTGGTGAAGTTGTTCGGAGAAAGAAGCTTGCAATGTTTCTCCTGGAGCTCCAGGCACTGGAATGTCACGTGACGCTAGCCCCACTTAGTTGACCTACCCTGTAGGAGTACGCATGTTAGCGCGGTACCCAAAAGCACGACTGGACGGTTTTCCGATCAGTGCCGATTAGGCGATGGGACGATGATTAGCTTGTCCACGTACGGAGTACTAACATTCGAATCCTTCCACAGGGAAAGCTTCAAGTTATTAGGTTTCGACGAACTTTATCCGATCGACGCTCGGACCGGAAGGCGAACCCTCTTCGGGGTTGCATGCCAAGACCGGCTTGGTGGGGTTGTTCAGGACGATAAAGGTTCATGACTTGCACCTGCCCTCCGATCTGGAATACTCCACCACTTCTGCTCTTCTTTCGACATCAATCGCCTCATTTGAACTCGAAAGCACCTCCGGCTCTGCACCGGCACCATGGTCTCTGGTGCTTCGGCTTCAAGCTCTATGCTCCTACTACCTATAATATGCTTCTGAAGCACTCCAAAATCGCCCTATGCTCCTGCAGCTGCCTACACGCGACACCTCTGCCATCTGTACTATCGAGTACGTCATCATGTAGACCACCTGTTCGAAGGCGACGCACGCTCCACGAAAGCACGTCGGCGTCTCAGGTGCCACGACGAGGACTACAGTCAGAGACATGCCGCAGGTCCTTTGCCACCATCCGAGATAGCCACGACAGCCGAGCTGCCCGTGACACTCCGCCTCTTCCGTGGCCAACGCACAAAGAGCCCACGCCATACGACATCTTCCACATATCCAAGGGCGCAGTCTATAACAAGGTGCGCTTCTACGAGCTGGTGAAGCTATATCACCCTGATCGCAAGCACCACACCCAACACGACGGCCTTCCGCATCTGACGAAGCTGGAGCGGTATCGCCTTGTCGTCGCCGCCAACGACATCCTCCGGGATCCGGAGAAGCGCCGCCTCTACGATGTATATGGAGCCGGCTGGGGCGGAACTGGAGACATGAAGAACAATGTCCGCGAGATGGACAGGGCCTGGCGGTCGGCGCCCGGCAACGCCAGTATGAACGCCACCTGGGAGGACTGGGAGCGGTGGTACGACGAGCGGGACGGCAAGAAGCAGCAGCCCGTGTTCATGGCCAACGGCGGCTTTGCGGTGCTTGTGTTGCTCTTTGTTACCGTCGCCGGCTGGGGTCAGGCCACGAGGGCAGGGAAGCACTCTGTTAACCTGCTGGAGATGCGGGAGCAGAAACATGAGACTGTCAGCAAAGGACTGCAGCACACGGTTGCTGAGGCTGCTGGGAAGAGTAGAGAAGACAGGGTGCAGAGGTTCTTACGCCAGCGGGACAGCTGGGCCCACGACTCACCGTCCGGGCAAGGGCGATAGCGTATCGGCATCCTCTAGCCAGGCTCTGCCGAGTTGTACACCTCCTCGATGATGTGCTTAACGGAGTATGTAGTCCAGAATCCACTTTTGGCTTTATTCCTGCCACGACTGCGTCGGACGATGGCTTGCTCTGTTTGATCGGGTAGCAGACTCTTGAGCGCTCCATCGAGCCGTCTGGGACAAGGATCGTCGCAAGCAATATGGCGAGCGCCCGACACTACATGGGCACAAGGGTCCCTGAATACTCTACTCGTCCTGGAGATACCTCACCATTGAGTGCACTGCCACCATTGCATCGGTATCTTGCATGTATATGGCGGCAGTTGCGGTTCCAGCGGCAGACTAGGGCTTCAAAGCCATGTAGCAGAGCTCAACTCGTCAGATATGAGTCCATCCAACGCTGCAGCGGCGTGGCTCCGGTCCGACGCTATGCTCAGCTCGCTTCTACTCCTCTCAACACACACTCCATCGCTTGAGAGACGATGGCCTTCTACATGGTGATGCTGGTCTAGAGGTGATCATGACATCAATCCCTACAGCCGTGGATGGCAGACTGCACCTTCTCTCGGAACATGAACCTCTGCAGCTCTTGCCAAATTCTCCGGGTCCCCTTCCTGTCGTACTTAGCCTCTCGTACCTGCCTACAGGCTGTCCTTGATCAGTGCTCGGGAAAGTCCAGCTATCATACCTCGTCAAACCAAACGTTAGGACCGGACAGGGCAGGTACATTTTCCTTTCCCAATTCCTCCTCCCTTGCCAGTGATTCACTGTTCGACTGCCCCTCTATTTAAACGTCTGCGCCCTCATCATTTCTGTCTTTTCTCACTGCTTCTTGATCTCAGGACTCTCAACAAGATCTGTCAAGAACTTCCCCTGTGCCGCCAGCTTCAGTGCCCCGTTCTTCGGTTCCATCCACCACCTCCAACTACCAAGGTAAGCGAACACTATCATCAGCAGAGAATTCGTCGGATCATGATTCTGTTCCAACGTCGTCTGATACGAGCCGGACTGTCGAACCAACAATCAAGTCCAGCTTGCTGACGTCAGTCAGCAGTCGTACCCCAACCTCTCCCCAACTCCCGTCTCATCCAGCACAATGGCACGTCTTTCTGTCATCACGAAGGTAAATTCAATTCCCTACAATCACCTTACCCGTCTCCTAACCCATATCTAACACTTCTCAGATCATCTTCCTCTTCAGCCTCATGGCCGTCCTCACCTCAGCCATCCCCGCCCCATCCGTCAATACCCCAGCTGTCGACGCCCAGGCCGCCGAGACTCCAGGTCCAGCTATCTCAGCCCCGGCGGCCAATGCCCCTGCTTCTGCCGGCGACGAAGCTGCGGATGGTGCCACGACCACCAACCGTCCAGCTACGGACACTGACGCCGCGGCCCCGACCCAGCCCAAGCAAGACCAACTGGACTGGGGCGTATACTGCACCCAAGGGGACGGCTTCTACCACGACTGCGTCTTCCTCCGCGACACCTTCTGCGACTTGGACGGCATGCTCAGCAGCAATAGCTGGCAGTGCGGGAAGTACTGCAAATGTGTTCAGATATGGTGAGCAGTCTTAAAATATCTTTGGCCGCTGGGACCATCTCCACTTAGGAGGATGGAGAGGGCGGCGATGGTCAGGAGAATGCTGAGGGGTTGGGGTATAGTTATGGCAAATGACAATGCAGTGCAGGAGATGGACTTTTCTGGTGGTGGTGAAGCCCGGTTAGAATTTTGGAGGCGTAAAAGCCGAAAATCATGTCATCATGTTATACCTTACCAAAGGGGCATTGAACCTTGTGAGGAGCCAGCACCAAAGACAGAAGACGCAATAATTATATCCACTCCGTATATGTATCTGACACCATGCTGGATGAACCCGACTCCCAGGATGAACATGGTCAGAAGATGATAGCTCCCGTTGTTTCCGACTTCGGTGGTTTGTTGGTTCAACCTTCCATGCGGCGCAGCCCCTATTGTGGGGCGTGTTTACATTCAGCTTCCAATAGAAGAGGAAGCTGAGAAAACATCAACCTTGTCAGCTCACTTTTCCATCTTAAACCAAGAGACCACACAACGACTAGATTGAGGATGAAGGCGAAGTTCCTGAACATGGCCGTGGTGGCCACATTCCTCCTCCTCAGCCCCGCCCTAGCAGCGCTGCATCTGATATATTTGATAAGCGTGGAAGAGTACCTGGAGCGACGAACAGCTGGACCCGAACGCGAGATCCCCCTTTTCGGGATGGACGCCGAACAGCACGGGCACATCAAGACCTGGCAGAAACGACTTCTCGACCTCTCCACGCCGCCGGTCGGGCCGTGTCGCCTCTCACCATGGGAGTCGATCTGCCTGCCACCACCCTACCCCCTCTTCCCGGTCGTTCCTGATACCTGGCGCAACCCAGTAATACTGCGGTCTCCCCCGGATGTCGTGCGCGAATACATCGAGAAAGCCACGGATGGGGAGCTCTCAACCGTCGACGAGCTCGTGGGTAAAGCCCTTGCCAACCTCGGGGACTTGAGTGTCCTCCGTGATAACGAAATCACGCTCCTGGCGACCAATTTCCGCTGGTTCAAGACCGAGTTGACTTTTCAGATTGGGTGTGGTCCCAGATGGTACGAGGGGGGGTGGTCGGAGGACCTCTTGATATCGGAAGACGAGCAGAGGGCGCTGCTAGCCGGATTCCTACACGCCATTGGTGATGAAGGGTATATCGCACGACAGCACGCCGCACTTCAGCGACACATTCAAAGGAGATTCGAACCAGATATGAGAAAAGATATTGTGCAGCAATGCAAAGCAGTCACACAATCAGGCGCAGCTCTCTTCCAGGCGCGAGTGGCCAAGCTGGACTTGGAGGTCCTCCTTTCCGAGGAAGAATGGCTGGCTCGCTACGACGAGTATGTCGCGGCTCTCAGGGCGGAGCTGTACGCCATGTTGCCCCGCGGTAGTTGGGACTTTGGCTCCCTCCGGCCTGCGCTGGAGAAGATCATATCTATGGCGGAGGATATGGTGGAGGAAAGAATGGATGCAAATATACCCAAGGAGGAGCCTGGTTTTTGTCGGTTCCTGGAGATGGAGCAAGGTGATAGTCTGAGCAAGTTCCCAGGCTTGAGGCATGGTGTTGCAAGGAGGTTGATGTATTGGAGGTGGAAGACGTTGGCTCCTGAGATACAGGCGAATTATGTTCCTGAGAAGATTTGGGAAGGAACTTAGGAGACTTGAACTAGAACGGGCGTTTGGGTAAGACAACACTGTCTCTGCAACCTGTCCTTGCGTCTCAGGGAGAACGACCTCTCTATGAAGACCCGTCTGCTTCCGCACATCAGACAACACTGGCATTTGATGACCTTTCAACCTTTCTCGCTGCATGCTTCATGCGCGTCTCAAACGTATTCTCTGGCGTGACGCAGTGATCTGGGACTTGCCACACCTTACGGTCTCACTGTTGCACCGATTCCTCCGCCTATCGTCCTATCATCCCATCCGTCCCTTCATCCCATCATCACATCATCCATTCATTTCATCATCTTATCATCCCACCATCGATAAACTCAAAAAAATGATTCAGCAGAAGATAAAAATCACCCCCAGTCCCAGTTCCCTGGACGCCAGATCTCCCGAATTTCTTTATTTTTCCCTCTACACGGCAAGACATCCTTAGGCACATTCATATCACCTCGGCCGTCGATCACAAGCTTGTCATATCACGACCATGTCGACCCCTCAGGTACCGGGAGGTACCAGCTTACCCGTTACGGACTCAAAATCGGACACAACCCATGATCATATCCAGAGTATTCTCACTGCCGTCAAGAGTGGCTCCATATGCCCAGTTGTATCGACGACTCGGATATCCGGCAACGCTGCGTTTCCAGCCACAACCCCAGAAGCAGCCCTTCTACCGGAAACACCATCCTCGATATCCAATAACCAACAGGTGTTTCTGCAGTATGCAAGACTGCCCACGGAGCTCAAGTTTGCTGTCTGGAAGAGCCTGTTCAGCGAACCCGGTATCAACTTCTACAATATCGAGGTCCAGGGTTGGGAACCAAAGCTGAAAAGAGCTCCTGCACAAGTCAACTCGGGGTTAGGCACAGATGACGACTCGCAATTTCCCAGTCACCGGGAGTTGGCGACAGCGTTCCCAGAAGCTGCTCGCGAGCTGAGTTTGATGTACAAGAAGAACCAGTTCCTAATAAGCAAGTCTGATGGCGCCAGCATGGTGCTGGGAAAGAGGACAGATATTGTTTGCTTTGGAGGGCTGGCAAGTCTGACTGGATCCAACTACCTATCAACCAATGACAGGACGAGAAGTATGGACCACATTATCGCACAGCTATCCTTTGAGGGCCTGGAGAAGGTAGCCGTGGTTCGTAGCCCTCGGTGTGGAGCGTGCCAGCAGCACCCGGTTGATGAATGCAGGCTGCCTGTTGACTGTTGCGCTGATCAGCTCGCCCGCTTCATCGACTGCTGTCCAGATATTCGAGAGTTCTTCTGTGTCATCCATTACGAAGTTGAGAGTACATCACCCATTGGACAAACGATCCGGGAGTGGTGTGACAACCGTGAGTCTTCCCAATCTGACAATAAATCATGTCTTTGCCGACTGACCTGTCCATGATAGATGACATGAATGACCTCGCCATATACTCTGGCAGAGATCTGCAATACTATGAGGTCCATCGCAGGTCTGCGGCTGCTCCCTCCAAGTGTTCACTGAGCCCCAGATGCCGCGCCCCGGTATACATCGACACCCGTATCTACAAGTTGTTCGACCATACCCAAAAGCTGCTGCTCGATGAGGGCAAGCATTGGAAGCTGCCCTTGGTACGGGAGGGCCAGTATTAAGTTCGGGGTGTTGATGAGCGCGCGGTGGAGACCGCTTTTTGAAGACTTGAGACAGGTTCGGCGGGCTACCTTAGGTCCATGATGCAGTTATGGTGACCTACTTTCATGGTCTTTTGGTTTCTACGAATGATATTTACTCGCGTTGCGCTACCCGGTGGATCTCGCAAGCGGGAACTGGCTGGCAGCAAGCCATTGTCTATGGGACATGATCAGGGGAAATAGAACGTGCCGCGTGAAGAAGTTTGTTGGATGGATGTGCTTGGACAGATAACGGCGGCATGGCTATCATATGTATCCCACGCCTGTGCGTCTGCTATATCATATGCGAGTGTGTTCAGCGACACTTTAGTACCCTGCAGAAACTCGAAGACAAGGCGGCGCTATCTATACTGTTTCCTAGCACTGTAGTCTCATGATATTCCATCAATAAACACCAATGCACGTCAGCTCCTGTTAAATACACCTATCAACAACCGCCTCGTCTGCCATCCGTGGGATCCTCCCATCGTGCGTTCAGGTGCCGGCTAACATGCGAAATCCTGTAACAGGTGTGGACAATATAAACCTAAGTAATACGCACATGCCTTCTCAAGACAACGTATTGTTTGTCCCCCTTATTATACAGCATATTGCAATCTCCACGCTGCATATTCTCCGGTTAGTGTACTCGTGCTGTGATACACATCCACCCCCATTAACTCGTCTGACAGCAGCGAATAACTCCTGCCGATCTCATTGGCAGGGTGCCGAGCAGCCATTGCAATGCCGTTGCATCGAGACCAGGATATCTCCCGGCGTGGCATCTTCTCCGCATCCTGCTAGCCTCTCCCCGCACGTCGGCAATTGTTCTATAATTGGGGAATCGGAGGGCAAACTGGGGAGAGAGGGCGAGCTAGTCGCTGCTTAATCCATCCTTAGCTTCGATAGCTTCGATGTATGATGCTTATTACCACCTTGGTCGATCAGATATCCCGGTCTTGGAACGCAGTTTGGGGTGCCGACAGGAGGCTGATATAAAGATTAGTCCGCATGCTTCTCCACGCGAGAGCGGACGCTAAAGATGGTCTTGGAGTCTTCAATCCTTGCCTCTCGGTGGCTTCTCGCTTTCGTCTCACCGGAACCGACTTCGGTTGGGGGGGTTATATACGTACTGAGGCCTCCCTCCCGAAATCGGTAGCTACCCGGCAGAAATAATACAACCTTCCCTTTGACCGTCGCCCCCCTTTGCTCTTCCTTGGATTCAGTGATTCACTGCAACTGACTCTTCAGCTAAACCACCACGAGACATTCACGTCCAATCCCACAACCGCCCGTCGCAATGTCCGCCATCGAGGCAGGCGGCCTCAAGCACGAGGTCGTCGAGAGCGAGAAACCGCATCGCACAACCTCGCACGCTCTAAAGCTCCACGAGTATCGCGAGACCGAAGGCTATGTCGTCGATGCTGAGTCGGGCGAGAACGTCAAGGTCGCCAAAGACGGCCATACGCGCCTGATTCCCCAGCCCAGCGACGATCCCAATGACCCTCTGAACTGGAGCAAGGCCACGAAGCACATCATCCTATTTATCATCTCCTTTATCGCCTTTTTACCGGACTTTGGAAGTGCGACTGGCGCCGTCACCTTGCTGCCTCAAGCTGCGTATGTTCCGATGAGAAACCTAGCCTGGGTGACTTGGTACTGACACAAGTATAGGCAATGGAACATGACCCCCGATGAGGTCAACCACTCGCAGGTCGGTAACGTGTTCATGCTCGGCGCCGGCGGTGTCATTGGTAAGCGCCTACTCCCACTGGCAGTTTTTCTGGATTGTACTGACTTTGCGCAGTGGTCATGCTCAGCGCTTACTTCGGTCGGCTTCCTGTTGTCTTCTGGTTCCTCATCTTTGCGACTCTGACCGCAGCCTGGTGTGCTGCGGCGACCAGCTTCGAGTCCTTCATGGCCGCCCGCATCCTCAACGGCTTCTTCTCTACCGTGGCCCAGTCAGGCGGTCTCATGTTTATCCAGGACATGTTCTTCTTCCACGAGCGAGCGCGCAAGATCAACATCTGGGCGTCTTTCATCGTCCTGAGCCCATACATGGGACCTCTCCTCGCCGCCTTTGAGACGAACACCAAACCGTGGCCGACTCCTTTCTGGGTGTACTTTGCTCTGACCGCTCTGGGACTCGTTCTCACCGTTTTCTTCCTCAGAGAGACATACTACGACCGTACTCTCTCTGTTGCTGAGCAGCCCTCTCTCGGCAACCGCGTGGCAAGCGTGACTGGCCTGGCGCAGTGGAAGTCGCGTCATCTGAGGAACACCGTCGGCCAGGCTTGCTGGCGCGTCTTTAGCGTCCTGCTGAAGCCCGTAGTCTTCCTGATCTGCATATTCTACCTCCTTGTACGTTTGTGTTGCCTTGCCTAACCCTGCCCAGCACATCTAGCTAACCAAGACCGCAGACTTTCGGCTGGGCCGTGGGCATCAACACCACCCTCTCCATCTTCCTCGGTCCACAGTACGGCTTCGGCCTCAAGCAGATTGGCTACTTCTACTTCACCCCCATTGTCGCAGCCCTACTGGGCGAGATATGCGGACACTGGTTGCACGACATCCTTGCGAAGCAGTACATCCGCACCCACCACGGCCGCTTCGAGCCCGAGGTCCGTCTGCGCGCAATCTTCTTCGCCATCCCCTTCATGATCGTGGGCCTCGTTCTGATCGGCCAGAGCCTGGAGAACAACTGGCACTACATGGCCACCAGCGTCGCTTGGGGAATGTACGTTTTCAGTGCCATGATCACCACCGTGGCGGTGAGCAGCTACTGTCTTGACAGCTACCCCGAGGCGAGCGGCGAGGTGTCGGCTTGGGTCAACTTCTCGAGAACGCTGGGTGGGTTTATCATCAGTTACTTCCAGGTGAGATGGGCTACGGCACAGGGGACGAAGCAGAGTTTTGGTATCCAGGGAGCGATTTGTGGAGGAGCTTTCCTGTTTGTGTTGGCCTTGGTCTTCTGGGGAAAGAAGTTGAGGGTTTGGGCTGGGCCCTTGAACTTTGCTACTGTTTGAGCGAGTAGTCGCTGTGGGGGGTGATGGGATGCATCGGCCATGGTGGTGGGAAGAAAGATGACAATAAGCAGTAGATCGTGGCCATAATTGCACATCTGCCCGAACAATGAACATCCAAACCTCTCTTCACAGACACCCAGCTTTTCTGTAGGAATCTCCGTTGCCTTAACCTTGATACCGCCCTGCCTCGCATCCCTCCGCCGATTATCCCACATCATGTACGCCCCGAAGCCGAGTGTAAGCACGAGCCCAGTGCCACCAAACGCCGCCGTGGTCGCCAGCGCAGGTATATACTTTGGTGCATCCTTGCTGAGAAAGATGTTTGAGCTGACCACGCCCATCATGTTGGTCACCGGCACGCCCACACTCGTTAACACCACTCTCCTGCCCTCATGTGCGACGTTATCGTTGTACAGCACGTCCAGTACCACGCTCGGCGCCGAAGTACCCCAGGTCATCATGAAGGAGGCGAAGTAGGCCACGTGCAACTGGTGTTCAACGTCGATGGCGGCATAGATCACCATACCAATAAAAGTGAAGAGAAACCCAGCAGCCACAAAAGCGAGGCGCAAACGCGTGTAATCGGTCGCAAACGCAAGGACGAGCAACATCACGGCCCCCGATATATTCGGTGCAACGGTGTATAGGTTTGGCTTAGTGGGGGAGTAGCCAAGTCGGGCAACGATCTGAGGCAAGAAGAGCGTGACGGACTGCAGCGGCACGCCGAGGCATATCTCGATGGCCAGGATGACCCACGACGATCCCTGGCGGAAGATCTTGAGGCTGTCCCTTATGTCGAGCTTCTGGTTCACCACGGATGAGGAGTCGATTGCCATGCGTCGGTAGACTAGCTCCTTCTCCCCCGGGGACAAGAACCGGGCTTCGGAGGCAGACTTGGGGAGGTACCAGAAGGCGAAGATGGAGAATAGGACCGTTCCGCCTCCCTCAATTGCGAAGAGATACCTCCAGGAAGCTATTGCGCCTCCTTTCATTTGGAAGACTCCGAAGGCTAGAAGCCCGCCGAATGCGGAGGCGATGCTCTGCGCCGCGTAGAAGATCACTAGACAGCGAGCTAGTTCGCCCCGACGATAGAACCTGACTCCGTCAGTATACACACCCTGGCAGTTCACGGACTTCTCAACTTACATAGTCTGATAATAAATAACCAATGGAAAGAATGCACTCTCACTCATGCCCAGAAACCACCGCAGCGCCATAATGCCCCCGAAATTCTGCACGCACACCACCAACAGAGTGACGGTCCCAAAGCAGAACATCAAGATGGGAAGCACCCGGCTGGGGTCATATTTCTTGCCCAGGATCCCCAGAAATGGCGCGGTGAGCACGTACGGCACGAAGAAGAGGGAGAATAATATGTTGTACTGGTTGCCCACGAGTCCAAGGGAGGACTCCAGCCCGGTTTGGCGGTCTTCGGGTTCCCGAGGTTCGATTTGTCCAGGCTGTTAAAGAGGTACATGATTGCCAGCACGGGCAGGAGCCGGAGGTCGAACCTCCAGACAAGTGAGCGCTCGGCTTGGGGATCGATTGTGAGTGGTGCGGAGGCATCTGGACTGGATAGGGAGAAGTGTAGGCTTAGAGTGGTAAGCTTCTCGGATGTAGGTTCCAGGTTCAGGACCTTGGATTCAGGGAGGGCGCCTTCGGGTGCCATTTTTCCTTAGGTTATGGCCATTGTAACTGGTGGGAGTGGCCTTGATGATAGGTGAAACTGAATCTGTCCCTGGCCAGGTGCAGAGCAAAACCGACCAGCACCGTCAGTGGAAATGCGACATATTTATTCTAAGAAGACCAGACCGGCAATCGGCGTCACCGTCGATCGACGACGTGAACGACGCCTGGTGCGGTGGGCGGTCGTTGCCGATTGCTGGTTCGGCCGTCCCCAAAATAAGGAAACTTCTCATCGACGTTCGTAAAAGCTGCAGGAGATCACTGGTATATTTGACGTTATTGGTTGCATATGCACGATGACACGCCGCCTTATCGCAAGAAAATAAGGGTCCAAGACAAGATGTGCATAACCTCTGGAGAAAGGTCAGCGGCCAAGGAGAGGCTCACCCCGTGTTGACCGACAAGCTTAGTCTCAACGTCCGAAAAGGCTTCACGCTCGGCATCTGGGATAGTTGGGGCCACGATATTCAGGGTGTTGGAGTGACGGAGCATGGGGGTTGTTCGTTTCCTAATGTCACTTGCGGCGAAGAGCAACATCGCATCGTGTTTTCGAGTATCTTTCAAGAAAGAGTGTGGCGGAGAATGCCGTCCTGTTACGGGATAATAGTCGAAAGCCATACAACCCGTCCCTCGCCGGGCATACACAGTGGCATAACCTGTCGTCAGGCCGGATTGCGAGTTGTAGTCCCTGTCAATATGGCGTAGGGCCCATTGCGTATACCTCTAACTCTTTCGCAGTTGTTGGTGGAACGGGTCGGTATGTTAGCTTGCCGCTCGATGCGTTCGTAGCGCAGAGTGAGCTCATCAGACCCCCTGTATCCAGCGCGGCCGCCAGGCCTGTCGATGATCTCAGTAGTCGACACTCCATTGACGGTAAACCGAGGTGTCAGGCCACCACCTTCATCTGTAATTAGGGACTCCAGCGCAATAGACCCTTCTTCGCAATCTCCGTCGCCATCTTTGAATGGGTCCTTCATGTACTGAAACGCATAGTCAAATGCAACAGCTATTGCTCCGTCATGATTGTTGACACCTGCTGACCGCTTATCCTGTATCGCCTTGCGGTGGTCTGTCTTGCGGCAGATCGTTTCCAGTCGGACTATAGCCTGGTGTTGTATGACCTTCACAGGATCTGGTCGGTCGCGGGATCCGTGGAGAAGGATGATGGTGACCGGATCTTGCGCAGAGCCAATGTTGACGGCCCAAAGACCCAAGCTGAGTTCCGCAGACTTTTCACATGGGAACCTACATGCAAAAGGACATTGGTACATGGCCAAACGTAGCGAGTGACTGTGCGATCCGGGATGGGCAGGTCGTTCCATAACGGAGCCCATGATAGTTCCCTTATAAAGAATATGCTCCATGGAAACGTGAAAAGCGGCATGCAGCCAGCTGCGTTGAAGTGAACTGTATTCACGAAAATAACTCTTCAGTAAGGATATCGTGGGGTTCGGGGAGCTCATGGTATACAACCATGGTCGCGCAGAGTAGTAGTTAAGCTGCGCCTCTGGAAAACCACCTGCACTGAGCAAGCTGTCGCTGCAACTCCGACGGGGATATCGGCGGCATCGGCGCGTCAAAATCAGCGAGATGCGCAAAGCACACACCAGCACCCTGGTACCAGTCAAACATGGAGTTAATGGCCTCGCTCAGTTCCGCACTGCTGGACTTGTCGATACAGCAGGTGTCGATCCAAGCGTACGGTAGGGAGCGTTCGCGGGCCAAGCGGCACGTCTCTTGGATCTTCCTCCAGCCCTTTTTCAGCCTGGCGTGCCCAATGTCGTTCATATCCTTGAAGAGAACCTCATCTTCCCCCCAGATATGTAATAAAATGGCATAGTTCTGCCTATGGCTATCAGGGACGAACTCGAGCGTGAAAGTGTGCGTGTTGATCAACCACATGATGCTTTGTGCTTGCCGACGAAGACATTGACCAGAGGAACAGTGTTATGGAAAGAGAGGCCGCGCTGTTTTTATAGTGCAGTCGATAGACACTTCTCTGGAGGGAGCTGTGAGAACGAAGGGTTGTTTTGCCAACAGGTATAGCAGAAGACGATGGGTGCTCGAGCTCAGCATGATCAAGACCCTCTCTGTTGCGTGCGGGGTAGGAGCCATACGGATTGGGTGTGACTGTTTATGAGCTGCAGGTGCTCTGGTGTGACAGGAGCGAAGAGTGGCGGCCTGCAGGACTGGAAGTTCGCGTTGGTTCTGTTGCCCGCCCCGTCCGTGGCGGCGAGTCGGGACTCGTGAACTACCTAGGATTGTCAATGCGAACACGTCCTTGTACTCCCGGACTGTTGCGCACAATGGCACGTGCACCAGGATAATCAGGATGTCCGGCTCTGGGTGGCATTCGGAAAAATACCCGGAGAAGCAGACGGAAACTAATACCTCCCATCAGAACTATCATCATCTCTCGACTTAATGTGACGGAGAGTGAATGCAACTCCTAAACACTTCGTCTTGCACGCCACTCGGGGGCGACTGCGCAGTCTCGACTCGCTCGTAGGACAGAATGATCTCATGCCTTCGGTCTGCAACTTCTGTCCCCTCGGCCTAGAACCGATGTTCGATGAGATTCCCATCCTCTGTGTTCTGAACCGCCATAGTGGTCTTGTGATGGGATCCATCGTCCACGACACGAAGTGACCGTTCCAAAGCATCTGCATAGAACTGGAACACGTAGTCTCCCAAAACTCTGGCCAGATGCGGGTTGCTGGATCGCTGATGTTGATGATGGCAATGTTTTTCTCGGCGAAATTGCTGCTGGCCCTGTTGTTTTTGCTGAGTTGTAGTTGATGGCTCGCCATTTGGCGACGGGAGGAGGAGATTTCGGAGTGAAGTGTAATACTCAGGACGCGACTCCGGACAGACCGCTTCCAGGCACACTTTGGCCCTAGGATACGCTATACCAGGCCTTTTATCACTTGCGCACCACGCGTAAAGAAGGAATATGATCAGGGGCCGGCCCAGGATGTCGATATTGCAGGCGAAGGCGTCCGTACCGATCGCATATAGCATTTTATGGTCGAGATCGTCTGTATTATCGCTATGCGGCAACCCTTGCTCAGTCATTACACTAATTTCTGGTGCTGTTGGAGAGATAGGAAGTGTGATGCCATGAGGACAGACGAACGGGCCCGTATCTTCCCCAGCACTCCGGCTTGATCGGGCGATGGGAGAGTGCAGTATTCCCTGCATCGAGCCATCGCATAGATACTGCACTCTCGAGTGGCGGCGGCCAAAGTCGGTAAAGGTCCTGATGTGGCTTTGGCTCGTACGTTTGTTAACGAGTATCGAAGGCTCCGTGGACCTGGCGGTGTAGAGCCAAGGTCTCGCTGGGCTGTATCTGAGCTCTGAGGCATCCCATCTTTCGAAGGCGCGTCGGTCCGAATTCGTACTGAGAAGAAGCGTCAACCACACAGGCGTATAGCCTGTGAGGTCATTCCGTTGGACGAGGTTTAGATCGAGATGAATCATACCGGGCCGATCCTTAACCTTCTTCGTACAACGGACGGTGCAGTTCGAGGGAGTTTCCGACAGATACGACCTCTGCTAGTCCAACGCTGTGCGGCAGGGTGATATTCTTACAATCTCGAAAGAACGCTGGGGACTCCGCGAAGATACCAGTCCTTGGCGATCCGTGTCGCCATTAATGATAATGGCGGTTGGGGTCCTTCCACGCAAACAGCGAAAAATCTCGCGTATTCCTGGAGACTATTTGTTCCTGGAGTCGGAAGAGGCGTTCTCTGTTCCTTCGCCGTACAGAATCGGCATATGAACATCAAATATGCCCAAGAGGCAATAAGCAATGTCCTCCTCACGGGTTGTGGTCCGTGATGCCGCCCAGGACATCCTCTCCCAGACTGGAACAGCGTCGATGGGATCGACGCTGTAGTCATGCATGCGTAGAACAGCGCTGGTGATGCCGGTAACAGACGATAGTTCCGTGACCAACTCGTGCTTTTGGCGCAACGAACACCAGTCTCCGTCGAAAAACAAGACTGATTGAGGTGCTATCAGCTCTTGCAAGGCCCAGCCCCTCGTAAACCATCTGCAAGGTGCTAGGAGACTCCGAAAGTCCAAAGACCGCCTATCGGCTCCAACTGGTACCTTGCAGTCTGAGAGATAGGCCAAACAGACCTTCGAGTCGCGATAGTATCGGAACATGGAGTTGATAGCCTCTGTCAACTCGGCGCTGCTTGACTTGTCTATACAACAAGTATCAATCCACGCATACCTTGCTCCGTATGCACGAGCAAGGCGGCATGTATTCTCGATCTTGTGCCAACCCGTCTTGTTCTTCGCGCGTTCCTTCTGGGCCATGTCGACAAAAAGGACTTCTCCATCTTCCCATGTATGCGATGAGATGGCGTACTCGTGACGGGGCACTGCGGGGAAGTACTCCAGTTCGAACGTGTCGACGTTGAGAAGCCACATTGTCCGCTGGCTGCGTTCAGCCTGCGCGGCTCTCGGAAACGATTACGATAACGGCAGACGGCCTTCTGCCGGATCGAATTGCCAGATGGTTGCGGATCCGTCGTCCAAGGCCCACTGCTCTGGTTACTTGTAGGGTTATCGACATACGTAGGTAGGTGAGGGCTGTGTAGGTAGTGATGCTGAGCCTCCGAGAGCAGGATGCGATACGAGAAGAGCGGGACACCACAGCTGAAGCACCCGCCGGCAGGAAGCTGTTCCACACGTGCGGGTTGAAAGGGCCCCAGGGGTTTGCAGGAGAAGTCTGCAAGAGATCTCAGTGTATGACCTATTCCCTCGGTTGCTGTGTTTGCCTGCGGTGTGATATCGGGATCATCTGTTATTGGAGGAGATTTTGACCGGGCCGCAAGTCACGATGCACCGGCGTATGCAGCATATGCCACAGTAACTACACCATCAACCAGTCGACTTCCTGGGTACGTATCAGCATCTTCGCACGTCGCGCCTGGCGCCATAAGAAGCCTAACATCTGCTCCTGGATGGTAACAATTTCGAGATGTACGCCCTCATCCTATCCAGATACGGTCGAAGTAAAGAAGCGCCACGCCATCATATCCTAGGAACGGGCAGACCGCTTGACTAAGAACCACTGCCATTCTCTTGACGTGGAGATGATGCAAAGCAGCCTGAGAGAACGGGACAACTCTCGGCGTCGGCAGGTGCAGTAATGGATATGACGCGTAAATGGCCATACATGGTAATAGAGAGATTCAACAGCACTGATGAGTGCGAAAGCACGGTGTTGTTGATTGTTGCCGGAACGTATTTCAGACCCGGTTGAAAATCCGGCCCCCTCGCTCCACATACTGCCACATCTGTCAGTGGGTCATTCCAGTTTCACACTGGCAAATGGTGCCTCTTAGTGGCTGAGAATTCAACAAGCTCCAAGGGGGTGTAGCTCATCTGGTAGAGCGCGTGCTTAGCATCCACTTGGTGAGCAATCATTACAGTACATGTTCCTGCACGAGGTACTGGGTTCGACTCCCAGCTCCTCCACATTTCTTTTTTAGATTTTCGTTTCTGAATCGGTTCAGAATCGCAGAATATTTTATGTGCTGCGTTCGCTCCTCACCGTGCCGTGGAGGGCAGAGGGCAGTCGCAACTGGAAATATTATATTGTGACCATTGTGTTTCAGACTCACTCTAAAACGGGAGAGGGTGATTCCATTTTTATTATTTCTTGTTGTCGCTGAGACACCCGTACTTTGCGTCGTCTAATGCTTCCCTATGTATCTTGGCCTCAACGAGCCCAACGTCCAGGACACTGCGAACCTCGTCTCTCGTTCTCTGGTCGCCTTCTTCTGTTATGCCCATTCCTTCATCAGTCCGTACGATATTCGCCGGTCAGTCATTAAGTCATATCCTGTATCAGCTCTCACGAGCCAAGCACGCTTCATCTCTTCTTCCACCATCATCGTCGCATCTTCCTTCAACCCCTCCCCCAGCCAGTCTCAACCCTAACAGCCCCATAGTGCTTCAGAAACCGTCCCCAAACAGCCTGTCCCTGCTTGCCCTTCTCACCTCCCCCCTCTCCAACAGCAACAGGCCACAGCACCCTGCCGGCGCCATCCTCCCACCCAATCGGCCTCGTCCCATCAAAAAGATCCTCCATCTCCGGCGCAGCACTCATATACCCGGGGTCGACAGTATTCATCGCCACCCTCCTCGTAGTCCACGCCGGCCCCGCCTCCGTCTCGGTGATCATGTTGAGCGCCGCCTTGGACATGTTGGTGTGCACGTGGTGGCCTGCCTTGTGCGCGTGTTGCGGCCGGGACTCGAAGATGCCTTCGCGGGAGGAGACGTTGACAATGTAGCCCAGGGGAGACTTCTCGGTAGATGGCGAGGTGTCTGATGCCGTTGGGGAGGAGGAGGGTGCAGATTGGGGTAAGCCCATCAGGGGAAGGAGTTCCCGGATCAGGATCAGGGGAACGAAGGTGTTCACGCTGTGGGCGGAGATGATGTCTTCGTAGGGGATCTCGGGGAGCGATAGCACCCAGGAAGACTTCTCGCTGACAGGACCTATATCAGTGGCTGTACCCGATGTGCCTGCTGGGCTAAGATCCTTGGAGAAGTCCGCCGCTGGGCCCTCAATCAACGATTGCGCACCGCCGCGGACCCGGGGGCTATACTGCTGCTCTAGGAGTGGTGTGGTCGATACCTTGTCCTTGAGGAGGTTCTCCCTGTGCACCGCCTGCCCCTCCGTCTTGATGCTGTCGGTCAGCGTCTGTGCAGCGTTGTTGATCAGAATGTCCAACCTGCCTCCCCATGCCGCAATAATGGTCTGGGTTTGGCGCACCAGCTCAAACGCATCGCGGGCTGAGCGAAAGTCCGCTCCCACGACTCTCAGATTTTCAACCCACCTGTCCGAGTCCGGCTCAGCCTCATACCTAGACACGGCATCCCGGGGGTACCGAGTCGAGGCGATGACCTTCGCTCCGCAGCGAAGCAGCCTCAACGCAACGTGGTAGCCGAGATTGACTCTTGCACCAGTCACTAGGGCAGTCTTGCCGAAGAGGTTGAGGTTTCCTGGCATTGACAGATCGGAGCCAGCTTGGTTGAAATTGCCGCAGGGAATGCACATGGACGGGTGCGTCTTGTGCGGGACGTGGATGTAAAAGCTGCAGATGTAGCAGCGCCGCGATGTGTCGTTGCCGGGCAGTGTGCCGGATGGCCGGACCTTGAGATACTGTCTCACAGTGTCGTCCCACGACTTGGGGTCGCTGGTTGCTGGCTCGTCTATTTCCATTGGATGATTATCGTCTGTGCTCAAGTTGAGGTTGCTTAGTACTTTCAGGGCATCTGCAGCCGTGGCGCCAGGAGGGAGAGAAGACCCCAGCAGATTTCGGAGTACCCTTGCGGCTATGTCGACCTCCGTCTCAGTGACCACAGGGTCTTGCGTTGCTGGAGGTTCGGTGGGCGCAGGCGCATCAGTCGGTGCTGCCTCCTTGCCCGTGGAAGTCGACCCGTCCATCGGAACCTCAAAGGCCAGCTTGTAGCCATCGTCATGACTTTTGATGACACCGACTTTCTCCTGGTGCCTGACCAGCTTGCCTTTGAGACTGTCATAGGTGAGCTGCCGTATATCCATCCCCAAATCCGTCGAAGCGACCAGATATCTGGCAATTTCCCGCCCGCGCGAGGTTGTGAATTCCGGCAGGTAAAGGCCAAGCGAACTGGGCTCCGGCCCTTTGCCCTCAAGACCATCCTCATCGCAAAGCTTCGAATCGCGTAGGATGCACGAAGCTATGAGCTCTGCCGGTGCCTCAGCCACAAACTTGCCGTAGTCCGGCGGAGGGAAGAGGGCATCGTTTCCGAGATCCCGGATGTGAAGACGTGGGTTGCACTCTACAAGCGACTTGGAAGCTGAGGCAAGGGGGCTAAAGGCCTTCTCCATCCATCCCACGCAGACGAGAAACGACTTCAGCCAGGAGAGCTCGCGCACTGGTCTGGGGGGCCCGCTGACGTAGGGCAGAAATGGAGCGTACTTGGGGTCCTTGTTGAGGATTGCCTGCAGGCGCTTCGTGTTGGGCATGCCGGTGTCGTCAAGACGCTCCAGGAGACGAGTGTACTGTCCCGGGTTCCGGTGGTAGATCGTCCGTACCCCGGCCTCTGCCTCTCTCAGAGCTGGGAGCAGTGCTTCAGGGTAGCGCGAAGGATGGTCCGAAGGTGGATATCGCCGCCGGACGGCCTCGAAGAGGATAAAGCACCAATCGTACGGGATGAGGACGGGGTCGGGGTACCGGAACCTATATGTTCCGGAGTTCATGAAGATCTCTTTCGAATTCGGAGAAACGACGACCTTGCTCCGTGTGCGCAGCGGCTTGGTAAGCATACGCGCGGCGTCTCTTCGCAGTTGTTCAGCAACATGTTTCTTGTTGCATGCCGGCGTCTGAGGAGTAAACGGAAGCTTCAGCTTTCCCGGGAACTGGTCGTACAATTCGACAGCGGAAAGTAACTCGGAGGAATGGGACTCTTTGAGCAACTTATGGGCACGAGCTAAGAACGGTAGGAACCGGTGTGCTGTCTCGACATTCCAGAGCCCAGGTCTCGAGAAATCTGCGCTGGAAATGTCCATATCTTTCTTGTTCTCGCCACTCGTCAGGCAGTCCAGCTGGCTGTCTGGCAGGTTTGCCTCTGCGAGGAGTCTGCCAAAAGACCAAGAGTCTCGGCGCTTGATCGTTGAGACGAGGATATCAGGGAGGAAAAGGCAGAGTGCCCTAAGTTGAGGAATCGTGAAACCGATATGGAGGCTGTACCCCTGCTTCAAGCGTTGGTCGTACACATCACAACCGAGCAGGCGCCGGATACCCATGGTCAGTGACTCCTCTAAATCCTCTCGCGCTCTCTCGCCGAGCCAGAGCGAACCCAGGGACTGTTGAGGAACCGGTGTATACATTCTCCGGAGTTCCACGGAGGTCAAACGAAGGTGCCGCTGGGCCAGGTCCTTTACTGCCATGTATCCCTCTGAGCACCACAGCCATGAGAGGCGGTTGAGGGAAGCCCAGAGACGCTTCAGTCGCGGGACGTTGTCCTTGAATAGCCACGACCAAGTTGGGCTCTTCTCAACGGCCCATGTGAGCGATGGCCCGCATGTCGGCACGGAGAGGAGCTCGAGCACGCGGAAGAGCGGCAGGTCCTGAATGATAGGTTCAACCAGCTCGACCGGAAGGTGGGAGAGGCGTTCGGCGATGCGGATAGCCTTGGCGCGAAGGGGTGGGAGTTGCTCGGTGAGCGTGACCTCGTAGTGCGACGGTTCTCCCAGGGCAGACATATTTCACGGGGGGTCTAGCTTTCCGATCGAAGAGATGTGAGTTGTCGGTTCAGATGGGAAGAGCTGATGGCGTTGATGTTGGCTGGCATCGCCTTTCAATGCTGATGGTTAAAGATGTCTTTAGTTTGACCTGCTGGAGGTGTGAGGTGCAAGTCGTGGACGTAGAGTTTGGTGGCAGAGCGTTCGAGAAAGACCTGCTGTCACCTTGAGGGAGCACCGACAAAGTTGACGACTGAGGAATTCAATCCAAGAGGTAACGAAGAAGTCACTAGGCTTTATACCTAAGGTAGTGGTCTTCGCATTCACTTTGGGATGTGTGACTCTTCAGCAGCTGCTGCCAAGCGGTTGTGAAGTGAGAGGTGGAACTTGGGAGAAATATGAAGACATGGAAGGTCGAGGTAGCGACTGGAAGTGAAATTGACGCCAGCCGTCTTCGATGTTCTTCACCATTCAAAGATCGCAGTCCGGTGAGTCAAGATGTCAAGAGCTGGTTAAGCAAAAGGCTTAAACAGGCAGCAAGAAACGAACAACACAATGGGCCTACTGTTGTAGGCTATGCAATTGCGGCGCAGCAGCCTTGAGACACCTCAGGCACGCAGTCACCAACAGAACACTCGCGACCCAAAAAAAAAAACCCCCCCCAATGGGAAAAAACGAACTTTCTATTCCTGCACCATAACAACCGTATTTCTTTTAAGCCGCAGCCAAAGACCACATCCATGCCAGTGATAACGCCATGTATGCGTAACTCGCCCTGCCTTAAGCCACAACCGCTGGGCCAGGAAACTAAGCTACCGCTGTCAGGTCCATGTCCACGCCCATGATCCAAGACCCTCGGCTGCTCCAAATCCGGCCTACTCGCCTAGAGAAATACCAGACTTCCGTTGATCCCAGCTTCATAGGCGAGTGTGGCCCATCTCTGCTGCAGAAGAACTTGACATGAGTCTCCGAGACCACAGTCCTGGAGGTTATCGGTTGCCTTTCCTCTAGCATTCGCCCGAGCTCCTCGCCTGCCGACCGTAGAGGAAGCACGAAGAACCCAAATAGCACATGGCAGCTGATAGCTTGAATCTTACCAGGCCTTTTGTCCTTCATCGCTCCCATCGCCCTTCTTCGAGGATTCCTTTCCGCCGTCATTGTTATCCTCTTCACCATCTTCTCTATGCCCTTTTCTTCGCCTTCCGTTTCCGTCTCTTCCCTCTTCTTCGGCCCCTTCCTCGCCCTCCTTCACCCCGTTCTTCTCGCTCCTCTTCGCCATCCTTCGAACTCTGGTCGTCAGACGCCGCGAGATGCTCACCGCTCTACCGGCCGACAGCGGCACTGAGCACCTGAGTCCGGAAGAACCCGCCCTTCGTCCGCTCAATGACCTGTTGATACACCGAGTTCGGTTGGTGGTTCATCACGACAGTGCCCTCCTTGTAGTCTATCTTTGCGTCCACCCGCGTGTCCCGGATCAAATTGACGATCCACTTCTCGCCCTCGTCGACGTTGAGGCCCAGCCGTGCGCTCAGGTCCTTGATGTCGATGCGCGCGTGGATCTTGCAGTAGCTCTCACTGATCAGGTGCCTGGCAGCATCCACGAAGGCGTCGCCGGCAGCAACCAGGAAGAAGTCTGCCCTGAGGACCTCCTCGGCAAGGCCGAGCTGGCGCTGTGCCTCCTCAAAGTCGAAGTCGATGTACAGCGCGCGCACGAAGTCGGTAATCGGGTCGTTGTACTCGTACGACTCCTGCTTAATGATGCGGACGATATCCTTCAGCTGCTTCTGGTAGGAGCCCGAGTTCCTGGCGCGGCCGCGGCCAGTTATCACGGCGGCGGTGAGGTAGCGAAGAATCCAGGGGCACGAGGTCTGGATAGTATTGATGAACCCAGCGTTGAAGAAGAGGTCGAGAATGGGCTCGCGGGCGGCGTCGTAGTTGAAGAGGGGGAACAGGGCCCAGTGAATGAGCCAGGTGCGGTGCTGCAGCTGGGCCAGCGGGTTCTGGAAGAGCTTTGTGTCGATCTGCTCGCGCACCTTCTGGATCTCCTCAATGGCGGACTCCCAGTTGGTGGTCAGGATCTCGGAGGCGAGCTTTCCCCATGTGCTGGCCGACACCTTGTCGTTGTCGGTGGAGAGAACGCGGAACTGGTAGAGGAGGTTAGCCGCGGCTTCGTAGGCGCCGCAGCTGTACTGGAAGTTGCCATAGTCGTAGAGAGCGTCGACCATCTCTGGCGTGACCTGTTTGAAGTACGTCAGTTACCGTGCGCGCCATATGGCCTGGTTATCAGAAACGGGGGTCGACGTACACCATGATCCCGCTTCAGGAACTCCAAGTTGGCGACCTTGTCGCTCCTAAGATTCGACACAACCTCCTCAGTCGCGAGAAGCTCCCGGATCTTACTCGTGTCCTCCTCGAACTGTTCCAGGCGGGCGATGACCTCCTCCCTCTTCTGGGCAAACTCCTCGGGCCGCTGCTCGGCAGGCAGGTCGTTGAGCTCGCAGTAAAGGTTGGCGACGTAGTCCGTCATGTTGGTCTTCTTCAGAAGCTCGTACTTGGCCCGGACGATCTCGCGGGCCCTTTCGGCATCCTTGGTGTTGCCCTCGTCGTCCTCCAGTTGGCTGGCGCTGAACTCGAGCAGGGGAAAGATCATGTGGCGGTCGAGGTGGCTCACGAGCTTGGGGATGAGGTCGTAATCGCTCGTCGACGGCTGGCCGCCGGCAGGCTTGGAGTCTGCCATGTTTGCGGATTCTCTTGTGGGGTGTAATGCTGTATTCGAGATTGCCGGATGGATGCCCTCTGACAATAATCGAGAAGATCGAGAGCTCGCGGTGAGGATGGGCGTTTGTTAGGTGGTGGTGGTATGGCCAGACCTTCAACAAATTCCACCTGTCGTCGTCCAAGTTTGGTGGGGCACTCCAGGTTTGCCTTTGTTTTCAACGCAAAAAACCTAACGAAAGTGTGTTGCGGCGGGGCCATCGACTGTAAATTTGTGGGCCGCGAAAGTGATACACGGAGATACGATGTGCCGGTCGCCGAGATTTTTTGGGGGACAACTGAAGATACGATCGAGCAGCTTGACGGCGGGAAGCACGAGCTACGTCTGGTTTATATTGCATTGCTCATTCCACGACACTGCGGCTCCCTTACCTACTACCTACTACTTCTTCCAGATCACAACCACGCGAAATGCTCCGCCAATCCCTCCTCAGGCGAGCAGCCGCCGTCTCGCGCCCCTTCACCATCCAGACAGCCTACACTCTCCCATCTTTCTGCAGGCGATTAGCAACCTCACCTTCCACATTTCCCTCCTCGATCCCAGCCGACCTCCCGCCCACCTCCTCCTCACAGTCAGCGACCGCGTCCAGCCCAGCCTCAAGACCGCCCTACCTCGTCTCCAGGACGCCCTCCCTCTTCCTCCCCGTGTACCAAGACACCAAGCGCGGCGGCAACAAGAAACTCACCATCCTGAAAAAGATACAAGGCGACGCTCGTGTGCTAAAAGAGGACCTGAGGACGGAGCTAGGCCTTGAGGAAGGGCAGATCAGGATCAACCACGTTACGGGGCATATCGAGATCGTGGTAAGTAGCCGGCCGGGGTTTGCTCATGAAGGAGAGGATAGGGATCGAGACTAATCAAACTGGCGATTAGGGGTTCCGGAAGGATGACGTTGTGAGCTACCTCACCAAGCAGGGATTTTAGGGGGACGGTGCTGGAGAAGATGCGAAGAGCGTTAGATGGGCAGAATGTTCGAGTATTGTACAGTACGGATAAGGTTGTCGGGAGAGCTCCGCGGACACACATGCCGACCTCGAATTGGCACAATGGTCGTCCGTACGTAGGGGGGAGGCTCAGGGGCAAATGGGCGCAACTCTTTTTGGGCATCACCAGAGACAAGCGGATCACAGCATGATACCACGCACGACAGCAGACGCGAGCCATGCTCAATCGCCAATGCTTGCATTGATAGGGCTCGCAAGGCTAATTAAGACTCAAATAAAACACGAGCACAGTGAACCCCAAAGACCCATCCCCCCGTTACGCCTCCGCCAAACGAGCACCTAACTATCTACCCCATGAGCAAGACTCCAGCGGAAATATGCGACTCCGGCCCACATAGCAGTGGCGGCGAGCCGCTGCTGGTCGATCCGTTTGATATCGTACTTTATACAGCGTCTCTCCCCCCCCCCCCTTTCACTACTCCAAACAATCCAAATCTCAGATAACCAGTCAGAAACACCTCGCTTCTCCGCCCATACCCAACGAGCAGCACCTTTCAAAACACGTAAGGAAAACATGGCGCCGGAGCAGAATGCAGCAGAGAACTCTTGGATGGCGGCACATTTTGCTTTTCGTTACTCATGTCTCAGTAGCCGCCTCCTCGACTTCACGACCAAGGAGAGAGCGAAGCTGCTAGCTGTCCAGGCTCGCGCAAGCCACTAGGTCGGCAAGAACACCTCTCTCCGTGTATTCCCGCGCATGCAAAGACAGAAGATGGAGCACCATCTCCGGGTTCGGCAGCGCACTGGAGGGCACACCAGCTGAGCCAGCCTTGTCGTTCGGATCCCGCGCCTTGTCACACAGCCGCTTGACGAGGTTGACTGCCAGATGAGCAAGGTACACCAAATCCGTATCCTTCCTATGAGGCATGTTCCTTGATTGCGGACCAATCGCTGGGGCCCGGCGGGCTTGGGTCTCGAACATGCCGCATGCCTGGGCGACGAGAACGTAGAGGCTTTGAGCGAGGCCATGACCTGACGACAGCCAGGCGGCCGCTATGCCGCTTTCGTAGTTTGGCGCGAGAGACGCAAGAATATCGGCTGCGAGAAGACCTTGCATGAGAAGTGGCTTACGGGCCTCGATAATCTGCGCGAGGTTTACTTGCCGACCGTCGCGGAAGTGTTCGGGCACAACGCAGATGGCCAGTCCAAACGTCCGTGTCAGGAGCTCATAGGGCATGGACGAGGCGGCAGCCGAGGCATCCGCTGCAAGCAAGACTTTGTAATGGGTCCGGTTAGGCTCATCGCGAGCGAGAAGCTTCGCCAGGGCGTCGACGGCGTGAGACAGGTATGGCTGCAAAGGTGGCTCGTATGGGGTGAAAAAGAGCTGGTCGTTGGACCATGTCGGAGGCGGCGACGGTGCGAAGGCCAACAGGAACTGGAGAAGACAGTAGGCCTGTTCGCGACCAGGTATCTCCACTTCGGCGGCGATATTGGAGAGCAGGATAATGACGTCCTTCATGAGATCCAGTGTGTTGGAGTGCGTACGGAGAAGCATATTCCGCGTCCCGAGGTATCTGATAACCAGACAGACGAACTCAATGACAGTCTCGTCCGCGAGAGACTTTTGATTGTCGGGGTGGAAGGACATATTCCGCAGGATGGTGGTGATGCAGATCAGCCGGTCCACTGACCGATCCAGGTCGTACTCCAGGGAACCCACAGGTGGGATATCGCGCACTTGCATCTTTTCCAGGCGGCAGGCACGCGTGACTTCTTCAAACGAGTTAATCAGTATCTCGTCCGAAACCTCGATCGTATCCTCAGCCAGCGGGTCGACTTGAGTCTCGGCGCAGTCAATCAGTGTTTCCAGCAGGTCATCGCTGTGTTGCAGGAGTATATGGATGTCGGGGTGCACCGTAACCTTCGCCAAAGTATCCAGTGCAACTCGGACTTCGGCATGTATACCAGACTGGAGACTCCTTGTGATGGCATGGACGTCGAGGTATCCAAGTTCCTGAATGGATGGAACATCAGGTTTCAACTTTTCTAGTTGGTCACCCTGCCAAGCAATCGGCTTGAGCTCGATGCCGCCATATGTGTTGACCTCTCGGACGCAGGGAACGTACACATCAGGATCGCCGGAGGGGAGCGGCGGAAAGGGCATCGCGACGTCGGCCGCAGACTCAGGATGTGCTGAGCCAGGAAGAGACATGCTTCCAAGCTTCTTCTGTGCCGGAGAGGGTATCGCAAAATCCTCAGCCGTCGGCGTGGCTTGGACGCTCCTAGAAAGACTGTTCCGTGAGTGGCTGGGTGGCATTCCGGCCTGAGGGTGCGGAAGAGGTGCCTGCGGCGTCGAGAACCCGTTCATGGCTTGTGGCTGTTGGCTCATGTTTTGCTTGGCAGGAGTCTGCGCTTGTGCTTGCTGCATCTGTAGTTGCTGCATTTGCTGCTGGCTCGGCTGCATCGTTTGACCGGGTTGCATCGGACCCTGCGGCATCCCCTTGGTCGGCGTCCCTTGCTGTAGCATGCTCCCAGACATTCCTCCTTGCATTCCCTGCTGCTGCATCCTCTGGCGATTTTGCTGATGCATCCACACCTCCTCGAACTTGACAAGATTCCGCTCGTACATTGCCTTGAGCTGTTGCGGCGCCGTGGGAGTCATGAGCCCGAGACCCTGCGCGATTTGTGGCCATCTGTTTTGCTGGGTTACGTTCCGATATCCTTGAAGCCTCGTCACTGCTTGAAAGAGTACGAAAAAGTGCACTGGTTGGCCGTCGACTGTAGGGTTTGTATCGAGGGGTAACTGCTTGCTGTTCATGAAATATGTCAGGCTTTTGGCGAAGGACTCGGGGTTCTGCCCACGCGAAGCGGCTTGCTGCTGCTGCTGTTGTTGCTGTTGTTGTTGCTGCTGCTGCTGCTGCTGCAAAGCTTGTTGCTGTTGTCTCGCCGCATTGGCCGGTAGCTGTCCGTTTGCCATCCCTTGCCTGGCGGCCATCATACTACGAGCTTGCGCTTGTGCCTGCGCTTGTGCCTGAGCCTGTGCTTGCATCTGAGCTTGAGCCTGAGCTTGAGCTTGCATGTGCGCCATGGTCTGCCCTGGCATTTGCATGTTGTTCCGCGCCATTTGCTGTTGTAATTGCATCTGGTACATCATCTTCTGCTGCTCCAAAGCACTGCGCGCTTGAGGCATCCCTTGGGGGAACATCTGGCCGGGCCCTTGTCCTGGCATTTGGCCGGCCATCTGCCCTTGCAATTGCCCTTGCATCTGATTTTGCATTTGCTGCATTTGCTGCATCTGGTTCGCCATTTGTCCTGGTTGCTGAGGCATCTGTCCCATTTGTTGCGGCATCATCTGGCCGGCCATTGGATTCGGCGTCGGCGTCGGCCTTGCAGGGGACTGTGAGGGGGTGAACTGCGGGTTAAACCCCGGTTGGAAGTTCTGCTGCATGTATGGGTTTGGCTGCGGCGTGCCCGCGTGGTCTGAGGGAATCGGCGATGCTTGAGGAAATTGCTGGGCCGCGGGAGAAAACGGATGGGGCGACGTTGTCGAGACCCTCTGAGGTACGCTGCCCGGGCGCATCTGGTTCGCCATGATGGGAGACGGTGTCGCATTCGCCGAGCCGTTCTGCTGCAGATGGGGATAGGGAGAGGGCTGGCCGGATGCTTGTTGGGGGCCGCCGGCCTGTGGGTAGCCGGGAAAGGTCGCCTGTTGCGGCGTCTCGGCGCGTGATGTCGGTATCATGCCGGGAGCGGGGCGCGGCGACTCGCCTAGGCTGTCATCGCGAGGACGAGGTCGCTTGGATGGAACGACGGGATTTGTCTGGTACATGGGGTTGGAGAAGGATGGAGAGGCGTTGCGCATCTGGCCATTTTGGAGGGCAGCCAATTGTTGGGGGTTGGCGAACTGGGGATTGAACTGGGCCGGATTGGCCATGAAGGCGCTGGGATCCATCATGCCGTTGGGGAGGGCGGAGGGATCGTTGATCTGAGGGAAGCCGTTGCCATTGTGATTGGGGACGGCTGGCTCGTTGATCCAGGAGCTCATGACTGTCGGAGGGTGATGGTGGTGTTGGTCGAACCCATCTGGTTGGCAATGCCTTTGCGACAAGAAATCAGCATCAACAACAGGAAAAAGAATCGGCTAGCATGCATGAAAGTATAAACAAGGTATAATGGCGATGGCTAGTGACACGGCAGAGGCTTGTCGCGATGAGAAGTCGCGCGCGTCGCGGGTGTGTCGGTATGGCTGGCCCAGGTTAAGGTATTTGGTCAGAAGGGATGGGGCAGAGTCAGAATTCTGGGGTGGGCGGCTGTTGCGCTGGCAAAGGCATAAAGCGAAGACACACCAGCTGCCAAGGACCGGAGCCAATAAGACTGGGTCCGTGCTCGGCAAGCGCGACAGTGTGCTAGAGCGGCTGAGGTGCGACTGTGCTTCAGGGGACTCGAACCTTGAAACAGGGCAATCTAGTGGGAGAAAGGCCTGAATCAGGACGGTATACCCCCTGTGAAAGTGGCTTTCTGAGGTGTCCTCTAACACGGCAATGTGCAAATGGACACAGTGGGGGTGTTGGTGAATGAACAGGAGAGAACCCATGCCACGTACTGGTTATTGGTGGGAAGACCGGCTTGTCAGCCCAGGCTTTGGAGAAGGTACCGTTCCTTGGGCCAGCTAGGTAATGCGCCAGCAATAATTCTGACGAATACTCGAGCAGCGAGACCAGTGCGAAGCGCAGCCTCGGCGGTATTTCGAGCCGTGCCAGTGCGCGTGGTGCAGGTGTGTGGGTGCCGAATTGACTTCCAGTGCCCTGTGTTCACTTTTTGTTCGTGTCAGGAAACATGAGGATCCGATGTCAACAGAAATTCGCGGGCAAATAATTCTGGAGAATTTGTGAGAGTCTGGGCCAATGACAGGTGCCCGCGCGCCAAAGAAAGACGGAGGAAGGTCCCTCGCGTCATGATGCCACCGGTAAGCCAAACAACACGTGAACTCTGCCCTATAGGGAATGGAAATTGACATGTGAACGATGCAGAAGGCATCTCCCCGAGCCATTCTCCCAAGAGAGACGTGTTAAGGATTTCCCAGCTTGCTGCCGAGGACGTATGTGGGATATCGTCCAAACAACTGGCTCGCTGGCATCCAAGCATCCAAGAGACCAGAGCCAACTTTGAACCCAGTCAAGGGAGGGATAGGTGGGAATAAGGTTGCGGATAACAAGGCGGGAGGAAACAGAAGGGAAAAAAGAGGAGCTCACCTGTCGTCGTCCAAGGATGCGGTTTCTTGGGGATACTGTTTCGTCCTTTTTGTGTTGCTCGTCATTCAACAGTCGGTCAGTGCTTGGAGCCTGGAAAGTCTGTTGCAAATTTGCCGAGAGGCCAGAAACTTGTCCTCCACCAAAACCAGGCTAGCGCCAGTGGCGGGGCTTCATCCGAGCTTGGGCCAATCACATTCCACTTTTGCTCGGCTAGCGTAAAATGTGCTTCTCCATAATCTCCAGGGCGTCTTGGTGAGTTTGATGCTGACTCGGGAAGGTTTGCGACACCACTTCCCTCTCTTGCAGTTGGTAGAGAAGCAATTGCTTGAGTTATTCATCAGTTCCGAATCTGAAGCCAACAAGCAGTCATGAGAGAAGCCTCTCGAGGCTTGCTCACTCTCATGGTCCGGTGGGAGTACTCCAGTTGAGGTCGGGCCGGTTGTTGTCGGTGAACGACCACGGCAAAACGGCGTGTAACGGTGGTGTGTTGGCGGAGCATTCCAGTTTGCCCAAAAATGAAAGAGAACCAACTTGATCCCTAGGACTGAAGGCAAATGGATCCGGTGTTGTGGTCTGTCTCGAAGCTGGGGACTGAGGATATCGCACAATGCCTTCGGGACATACATTGCTCCATCACAGCTGCTGGTCCGGCCATGACTCCTTGTTGCTGTTGGTCGCTTGACCGCTTACATGGTCTTCTTCTCCACCAACAAAATGCAGCCAGACTGGTTCCGGATTGGCACTCCCCCGGTGCTGCCCGTCATCCTTTTTTCTCGACCTGCTGTTCTTTGGGGCAATGATTGAGATGTGACAGGCAATGGAAAGGATCCTGTGAGCGCCGTCTCTGTGGGAATGCTGTTCTTTGGCGGTTGTCTCGTCCGGTCCAGCCGTCCCCTCTAACGCCAACATGACACAGCGGTTGAGTGGGTTCGCGTTAAACATCCCGAGAACCGGGTGCCCGCCACCTGTTCTCTCGTCGTGTGTCTCTTCCGAGGAGGTAGGTCAATACCATCATGGTTGAACCCCCAGACTGTCCATCACGGCAGTGAAATGTTTCTGTCGTAGGGCCTTCTCCTGGCCAGCTCATTGCGAGCCCTCAAAGACCTTCGCAGGAGCTCCGTTTTGGAATATACGCAGACCGGACCCATATTCAGGCAGATGGATATTGACGACTGGAGAGGGCCCGTCGTGAAGTAGAATCGAGAACACACCACGGCACAGAAATTCAGTAAGAGAGATTTATGGCAGAAACCAGAAGAGGAATTGCGAAGGAAAGGAAGAATGAAGAGAAGGGGCAAAGCAGACAGACGTGTGGAGGTGGGCAGTTGGGCCATTTTAATCGTCAACAGGCGAACGGTGGTTCCCCGGATTTCCATTCCGATTCATGCAGACAGCCTGAGGTGACAAAGGTCCGCCTGAGTTATTACTTTACCTTATCTTACTTTAGGTTTCTATCCATCTCATCCACAGCTGAGATCAACTTGCAAGTACGAAAGTACGCCCATCGTGTTGGGAAGGAGCGTCCATGTTACCCTTCTCCAGATTCTCACTGATTCTGCCTTATGATGCCCAAATGTTGCGACTTTTCTCCTTCCAAACTCCTCCCAGGGCTCCAAGCGTTCCAACTCCACGTTTGACTCCAACAAATAACCCCGCTCTCGGTGGGTTGGCATTTGACCTGTGGGTGTCGCTTGGACGCCTCGACTCTTTCTCGTCGCCAGAAGGAATGAATCTCTTCCCAGCGCCGACCACAGACGAAGCTGCCTACTTTACCTCCCTTATCTATCCGAAAACGGCGTCTCCGCAGTCGAATATCAGAATCTACTGACTGAACCATCAGAGCCGCAGTATTGCAGCAGCAACCATAGCTAAGCAGCATCCGACAACATCAAGACTCTGCCAGCCATCCGAAAAGTCAGAGCTACAGAGAGCTGTCGTGCTTGTTTCCAGACTGGCCAAGGTAATTCTCCGCTTACCCTATAACCGTGAGGGATCGCAGCTCACGTGCTCCTCTGCTTATAGATGTAGTCCTTACTACGCCGAGCCTGCTTCTTGACTCCACCGAGTCTGAGCCGCGACCGGTCAGAGCTGTTCATGGCCAAAGGACACGGGCTTGCAGGCACATACGTATCTTCTATGATGGCAGCGCCCGAGTTACCGGAGCGGGCTGTCGACTTAGTGCACGAAGGGCCATGCGGACGAACAAGTGTTCAAGGAAAACTCGAGCGCCCAAGTCTCTCTGATTCTGCTGCGACGAGTCTATACGTGGCTCGAGTTTCAGGAGCATTGCATATATCAAAAGTGGACAAGAGAGGAACAGGAGAGCGTACATTTTCATTATCTAATCCAGCTTCAACCGCAAAACAGCAGTCATTCGCTCCACTCAACAAAGCAAAGGGCAGTCTAATCCTTGAGGAAACACTGCGTCACCATGACCTAGCCAGTGGCCAATCTCCTCAGGCCGGCAATGTCCCCGTTAAAGATATCCGAATCACCACCATACGCATACGAGTCGGAATTCTGCCAGATCGTCTGATACGGCCAACCCCCAGGGATCGTCCCCGGCGAACTCGAGTACCGCGCAAGCACAAGCGGATTCGTATTGACAAAGGCATTCGAGTTGCCCGTGCAAGACGACCACCACGACGGATTGGTGTAGAGCATCGGATACCGCCCCGTTCTACTATGATATCGATCACTGAACGCCTTAATCCACGCCACCATGGCCGACGCGCTCAGTCCCCAGCAGGTCGCTCCGCCCTCAGACTCGAGGTCTAGCATTCCCGGCAGCGTGATGCCGTCGCCCGACCAACCTCCGCCGTGCGCGATGAAGTAGTCTGCTTGCGCCGCGCCGGTGGTCTCGCCCGGGTGAGCGAAGTGGTACCCGCCCCGGATGAGGCCGGCATTGGTCGCGCCTGTATAGTGCGAGGAGAAGGCAGGGTCAGTGTAGGTTGTGCCCTCGGTTGCCTGGAGAATGTCAGTCTGCTGGTGGTCGAAATGGATGGTTGTGTTGGCGCCGCCTACCTTGATGATGACGAAGCGTGCCCCGGCGCTGTAGGCGGCCGCGAAGTTGACGCTGGATTGGTAGTGCGAGATGTCGAAGCCCTGGACAGTGGCCTGGGCTGTGGCCGCAAGGCCGAGAACGGCGGCGATTGTTGACTTCATTGTGATGGCTCGCTATGATGGATGTCCCTCGATATTCCCCTTTCCGAATCTCTGTCTGGGGCGGATTCACGGTCCTCTTTATACACATACGGTTGGCGGGACGGGCCGGGGATCTTCGCATCGACATCCATCCGTCTTACTGTGTGGGATCGTGCTTCGTAGCATAACTCGGAGATCCAAAGCAGTCACGTTCAGCGCGACCATCCCACGATCATCCACATCAGGCACATATAGGGAAGGAGGTCTTTCAGCTCCCCTCCCACCTTACCGCAAGGGCTTAGCGATTGACATGTGGAGGGTGACACTGCTTCAGTTTTGGAGCTTCAACCCCGCCATGGACGTCAGATATCGCGCTCCCAGTCTTGTCATTGGAGCGAGTCTTGGTGTCCGATACCGAAGAGAATGAGGCAGGTTGCACGGCGTGCAACTGCAGATCTGATACCAGAGATGCGGCGGGCACCTCCGCTCTGCCAACCAGCTGCTTTCCGAGGGTTGTGTGGGGGAACGTGGTTGAAGGACTGGAAGACGAAACAAGCTTCTTCTCGGCACTTGCTTGATCGGGATTAAGCGATTGGCCACGCTACTGCATGCTCCTCACGCATAGCATGTGGCGCCGCCACCGTCGGAAATACACAGCGACGATCTGTTAAAGATGCCGCGGAATCAGAAGGACGAAGTTGCCCGACTGCTCCACGTCCACAACAGCTCTAGAGGTCACTCCTCGTTCATTCAGTCACATTAGTCGCCTTGATCGCAAAGACGAAGAGATTCCTCCTCGCCGACAAGGAGCGCAACCTGGCCGGTTCTCCCATGCCCCAGATCGCATCGGCATCAGGCGGACACTGTCGTTATGGCTCTTATCAGATTTGACAGGACGCGATGGTGTCAGTTATACCGAATGGCGAAACGACCTGCTCAGGTTGGTATCAACTGTTCTCCATTGTTCCTCTCTTTCTACGGTCTATTTGTTCTCTTCTCAAACTGCTGCAGTCGTGGCTGGCCACACATGCGGTGGTTCTGTCCCCTCTCTGTCCTTCTGCTTCTCCCATAGCGGATAATCAGTATAACCATCTTGGGACCCGACCAGGTAGAACAGATCCCTGTTGTACCGTGTGACCGGAAGCATGTCCTTGATCCTATCTGGCAGGTCGGGGTTACTGATAAAGACCCTCCCAAACGCTACGAGGCCCTGTCTGCCTCTGGCCTGTTCGTCGTGGGCCTTCTCCCTCGCTGTCACGGCGTTGTATCCACCGGCGAAGATGATGGGCGAAGTGTTGCCCCAGAGCTTCGCAAGGAAGTCCAGGGACTCGCCGGCCCCGGGCGTGTCTGCATTGCCTGCCACGCGGCTCTCGATCATGTGGAGATAGCCGAGCTTCAAGTCCCTCAACCCGGTGACTAGATGGGTAAACTGCGGGATTGGGTCCTGCAGGCCCATTCCGTGAAGCTTGGTCCAGGGGCTCAACCGGTAGCCCACGCGCTCGGCTCCAATGGCCTCTGCGCAGGCCTTAGCCACGGCGAGGGGATAACGCGAACGATTCCCAACGCTGCCACCCCAGTGGTCCTGGCGATTGTTGCACGTCTCCTGCGTGAACTGATCCAGGAGGTAGCCATTGGCGCCGTGAAGCTCCACGCCATCGAAGCCGGCTTCGATGGCGTTCTTGCTTGCGAGCACCCACTCGGAGATAGACGCCCGTATTTCGTTGTCAGTCATAGGCCGCGGCGCGGGTAAATCAGGTCCGATGGCAACATCGCCGCTGGAAGTGAGGTCCGCTCCGCGTTTCACGGTCCCGGGACTAGCTGCCCGCCCGCACATCCACATTTGGAGGAAGATAAATGAGCCTCTTGCGTGCACAGCGGCGGTGACGGGCTTCCACGCTTCGACTTGTTCGTGACTCCAGATGCCCGGTGTGTTCCGACGCGCTGCCGCCCGTGGTGAGACGGCGGCAGCCTCGCTGATGAGGAGAGTCCCTGGCACTATAGCCCGCTGTCTGTAATAGTCCACCATGATTGGGGTTGGGATATGATCGTCTGTCGCTCGTCGGCGTGTCATTGGGGCCATGACAATCCGGTGGGCTAACGTCTCCCGGCCGAGCGGCACCGGCGAGAAGAGTTTTGAGGCGTCCATGGTGTAGTACAGTGGTGTGATGTACGTGTGAATCAGAAGGAGGCCAGCAATAGTAGGTTGCGATTTGAGAAGGATAACGAAAAGAAAACAAAATGCAAGTAGGAGTCTTGGGGCAGCTATAACTGAGATAGCGTCCTTGCAGGGGTAATGGCGTATGTCGTACTAACGATGAAGTACCCGTCTATCTGCATACCCATCCATCCATAGAAGTTTACAAATAGGGAGTCTGGCCATTCAACGTACCGGACTGGCGGGTGCTAGTGGTAGACCATCATCTAGGACCCCGAAAGTCTCAGAAAAGCGGACCGGACAACTATCACGCCAAGTCATCGACTCCTAAGTCAGAGAAACCCAACCATAGGGGACAGAAAGGTTGAAGGGACACGGTTGCGGGAAAGTGAACACCGCTCGTTAAGGTGGGAACTTGGAACCCATCACCCATATCCTGCTCCATACGGTCTCAGTTGGCTAGATGGTCGTATATAAGCATCGAGCGCAGTCAGCCCTTCCCCTGTGCGTCGCGCAGACCTTGGGAAGCGGTGAGTGCCTCGTAAGTACAAGGGGTGGCAGAGTTCATGAGGATGTTGCTGTTCATTGTGGGAGTCTGCTTGACATCGCATCCGGCCCGGGCCGGAGGGGCCGGAGGGGCCATCGCCTTGCTTGTCCGGTGTGCGGCGATGACACGGCCTTGGCAGTATTGGCGCGCCGAGTCCGCAGCCGATGAAGAACCCGTGTGCGATATCGGCCTCGTGACACAACATTGCCGGCCGTCGACAAAGCCAAAGGGTATGTCCATCGAAGTGCCGTGAGAACAGTAGCACTAGACCAACTTCATAAACCGAGAGAATCCATGTCGTCGGCCGTCAGTTATCCCTGATATGGCACAGTCGGCAGCAAGTGTACGAAGGAAAGGAAAAGCAACCCCTGACGTGGCCAGCGCATTATTTTGCTCTGTCAGGTATTGAGGGCAGCTATTGCCCATGTGGGCAGCTGTCAGCAACCGCTCTTCATGTAGGTTTCTGACGGCAATCATAGCTTCGGCAAGCCCTGCAAGAACGTTGAGAGGCCGTGTGATCCCCTCTCTTTCTGTCCAGAAGTTCCAGCTTCCGATACCTATGTCCAGCTCACGGAACACGCCGCCGACAGAGCAGCCCACTTGGTTCAGTTCTGGCCGCGGGAAACTTGATACCGACTTTTGCCAGTGCAACATAGGCCCTGGATGCGAACATCTAGTGGAAATCTACTCTGTGAAGATTGAAGAGTGCTCTTAGCACTCACGCCGGGCATTTTGCCTAATCCAAACTGGTCAGTGGCCGTCCGCCGGTCGACTCGTCATAAATATCTATGGCCAGACGGAAGATCAAGACGGACGACTACAGCTTCGTCGTCCGAACAACTGTCTTCGTGCCACCAACTTGCAGGGTCGGTCCGGTAGACTAGTTCCCACATGCATACCCGAAAGCACACCAGGACATGTAGATACTGAAAGACCTACCTCCTCTAAATCGAGCGAGTCTCTGCGAAACTGTTTATCGTTTGAGAAATCGAGACTGGGTCTTAAACTTATCACTTAGGTGCACTTATGCGTCTTTCTTCGAGCTTATTGCACAGTGCTTGCCGATTTTCGCGTCTGAACGCTACCGAGACAGGTACGTGCCAATCCCAATGCGATGTAATATCCTGCCATATGCACCCCAATATAGATCTCAGACCTCCTTCACATACTCCGGCAGGCTCTCCAACAGCTCCAGCGTCTTGTGGTCGGCAATGGCCGCACAGTGTCTCTCAGTCATGACGTCCACCTTCTCCTTAGGCTGCATCATCGGCGGCGTGAGAGACCAGGCGAAGCCATGGAAGTGATGCTTCCTATAGTCCTCCCACACATCGTCCTTCTCGAGCTTTGGTCCGCCCGCCTTGTGCAGAATATTCAAGTAGTGCTGGAAGAGCTCTATCTCGTTCTCTCTCCTGTCCTGCACCGTCAAAGCGCCAACGATGAAGTACGACACGTCGTGAAGCGCGGAGTAAGAGTGCAACCCTTGCCAGTCAAGGAAGCCCGGGTCACCGGCGGGGGTAATAAAGGCGTTGCCGATATGCGAGTCGCCATGTACAATACATCGGAGCTTCTCGTTGGTTGTGGCCCAGAGCGTCTTGTAAGCGCGAATGACTCTCTCGCGGTCGATGAGATAGCCCGGTACAGGGGGTTTGGCTGCGGGATCGTCAAAACGTCCCGCCCATGGCTCTGGTGCCAGCATCGAAAGGATTACCTCCCTCAGAGAAAGCCCTTCTTTGAGCCAGGGGAAGTCTGTTTGCTCCGCACCCCATGTCTTAGCATGCAGATTGGCTAGCTCCTCGACTCCGGAGCGAACCCGATCAACCGACCACGCCTCCAGTGGATCACCGAAGGAGTAACCCGCCGCTTTCAGGTCGTCAAGGATGACGATGCCTTGTCCCGTCACAGTGTCACTGCCGTTGTACCAGACCTTCGGGAGACGCATAGATACCGTCGGTGCGATATAGTAGTAGAACTCTGCTTCGCGGCGGTACACTGCATTGAGAGTTGGGTGTATCTTCAGTAGCGCTGGATTAAAGCCACCTTTGATGCAGATGCGAGTGGGCAGCGCGGTCGTGTCACCGCCGTCCTCGTACATGACTTCGTACAGGAGCTTGCTGGCGGTGCCATGCAAGGCGTCCTTCAGAGTTACAGTCTTGACCGGGCGTCCGAGGACTTTGGTGAGCCACGATGCTGTAACCTCCTCTGGGACTACGGGAAGCCGCTCAGCCGAGTCCAGAACACCCACGGCACCGGGAGGCGCAGGGTACGACATGCCGATGGAGGAGACGATGTCGAATTGTTGAATCCAGAGGTGTTGTCAACGGAAATCATACAATCGCCCAGGCAATTAAGAGAATGGATGAGAGAGCTTCTAAGGAGACAGACGGCAGAAAGGCATTAGGAGACTCAGGAGAGAGAGATGGCAAATATGTTGCGGTTACATATTTACAGGGAACCATTTTGATACGAATCTCATAAACAAGGGGCCAGAACAACGTGCCATCTCCAACTCATGGGTACTGTATCGACTGAACCTAGCGGTGAGCGGGACCCGGCCATGTCTCCCCGGGAGCGGGTGACGGCCGGCAGGGTTCCAGTAGGCTCAGCACCCCTTCGCAGCCCTGTCATTTCTCGGACGTCATGCCTGTTTCGGATAGAACCAACCGTTCGGCAGCGCGACAGGGAATGCGGATTTCCTTGGACAGCACCCTGCTGTGGAACGAGCGCCCCTTTGCCAAATGCAGAGGCATTCTCATGTACACCTGTGACAGGATTTCGAATGTTAGTGCGGTAACATGCTGATCGTCGTGTCGTCGGCTAGTCGTGGAATATTCCAATCGTACCTTAAGGTACCGTGCTCACATGCGTAATCCTGGAACAGGTGTAATAGTCGACGACTCGGCTAGGAGTTAGTACCGTAGTCCGCAACAGTAGAGCACACAAAAGAGAAGATGATACAGTATGAATCCATTCCATTCCTGCTAAGTGGTGAGCTAGGATCGAATGGCGCTCATTGGTATCGTGCCATCTCATTTGTGTCCGGCCAAACGACTGCAAGAAGCATGGGGGTCTCGACTGTGACCCAACGGCCGCTTGCTGGAACCCTGAAGACATAGCATCGAGCAAGTTCGTTAGGCCCGCCCAGACCCATGTACCACAGCAAGCACGGAAAATGAGGTAAATGTTGATCAGCTAATGGCCCTCAGAGTAAACCCCAATGTGATACGCTGGACATGCAAGCTGCTGGGGGTCGTTTGAGGTGGAAGTGTGGTATCTACTTCCGCCACAATACTGCCTTGTTTGCTGCTCCAGCATCGATCTATCTTTTGGAGCCCAGCACTGGCGGTATGTCACCTCGACTATCTTTCACTTCCTCATGTCATTTGCGAACCGGGATGCAAGATCATAGACACCGCAACTTGGTCCAGGCAATGGCAACAGACATGTCCACGGTTGGGCTGATGCCTCCCCCGGAAGGCGTCATACCGGACTCCACCAGGAAGACGGACCTCCAGCACACTCTCATTGTTGTATTCACCGTCACGTTCGGCATAGCGACACTCACCTTGGCGTTGAGGCTGTATACACGGGCATGGATTGTGAAGAACGCAGGTTTGGACGAACGTGAGTCCTCCAGCTATATCAATCACCAAGAGCCCTCGAAGTCGAAGAAGTAAGTTGACAACGCGCAGCGATCATCTTCCTGGCTTGGGCTGCATCACTAGCATTCTTCAAAACCTCTGTCAAGGGTACGCACTACTTATATCTCTTGAGACAGCAAATGTTGCTAACGCTCGCAGCAATGCCAGCTGGATTTGGCAGACATATGTGGGACGTCACACCAACACAACTTCCAGCATATCTAGATGTAAGTTACCTCTTCTGACGTGGATACTGGCCGCTAATCGATGCGAACTAACAGCTGCTCCTTGTCCTAGCCCTGACTTACATATGGCCCCAACCCTCACGAAACTTGCCATTCTCGTGCTATACTGGCGTATCAACCCAACCCGATTCTTCCGCACCTGCGTCCTCGGGACGACAGCGATGCTCCTCGCCTACACCATCACATTCACAGCTCTCTTGGCCGGCCCGTGCAACCCACTCGCGACCGGTAGCGGTGTCTGTCTGAACAACATTGCTATCGCGCAGGCAGTCCTCAACATCATCACCGACGGCATTATCATCGCCCTCCCAATCCCGACAATCCATCGACTCAACATGCCGCTGAAACAGAAGATACAGGTTGGCATCATCTTGGCTCTGGCTTCAGCGTACGAATCAATTCGGCGTCTTAATTGACAGAGCAATACCGCTAACATGGGAAATAGCGCCTGCATAGCCTCTATCGTCCGCGTGTCCTACGTCAAAGCCATGCAGAACAACCCAGACGTGACCTGGACACAAGCAAGCGCAGCAGTCTGGTCCTGTCTGGAGTTAAACCTCGGCATCCTTTGCAATTACCTTGCGCTTCTCAAGCCCTTTGTTCGCGTGCACATGCCTTTTCTGGCCGGTAGTGGCTCTGGGCCTACGCGTGGCGGTGGCGGCGAGGATAGCGGCGCCAGCGAGTTATCCCTCTCGAAGCGCATCAACAAGCCATGGGATCGCATGGCTGGTGGGAAGCATAGCTATCAGCTGCATAGCATCGGTAAGGCAAGTGCGGAACCGAGTAATACGCAGGCTGGGTGGAAGGGCGTTGTTGTTGTCGATGAGTTCAAAGTTGATATTGAGTATCCGCGCAGGAAAGATGATGCCAGTGGTGATGGCGAGAGTACTGATAGCATCCTTCGTCCATGCCGGCCTGCCCACCGGCGAATGTAAGCTTGACGACTAGCCACCGGGGTTTTCAAATAGGAGAGACTCGATGGTCTGTTAAAATGGACAGTCTCGTCCGGCGTCGGAGGCTCAGGGCTCCAAGTTGGCCCATTAATTAGCTGACTTCATACTATTCGTATATGCTTCGTATACGGGTATATCAACCTAAAACACCGCCTATCCGCTGCACTATACTCTGAAAGTCTCGCCATGAGATAGAAAGTGCGGAAGTCATCACGCATCAGCTCAAAAGCCTGGGGGATCCCGATAGTCGGTCTAAGGAAAGAAAGCAGCCCCCTGCTCGATGCGATCAGGGTCCAAGCTGGGATAAGCAGGCCAGAACGCTGGAGCCATGGGATCAAGGTTTCGGTCAAACATGCTATCCATCTCACCCACATCCATGTTCGTGCTCTCGTCAAAGAGGTTGAACACGTCCAGACCCGCAAAGTCGTCCGGGAAAGAAAAGGGGTAGTCAAATGACAATCCGCTCTGGTCGGGGCCCGGAATGGTGGCTGATGTCCTCCCAGCATTAGCCCCTGACAAGAGTCCAGTTACATTCTGCCCGCTTCCGTTGAGACCGGTTGTGGAAGAAGGCTGATGAAAAGCGATACCGGCCTGATCGGTTGGTAGTTGGCTAAATCCGACCCCGTTCACACCAAATGTGCCGGTTTGGCCATTTTTGAGCTGCTCGCGCGTCGGTGCCATGGCTGGGGTACCTTCGCGGCACTTGCGCTTGATGTTATCCTGGACCTTCTCCATGCCCTCAACAACCTTCTGCGCGAGGTTGTAGTTGATCCTTGCGCTCGTGAAGACACAGCCCCATTTCTCCAAAACAGGCAGGACTTCCATAAAAGCAGCCCGTCCGCGCGCGCGAAACATGGGTATTTGGCTGAATCTCCATTTCCGATATGCCACACTCAGCGAAATCGACAACGCATAAGGTATAAACGGCATGGGGCCAACGTCATATTGCTTGACGATCTGCAGTATCCTGTCCGCAGCTATGGACCTCCGAGCATTCAACTGTGGGTGTGGAAGATGGGGATAATCTGCCTGCTTGTCCGCGCCCACGACCGGGGGATTGGCAAAGGCTTGTCGAGTTTGCCGCACGGACAAGGCGCATACTGCGTGGTGGAAGACCTCGATGGTGGCGATGATGGATGGTGGCGCGTTCTGTGCACCTGACTCGAGAATGGAGCGCTCGAATATGGCTACATCGGCGGACTGGTGGGTGGGAGAGAAAGGGCGGTAGAGGTCCTGGACAAGATTGAGCTCCCATATGACGAGAATAAAGAGCCTGAAAATTGGCGCTTGCATAGCCGCGTATTTCAGGATGTCTCGGTCGAAGTCTCGCTCATTGAGTAGGATTGGTCGTCCGTAGAACGAGGCAATCATGCGGTCGAGGGCGAAGATGCAGAGGAACAGTCTTTCGATGTCTTCACGGCATTTCTGTCTGGGCGTGTGACCGGCTGAGGCAGCGGATGCAACGGATGCAGGTGTCTCGGCCTGTTGATCGTGCACGTGGTAGGCCTTGTCATAGACCTCCAGGTGTAGTCCGATAGAGAAGACAATGGACATGGCTTGGGAGAAGAGCCGAGCTGGACCATCCCAATCTTGCTCTTCCAAGGGCTGCCAGTACATGGCCATGACAGCCAATATGCGGATTTGATCTAGCAGGCGATTGCTGAAGTCTATTTCCTGGAGAAGGTCCCGCAAAACATGAGCCACTTTGCCCGAATACTCCCGGAAGGTGAACAGTTTGGTACAATATTCGAGACGTAGGTGTGGTTTCGCCTCGTGATCTGTCGATGCCGCCAGGCAGGTGACGAGCTTTATGGCCTTGTCTATGCTGTTTTTGCCGAGATTCATGAGTCGCTTCTCGTCGAATATAGGAAATATTGGGTGTATCTTCTTGAGGTAAACGTTCCTCAGGTGGGTGAAGGCATCCGGTGGGGGGTCAATATCGGTGAGGCATCTTTCCAGCCAGTTGTTCCGTGCGGTCCGGAGAGCCTCCTCGAGAGTCCCAAGACCGCTGGTGGCCGTCGGGCGAGAGGATAAGGAAGTCTTCCTGTTTGTTGATGAGGGTAATGGTTTCCGGACAGAGCCTCCCCCGTTTCTCTCCGGTTGGACGGGCTCCTTCCAAATGCCAACGGCAGAGTCACGTTGATGATGCGAAGAGGGCGAGCCTCTGGAGACCTCTGCCATGGCTGATATCAGGATGTTCTCTGGGTTGAGGTCGCCGACAAAGCGGGCTTGGGGATCCTCCTCCTGGAAGTCAGTCGAAGCATTGCCGGCACGGTCGGAGAGGCCTAGAAGGTGTGACGCCGCATTGGTCGCGTCCTCATCTATATCAGGAGACGTAGATGAGGAAGTCCCGATTACAGTGCTCCCATGACGGCGTCTTTTGGCTTGCCGAAGCACATCGGGAGACTGCGACAAGGTCGGTTCGGGTTCGGGCCCGTGGTTGCATTTCTTCTTCCTTTGGCGGCAGGCTAGACATGCATGCTGGACCTGCTTCCGCTTCACAGGCAGCCCAACCTCGTCGGAGGCGACAAACCTGAGTCTATGAGCCCCCCTCGGAGGTTGACTTGGGGGGCTGTCTTGTCCGAGGACTAATTCGCCCGCCATGTTTGTCGGGGGTAGTGGCCAGGTGTGATTGGACGAGGTGGCGATGTCCAAGGTCCACGCTTCTGCGACCCTATTAGAACGAGGGGGCTCCGCGAACTTGGCGGCGGAGAAACTGGAAAGTAAGAAATCACGAGCGGGCCTCGATGTTGGACTCTTTGCGGATGCAGGTATTGTGGGAGAGAACCCTGTGTTGTGTTGGATGATTACCATGCGGGAACGGCATATCGTGGCGGTGACACAGTTTTAGGAAGTTCCGCTCCGCTCCGACGCCCGACAGAGTTATGACCAAAAGTCTTTGTTTGCACTGTGTCTACACCTGAATCCGGAGCCACTCTTGGAAGTTGGACAGTTGAGGCTACTGAACCCACGTGGCCGCTCAAAGACGCTAACTCTATTAGGCAGCTCCTCCCTCCCTCATTCCATCACAGCGGCGTCTTCGTCCAATATTTCGGACTTCCACAACATCAGACGTCCCGACCAATATTTATTCAATTGCCTTGAGCTCGCATCCAGCATGGGTTATTCCTCCAAGGAAAAGACAGAAACTCTCCTGGCTCCTGAGCAATTCGTGCCTTGACAGCTTTGTCCACAAACGCTTCTCTCTGTGCACATCATCATCAAACCAAACGCAAACACTGGTGGAAAACCCACAAACCACAATGCTAAAGACAGCATCGAATTCCATCATCACCGGCCTCCCCAGGCTGCAAACCCGTACAGTCAACATGGCCGCCATGTCCGCCGCTTCCCAACAAAGCAAGAAGCGCGAGGGCGACATATCCGACTCATTCGCCTCCCTATCAGGCAAAGCCGCCGACCCCCTGCCGGACCGCTTCCGCCAGCTCAAACTGTCGCTCTCCGCCGGCCACGAAGACGCCGTTGTCGCGAGCTGGTCCCGGCTCCTCAAGACTCTCAAGGTCGAGAACGACATCGTCGCCCGCACCGGGCCGGCCATCATCCCTGAGGTTCGCTTTAGTCACCTCTCCGAGGACCTCACCTCCCTCAAGTCAGAGATCCGCAAGCGCGGCGCCGCCGTCATCAAGGGTGTCATCCCTGAAGCCGAGGCCCGGGCGTACAAATTCGAAATCGAGGAGTACGTCCGCCGCAACCCACAGACCAGAGGGTTCCCAGCCCATAACCCGCAGGTCATCGAGCTTTACTGGTCCGCACCGCAGCTGAGGGCGAGAACACACGGGAACATGCTTGCCGCCCAAGCCAAGCTCATGACAGAACTGTGGCACGTGTCAGACAGCAGAGTCCCAATCTCACTTCAGCTACCGCTCAGCTATGCCGATCGGCTTCGTATACGGCAGCCCGGCGACGCACACTTTGCCCTTGGTCCGCACCAGGATGGCGGCAGCGTTGAGAGGTGGGAGAGGGAGGGTTATGGTGCAGGTTCCGGGGTGTACAATAACGTCTTCCGCGGCGACTGGGAGACGTACGACCCCTTCGACGCAGCGGGACGGGTGGGCGCCGTGACCAATCTCTATGACGGCCTTGGTGCTTGTTCCATGTTCAGGATGTTCCAGGGGTGGCTCGCCATTAGTACTTCTGGCCCGGAGCAGGGGACGTTGCTCGTCAACCCCTTGTTGAGGGAGAGTACTTCCTATGCTTTGCTGAGGCCGTTCTTCCGCCCGGTTAAGAAGCTTGAAGAGCTTGGGGCCGACAAGGAGGCGTACGTGGACGAGAGAAACTGGAAGTTTACGAGTGGGGACGAGATGACGAGTGACCTGCAGGGTGCAACGCCTGGGCATGGCCAGGAATTTCCGGAAGGGATGCATCCCCATTTGGAGCTGGAGAAGACGATGGTCCACATCCCTGACGTACGGCCAGGAGACTTTGTCATTTGGCACTGCGATAGTGAGTATCTCCGGATCCTTATCACCAATCAACTTCTGACCGCTGATGTGTTTGATAGCAATCCATGCCGTCGACAAGAAGCACAATGGCACGTCGGACTCGAGTGTACTGTACATCCCCGTCTGTCCCACGACGGAAGAGAGCGCAAAGTACGTGGCCCAGCAACGAGCTGCGTTCCTCGAAGGCACACCGGCGCCAGACTTTCCTGGAGGAATCGGAGAGTCGACACATATGGGCCGCCCGACGGAGGAGTACATAAGACGCTGCTCTACGCCTATCGGCTTGCAGTCCCTTGGGCTGGTTAAGCTTGTGGCGGCGGATGGCGACACTGAGGGCGGCCTGGGAGCGATAAGGCGAGCAAATGCGGTCCTCGGCTTTGACAACTAGACTGATGTGGGCTCGATATCTGATGTACACTCATAATATGATGCGATGTCGTCTGGTTGATCAAGTGTGATCAACGGGAGGTCTGGACGGATACGCGGCAAGAGGACGAACTCAATCATGCAGACCATCACCAAACGAACACGGGAAGTGTTACACAGGTGTACTCTGAAGCCTTGAGAATGTTGCCCTCGCAAATACAGCATAGGACAGAAGCACCTATCTCAATCCCTTGACCTTCTCAGTAGCACACACAGGCATCCAGTCATATCATGACTTGTCGTGAATTTCGACATTAATAGCTACCTTACTATGCCTCACTACGCAGGACCTCGGCGTGACGAAGTTTTCTGCAGCAGAGTTCGGATATGCGTGATAACTGTGGTATCAAATTACTTGGTATGCAATTGTGAAGGCCATGGACTTAGGGCTGGGTCCATACTGTTGTTGTTTACTGCGACCTGATACCCCCTCCAATAAAAATTACTATGCCTTACGCTCTCCATCCACGATCCGCCGGCACCTTGTAATCGCAAATACTCCATCGCAGTCTTCTCATCATGAGGCAAAGCGTGCCTCATGATGAAAGTACGTCCGTGAAGCGCTCTAATTAATGCGATAACCGGGCTCCGATTTCCAAATGGATCTTGGATTTTCAAATTCATGACCCTAACCCTCACTTCCAACTTTGCCGTGTCCCCTAGTGTGTTTTAATACGCACCATCACCAGGTATGCCACCTCCCACTGGTTAGCATATCCTCGTTTGTACTTTAGTAGCTGCCCATTAATCACCACATAGGCCGCGCTGCAAAACATGATTCTAAGATTGACTTTGAAAGTACAGACACTGCTGAAGTAAACTGCATGTTATTCTGATTGGTGTTTGTTGACTTTGCCCCTGTTTTGTAAGTCATTGAGCCCCCCATCGCTCTTTGCCACCATAACGCCGCGGAGATCTCTATGACCTCTTTCCCGCCTTGTCGGTCTCCTTCAAATAAAGTATCCTGTCAGTTAGCCTGAACATTCACCCCGTATCTCCCAGACACTGATATCATATCAGCTCATGTAACCTTCTAACAATCTTCATACTAAGGCCTCCCTTCGGCAGTTGTCGTTGCTATGCCAGCGGTTACACTAGGCACTTAGACGACAACCCATAAGCTCAGAAGATATAAGACATGTGGGAACACTGAGCTTATAAATAGACCTCCAATAGCAAATGCAAGGCGTCAACAAGTCGGTGGTAGCATCATCAACAATGTTAGTGCGGCGTTAAGTACGCCAAGCAGCTCGGGACATTCGCGATATAAACAGGTCATAAAATCAAGGTACCTATGCGGAGTTGAGGTCGTCCTCAAGGGAAGGAGTGCCCCAGGTCCGTCAGTGTTATCCCGAATTTCTGTTCAGGTTACTTCACCACCTACATGCTTTGACCCACCACTTTGGTCAACCACTTTGGTCTCGCTTTGACAGTTGAGTCCAGGATTCAGTCAAGATCCCCACTATTGCTGGTTCGGCAAGAGTCGAAGCTTTTGAAACGAAGAGGTCATGGGTAGATCACGTGTTTTCCAAGTAGAAGGTGTCGGGAAACGCGCTACGCGGTCGCCATGGATTCATCATTCTCCCACCGCTGAAGACCGCTCGAGTAGCTTCTGAAACACGTCATCGTCCTAGTTTTTTGAACAGCAACACACCACAAAGAACAGAGCCTATTCTCCCCTGTCGACGAAATGACCACGCGTGTCCCACAGGGACGGGAAGCTTGCTATCAATGCGTTTGGGCCACCCTCACGTATTTGCGCAGACACGCCAATGAACTTGATGAACGACCCGGCGTCGAGTGCGTCGTCAGCGGCAGACAAAGCAAGACATACTGCAATGCATGCGTAGTAGCGCACAACGCATGCGAGAAGGTAAGTCTCCCTGGCACCTCAAGAACGGAACGCCTGTGTTGCGAATGCTAAACGTGGTACAATCTGATACATAGCCCTGGCCATGGATTGAGATGCCCACGATCTGTTCGCCCTCCTGGAGTGGTGTGACCACGTCCTCGCACACAAGAGTGTTGTCTACCTTGCCCTGCAGAAGATCAAGTTTCCCTTCTGGACAGACAACGACAAGGCCCTTATCCTACGCCCCGCAGGTGACCTGATGAAGCATTTCAAAGAAGCAGAACAGGCTCATCGTGCTGCCTACGAAATCCATATCGGAAAGAAGGAAAGGGAGAACGTATGTAATATTTCTCTAGCCGTTTGCTCAGAATGGTCGGATTCACTGACGATCAGCAGAATGGCGCTGGGCCTCTCTACAGGGACTTCGTGACTAGCAGACGAGCAAGGCTCGACGAACAACACCAATCCCCGGTGGATAACGTGAGTACCAAGCCCCCAGCTTACACTTCCGTGATAATGTGTTGACAGAATGCTTGTTCACACAGAGCCATGCAGCCCTTGTATTCTAGAGAATACGAGACGGCCTAGACTGTTGCCCGGGGATGCAGGCTTCTTTGTGTGCCGGAAGGCCAAGACTGTCTTTGCGACGATTATCACCCGGCTTTTGGCGGAGAAGGATACTGAGACCATGGAAGCTTTTCGGACCTCCCTGCCTGTGGGAACAGTTGTCGTCGAATGTAGTTCCAGGTCAAGCTGCATAATGCTACGAATAAATGAGGTCTCTGTGCTTTGCTGGATTTGTATTAACACTTTGTGATAGAAGCCCCTAAGGGCGCACATCTCTCTACACAGTTCATTGCATCGGATCGTTAAGTGCTGAGCATATGCCTGCGGCCAGGTAATCATATGGCGGTTACTGATAACACTTTGTCGACCAATGTCTGCCTCATGTGTGCACATCAGGAGAACCCTCTATCGCTTGTCCCAGCTTTCACTACTACACACAACTCAATCAAGTAGTTGCTGTGTCTGAGGTGTCTGACGCCGCTCAGGGTTTTGCATAATGGTAAGAACTTGATTATCGTCTCATCTCCTGGTCGTATGCTCGTCCAATAGTGCTTTCAGGTACCGCGTCAACATGTGCATTCCTACACCAGGTGTAAGTCGCTTAACGCCGTCGACCGCAATTTTGACTTAGCTTGACATCAAATCAAAACCCCCATGAGCTGCCCTTTGTCCCAGAGCGCATGTCAGTTGAGGATTTGAAGCTGCTGTATCGTGGTGTCTTGTGCTCCTACGTCGATGCCCTAGCGGCCGTGTCCGTGAGTGTCTCGGCCTCTTGGATACAACTTAACAGGGACCGGGTGCGAGTTGGTCTGAAGAGCCGGCGGGCCGTATCAATGAGCAATCGGAGAAACGGCTTCTTCTAGTCCATGGCAGACGGTGGGGGAATGCTACAGATAAATATTTACGGCGATCTCTGCGGAAACACCATAACCCTCGGCCAAGACTCCGACATCCTCATCATCAACAACATACTGAACACTACTCTCCTGTAGCCGTTCGTCATGTCCATGCATATTCAGCCGAAGGCTGAGTACACTGCGTGCTATCAGTGCGTAGTGCATGGGATCAAGAACTTTAGGACCGCCGTCGCCAACAACGAAGTCCGCCCTCCCATCAACTTTTGCATTGCCAGCAGCCCTAGTCGCCAGTACTGCGATAGGTGCACCAACACGCTTCATGCTGCCTGCGAGAAGGTATCGTTCAGTCTCTGACTAGGGAAGTACTATGCTTTTCATTTGAAGAGCAATGCTGATCATTCCTTCACAGATGCCCAAGTCCATGCAAGGCGACGCCCACGATTGCTTCGCACTGTTGGCCTGGCTTGACCGTGTGCGTGATCACACCGTAGCCGTGGACAATGAGGCACCTGTCGACCTGTGGACGTTCGAGGAGAAGAAGAAGGTCATGGCTGAAGGCCTGAAGCTACTCACGGCTTTCAAGAACGCTATGGCTGAGCACAAGACTGAGCACAACATAGATCGTCCCAAGAATTTTCGACAGGCAGTGAGTTCCCGCCAGCCCCCGACTGATCTACCAGTTGTACTGCCTTATGGAAGAATCCACTGACACGTAACCGTTGACGACAGACTGGATACGATGTCCGCTATAAGGCCATGGTAAAGGCCAGGAAGACGCAGCTCCGGGCTACATCCCTCGCTCCACTCAATCCAGAGTCAGCTTGGATGCCTCGCCTCCTCGCTGGTGATGATGGCTATGCCCCCTTCGTTGTCGCCAAGGAGACCTTCGGCACGAAGATGTCCAGCATGCTGAACACCAAGAACCTGGACCAGTGGCGGGTGCTCAAGGAGGCCATGCCTCATGTGGCGGATGTTGCCCGCAAGATGTAAGGCACCACAGAGGCGGCGGCAGACACAGAGCTCGTTCTGGCAAACATGATGGTCAAAGGCTCAAGCATGATGGCTGAGCTTGGAGGGAAATATGGAGTCTCGCGTGGCTGTCTGACTGAGCCAAAAGTCTAGACTGAGGTACATTAATACGAGCCATGCATATGTCCAAAGGTGCGAGGCCCTAGTAATTGTGTTGACTCCCTTGAAGCTGAAGCCGGGTGTGAAGCGACAATCATGTGAAGAACAACAAGCTGCCACTGATCCATTGTTGAATGTGATGTCGATTTTAGCTTGTGCTCCACCCCTTAGCGCTCTTGGCGTTCAACAAGCTGGAGCCCCAGCCGCCCTGCTCCACTTTTACCCCACGGGACAACGACGACCACCGGCCACCAGTAACTTCCATGCGAAGGGGGAACTCCATTACTGTAGTACAGGACAACCCTGCCGGGAGCAAAGATCGAAGTAAGGGACCTCAACAACCATCTGCCTTTACCTTCGTTTTCCACATGGCCTGCCGATCTTGGCTAAGGGCCACGCTTAGGTCTCCAAGATGTAAGATGACTTCTATAGAAGTGCCAGGTGGCCCGGCAATGGGACATCACTAACGCACGTCTCTCACTCTCAGGATCGAAGCCCCCCTCCGCCTCCGACGCGCCATCCACGCCAACGACGCGCTCCTAGTCCAACGCATCCTCAAATCCCGTCCGAGCCTCCTGCATAATCCCGACACTTCGATAACTGGCCTGTCCAACTCCAACCTCCACCTCGCCGCATCGCTCGGCCATCTCCAGATATGCAAGCTCCTCGTCTCCCTCGGCCATGAAGAACCAGAGCCGGCGCTCAACGAGTCCCACCAGACGGCACTGATGCTCGCCTCAGGAGCGGGCCATACCGAGGTCGTCCACTTCCTCTGCGAGAAGTTTCCCGACATCATATCCCGGCGGGACGCCCGAGGACGCGACGCCATTATGGAAGCCAGTCAGGGCGGCCACGACACGGTGCTGCAGATCCTGCTTACCTACGTTCCCGGAGGTGCGGCAGAGGCGGTCCAGAGGGCTGATTCGGACGGAAACACGGCTCTGCATTTTGCCAGCAGTAACGGCAACCTCCTAGTGCTGAGGACCCTGCTTGCTGCTGGGGCAGATGCAAACCGCAGAAATGCGTGGAGCTGGACGGCTGTGTCGTATAGCGCGACTGTGCAGGCCGAGGTCTATCTCAAGAGTTTGGTTACTGAGGCTGAGCGGAGGAGGCAGATGAGGAAGGCTGCCATGGAGGAGAGGAAAGGTGCGGGTGTGCGGATTGTTGAGGAGGATGTTGAGGATGAGTGAGCGTCATTCACGGGCGTTATTGTCTTGGCTTCCGTCATGATACCCTTTTCGTTCTGTGGCGAACCTTATGTCCCTGAAGACGGTGGCAGGCGTTTGTAGGCCATGCATAAAGGCAAGGCCGGTTCTTGTTCTCTGGTACGGAGTTACATCTCGAGAGAAGCGCTGGCATCCGTCCGATGGTACCGCCTTCGTGCAGTTCGTATTGTTGAGCTTTTGCTTTCTTTCGCAGGCTACGATGCGACAACACGGTTGCTCCCTGCTCTTGGGCGGCACACTTCAGCGCTGTATGACATCCCGGGTTCTGGTAGAATCGCCAGTCTACCAATCTACGCAAATCTGAATTGGACACTTCTTCCAAAGTCACTCAACGCCAGGTCGGTCGAAAGTTGCTTCCCGAAGCTCGTGCGCGCAAACTTCACTTCAAAACGCTGGACCACTTCGAGGATACCGCCAGCTCAACGCCGACATCAGCTTGCCATGCTTTCAACATCACACCAAAACGGGACTAGTCTTCTCCGAAACCAGTCATCTGTTACGCGGGTGCGTGACACGCTCTGTTCGATAAGTCTGCCGCGAACCTGAATGCAGACTCAATCTTCCCATATCAATCATCGGGTTTCAACAGGGAAATCTACCGACTATCTACCAGGAGTTTGCCTGCTTTTGTCAGTCCTGCCGAGCTCCTCCTACCTTGCACACCTGACGTCATGAGTCCCTCTTCGCCAGCAGTTTGTTGCAGCTGCCAAAAAGCCCGTCTGACTTGCCGGGCTTCATCGATAGAATCACTCCTTTTCAACCCGATCGAATTTTGTGAGTCGGCGGTTTTCATGCTCAGCATGTGGACAAGATCCTAAGCTCCAAATGAGTCGGACAGCCTGCCCAGTTTCCGTCATGTCCACAGATACCAGCGGCTCATTTCGGACCTAGAGGTCGGGCACCGGATACGCATTCGCAACTCGATCCACGACATCTGAGCCGACAATCACTTCGCAAAGCAGTGACAGTCACGATCAGTCAGCGCATTCTCGACGATGAATCTCGTCCCTGCCTAAAGGCACCAGCCATTCGCGATGGAGCAGCAGGCGGATCTCTAGACCATGATTCACGGCAACGACAGAGTTAGGGGCATCATCGACACAGAGCTTCAGAGTGACCCGAACGCCAGCAGTCGGACGATGCCTGGACCTCTTATGTGGCATCGAGCCATCGCCAAGAGTCACAGGCCCCGTATGATTCACCAATATTGCCGGCCAAACTGCAGACGTGTGGCCGTCTCGACAGCGGACAACAGGCAATAGGCGGGTTGAGTCACTCAGGATGGATTCACTGGTGATCCGACGAACTATATCAAGCTCCTTTGGAGCATCAATCGAGAGCGCTCTCCCTCCTCCCTTCTTACAACAACCATTTCAGCACTGGAACATCCAGATCGTTTTGAAAGAGATCAAGAGGCTGGACCATCCGGCCAACCTTACGCCATCACGACGTCGAATCGCCTCCGTTGCGTGAGCATTCCTCCTGACACTCCCGCGCAATATCAAGACAAGCTGCCAGGCACCACTACCCACTCTCGGACGCTCACTCTCTCTGAGGAGGGAGTTAGCGTTGGTCAGACATCATCGTGGCTAGCAGAGCTCGACGAGACACCGAGTTTACCGCTGAGCTGCCATACCCTGCCACCAAGCTGATTATTACCAAACACTTATTTGTCTCCTGGAGCCCGCTTGCGTTTGGTCTTTACATTCTTGGAACGTTCTTTGACAAGGACAACAACAAGCTGTGGGAGAAGGAGATTTACTTCTTCCATCAAGATTTTCGACGTGTTAGTGTCGACCCGGAGGACATTGACGTCGGTCCCCAGTCCTCCCACCTTTGCTCTAGAAGGTAAATCCAGTCGTTTCCCCGTTATCCTGCTTCAGATCATTTAACTAGTCGCACAGGAAGACTCCCCGATCCGACAGAGGATATCAACGGCTTCAACATCCGAGGCTATCGCGTCGGTAACCGAACCTTCGATATCTGGGACGGCGCGATACGCGAGACAACCCCCTATCCCAGCATACCAGGACCGTCTTCTCTTGCCCGTTACAACCTTTACCCGTATTGGCCCTACAACTACCCCCGGCCTCAGCACTATCAGCCAGGTCCATACTCCGGCCATCCTGGTTTCCAGTTCCCTGTGACATCCACAGGTTGGGTTCAAGCTTCTTCTCATCAGCCACATCCCACTCCCTATCAGCACACTCGCCAGCCTTACTACGCTCGGGCTCCTCACGGCCGCCGGCAAGCATACCCAACACATACTCCTTGGTAACGCGAGATGGCATACTACGGGCCACCTCCAGTCGGCGGTTTCAACCCGCGCTGGGGCCGCGACGAGGGCATTCAACCACCCCATAGCGGTGGTGCTGGCTTCATTCCCCAAGCACAAGGCTACCCCCAACCAGCCATCTATGGCGCACCCTCCATGGTCCCAGGATACGGCTACCAGCAGCCCTCACTCCAAGCACAAGGCTACTACTACCCTCCGGCAGCACCGCAACCCGCCAACCCCTCGGCATTCGGCTATGTTAGCGGCTTGGGCGGCGGCACCCGCCATCCGCAACCCTACCCCGTCGTCGACCCCGACCTGCCGGCAGCGAACATGACGAACAGCACAGGCGGCGTGGGCTGCGAGCCGGGGTATAACTACTTCTTCTCGCAGGAGCACACCAAGATCCACGTTCTCAAGAGCGGTTCCACCCCGCCCTGGGAGCTGCCTCGGAATTTCTCGGTTCCCTTCCACGCTTGTCATGTCCCAGTCTCTACTACCGTCGGGGAACTTCTTAAGGGTATGGGCGCCACGAATCCTGTCGCCAAGAAGAATAAGGTGTTTGAAGTCGTGCAAGGCGGCAATGGGAAGTGGTATAAGGGCCTGAGCTTCAATGCTGACGACGGCCCTGCTATGGGTAAGACGCTCAAGGAAGTAGGCTGGGATAGCACGCGCTCTGGACTTCCTGGCCGGAAGCCTGTGGTGTATCTTTACATCACCAAGGATTGAAGAGGGCGCATGGGTCGAGCGGAAGAACAAGGAACATTAGGGGGGCATGAGGGGCTTTGGGTGCTTTATATCTGCTGCGGCACACTGCTGGACGTGGTACAACTGAAAGAACGCTTGATTCAGAAGGAGGTGGCGATGATTCGGGTCTGGATCCGGTGCATTGCGTTCCAACTGGACTTTCAGCAGGCTGCCCGTGTATGATTTGTAGACATACCTACCCGCAGCATATCGTTTCTCAATCCCAACTCCATCTGCCCTTTTCATTATTCAGATGCGTTTGATCATTAGTTGAGACCACGCATGTGCTTCTAAGATTATTGGTCGATGCAACCTCTTGTGACTGACAAGCGGAAAACAGTACGTAGTAACTTATACCAAGATCATGATTTTGATGACTGGGCCGGATGGCTCGCTCACGTATTAACGTTCGACACTGCATGCATGCAGGCAAAGTGGCATGACTTTCTGCGGACCTTCTCGGCATCGCGTGCTATTGTTACAACGGGCGCCAGTAATTATCGGGATACGTAGGATCGGTTAAAACGCTCAACACCATCTCCGCGGACAAGCTATAACAGTACGATGAGCCAAACCAGCAGCCGGCGAATTCTGTCGTGTAGCATGTCCAGTCAACCCGTATTGTTTTGGCTAGTCGCTGACTACGGTTGCAGAATCTGCCATCTCCGACTCCCTCGGGGGTGGTCTGACGATTACACATGCGGAAACCAGATGTGAGCGTCATGACTGCAAGAAGAACGCCGTTACGAGTGCATTCCACGGCGGCAGCATAAGAAGGTCGAGGTCTTCCTGTCTCACTTCCGGCTCTTCACGCAAACATGCTACCACCACCATATACTCCCATCACTTCGTCGGTTCACTCTCGTCGCCTCGCGTCTCGTGTCCGGCTGGGCCTTCGATACTACACCATCTCCAGTTCAACACGATCCAGAGCACCAGCATCAAGATCAAGAATGGAGAACTCAACGACGAGGCAGACTAGCTCCTCGACAGCTGATCCTCCCAGCTTCCCCTTCAAGAGAGCGTCCGCATTCGAACCGCCAGCCGAATTCGCCGACCTCCGCGTGAGTGAGCCCGTGTCCAGGGTGAAGCTGTTTGACGGCAGGCTGGCATGGCTCGTGACCAAATGGAAGGACGTGACCGCTGTCGCAATTGACAACAGGCTCTCCAAGGTTTGTCGGTTGCCATCCCCGTACCCGCTATACGAACATACTCACAATTATGCAGGAGAGACAGCGTCCCGGTTTCCCAGAGCTTAATGAAGGAGGCAAGCTGGCTGCCAAAGCGAGACCGACATTTGTGGACATGGACCCGCCAGCTCACATGCGGCAGCGGTAAGTTCGAGGGCAGCGCCTCCTCTCGCATCCATCTCAGGACATGTTACTGACAGCCGCACCAGAAGTATGGTCGAATCCTTCTTCGTCACAACACACGTGACGAAGATGGAGCCGTACATTAAGCAAACGGTGGGGGATCTGCTAGAGAAGCTCAAGACTAAGGGCTGCGCCAACGGACCAGTCGATCTGGTGCAGGAGTTCGCCTTGCCGGTGCCGTCTTATATCATCTACACGATTCTGGGCGTGCCCTTTGATGATCTGGAGTATCTTACCCAGCAGGCCGCGGTGCGCAGTCAGGGGAGCTCGAACGCAAGGGAGGCATCTGCCGCCAACCAGTGAGTAGCCCCCAGGGTTGCGATCGGGAGGTCAACGTGCACCGGTTAGCTGACTATCTCAGGGGTCTTCTCGACTACATCGCCGGCCTCGTCGATAAGCGCATGGAACATCCCACGGACGACCTGATAAGCAAGTTAGTCACAGAGCAGGTGAAGCCTGGACACATTGAGAAATCGGATGCCGTCCAAATTGCGTTTCTTCTTCTCGTGGCTGGGAATGCGACAATGGTCAGCATGATAGCCCTTGTAAGTCTGGCCGATTCACCCTCAAATTCAAAACAACGAGGCTTCTGCAGGAGCTGATGGCAACCTAAGGGCGTCGCGACCCTCTTCCAGCACCCGGAACAACTAGCTGAGCTGAAGTCAAACCCGTCTCTGGCGCCGGCCTTCGTGGAGGAGCTCTGCCGGTATCATACCGCTTCTGCACTCGCAATGAAACGAACGGCCAAAGTCGACATCGAGCTCGGCGGCCAGGTAAGCCCCAATATCCGTGGCTATTACAAACCTCTGTCATCCAGCGTCACTAACGCCTGTCCTCGATCAGCACATCAAAGCAGGCGAAGGGATAATCGCCTCAAACCAATCTGCCAACCGGGACGAGGAGGTATTTACTGATCCAGACACTTTCAATATGCACCGCCACTGGCCGGAGGGCAAGGACCCTCTCGGTTTCGGATACGGCGAACACAGATGCATTGCGGAGCATCTGGCCAAGACTGAGCTGACGGTCGTGTTCTCGACCTTGTTTGAGAAGTTGCCAAATCTTCGGTTGGCGGTGCCGTTTGACAAGATCAAGGTTAGCCCCTTGAATATGGATGTTGGAATCTCCGAGTTGCCTGTTCTCTTTTAAGATCTTTAAGAGGAACATCCCAGAGATCCTCGAGTCGGGTTGTTTCGAGATGGGATAACCGTCGTCAATCTCTAGAGTAAGGAGGCTCGTCATCATGATAGGGGACAGTCGAAGAATGAAACTCGCAACTCACGGGCAACGGATGTAGTTGAGAGGCTGTCATGTCAGCTTCTGTAGCAAAGAATTGGAGAAACATACAACATGCCTGGCCCCGAGAAGTAGCAGCAAACAAGCAAGGGATTATGCCCACTTTCATCTGCCACATATCATCAGGGCAGCAAAGCGGTCCCGTCCCCGGTTTCGAACGCCCTAGGTCGGCTCCAAAGGCACGCGGTGAAGTGGTTCGAATCAACCGTTACCATCAGTTTTCAAGCGCTGGCGCTGGTCGAAAGATACAGCCACATGACCGCACCCCTGGGCAAGACCATGCCTGGCCCTCCCAAGCCGTACCGTGTAGCAGCATCTCGCGATCCCGGCAGAAACCGATGCATCTGTTAGCGCATCAGAGCCTGGAAAGTCCTCATCTACGCTGGCACAAGCCAGTCCCCCCTTCTAGAGCTCAACCGCGCCATCTGCGCGGGTTTGAATCTTGCTTGCCCTGTCCTGTCTGAGGGCTGGAAAAGCCGAAGTTGGTCGACGTCAGGTGCTGCTGGGTAAGGCTCCCACGAGCTGGCATATGATGAGACACCGGCGGCGATTCCGGCAGGGAGTCGAGCTGGACCCGGGTCTCATCGAACTCGGTTCGAATGATCTCCGGAAAGGAATGGGTGGCGGAGTTCCTCGATATTGCATTGCTCGTCTGCGCAAAGGAAGCGATAATCCCTGCCTCGCCTTGGAGAAGAACACGTCCAGACACAATGCTAAAGCTCTTAAATGGTTTCCGATGATATTGCGGCGCGGACCGGGACATGGTGGCATGTTACGGCTCGGCATCCACGCGAAGGAAGCGGACGAAGAACAATCCAAAACCGACAATTCTGCTGTTCCAAGGTCAGAGAGAAGAAGGCCAGAAACCACCAGGGAGGAGTGGTGTGGAAGGATGTTCTTGTTATTCGTGACTACGGCTCTACCATTCCATGTTAAACCCGAGGGAGATGCAAACGCAAACGCCTTTCCGTTCGTTTCCGGTTGAAAAAGACCCCATTTGCAAAGCAAAGCCTGATTTTTCATAGTCCATCCTTGACAAGACGAACTCCTTCCGGATCCGCCATCCCAAAAGAACGGCGCGGTGAGGTGTGATTGTGGTGGATTCACATCACCGCGAGACCAGCTCTTCTCAACATCTCAACAAGACCGAAGCCGACATTTAAGCCTTGGCGGTGTTGTTGGTGGGCACGACCTTCTTGCCGTCCTTGTTGTACCGGACGCGAGGAGGGGGAGCACGGTTGCGGCGGCCCTCGCGGGAGCGGACGCTGTGAGGGTATGTCAGCTAACCTACGTTCTCTTGTGTGTATGTTTCGCGTGTTCGTGTGTAGAGGGAGGAGAGGTGTGTCGGAGGGGAACGGGGGATGCAGTGCGGTTTTCGAAGTTCTTCCAAGGTTCTTCTCTAGCCGCCCACATCCTCCGGGATGGAGGAAGGGCTTGTCGCGCCAGGCGGACAAACGTACCGGACAATCTTGCCGTGAATGGCGCAAGAGACGCAGTACTGCAGCTTGAGGTACATCTTGGGAACGGTGTACTCGGCGAAGACGGAGGCATCGGAGATATCACCTGCGGGAGAGAAAAGACAAAGACGTTAGCGAGACAATACACCAATTGATTGATTGAGCTGAGCAGCTGCAAGAGGAATGCGGGGGAGGGGGGGGAGGGTAGATGGGTCATACGGATGGCAGCGGACTCAACCATGTTGCGAATGGTGAATCTCTTGATGGCCTTGTCCTTGGGCGTGCATCGCGAGCAGTTGGAGCAGCGGATGGGGTTGACGTGGCCGCGGCCCTTCTTGTTGCGACCTCCGTTACGACGCTTCTTCACCATGATTGCTTCTTCTTCGCGGGTATGAGAAGGAGAGAGGAAGGGAGAGGCGATGCTTTTCGCTTCTCTTGGTGATGGTATGGCCGGTGGGTGAGATGGGGATGGGAAGAGAAGAGGTCGTTGGGAATTTTGAGGGTTGTGGACTTTCCCAGAAAAGCTGCGGGAAGGGCGCATTTGCGCTAAGCCTTTTTCGTTAGTAGGGATCCACATGAAATGGGCAGCGTCAAAAAGCGAACTTTCGGTGAAAGGTGCGAGCCCTAGGTCAGGTGACCTATTTTCCGCTCCTTCCTTGGGAAGCGAGGAACCAGTGTCCCCACCCAATCGAACATTTTTTGTGAAAAGGCACGGAGACGTAAACCATCCATCTCCCGACCATCAACCCGCAAGGAACGGACATCTACAGGCTTGCTAAAGACGGCAATAGAGATATTGTCTAGGTATGTCTGAACGATGTTTCTATGTACTTGATTGATCTGCTGCTTGCTGCTCGCTGCTCGCCTTCTTTTCCCTCGTCGTCTTCTGTTGTCGACGATGCTGATACCCCGTCTTGTGTATTTGCAATGCACCCGATTCCACGATTTGGTGGGCAGCGAAGGGTGGCGCCAGTAGCAAGCCAGCAGATCTCTCGGACAATTATCCCCCAGACTTCTAACCTTTCATCACCGTCCAGCAGGCAATCATGCAGATTTTCGTCAAGACCCTCACGGGGAAGACTATCACCCTCGAGGTGGAGTCTTCCGACACCATCGACAATGTCAAGTCCAAGATCCAGGACAAGGAGGGCATTCCCCCAGACCAGCAGCGCCTGATCTTCGCCGGCAAGCAGCTTGAGGACGGCCGCACCCTCTCCGACTACAACATCCAGAAGGAGTCGACCCTCCACCTCGTGCTCCGCCTTCGTGGTGGTGGCAAGAAGAGGAAGAAGAAGGTCTACACCACCCCCAAGAAGATCAAGCACAAGCGCAAGAAGACCAAGCTCGCTGTGCTCAAGTACTACAAGGTCGACAGCGACGGCAAGATCGAGCGCCTGAGGCGCGAGTGCCCCAACGAGACCGTAAGCTGCAACCCCCGTCACCCATCCTCTCTTGATTGTCGCCGATCGCTAACTCTCTCTTTCTCTCTCAGTGCGGTGCCGGTATCTTCATGGCCGCCATGAACGACCGCCAGTACTGCGGACGCTGCCACCTGACCTACGTCTTCGACAAGACCTCCTAGACGGACACGGACTGGATGGGACGGGGGAAGGAGTTGGTATTTTGGGATGGGGGGTTGAAAACCGCGCATTGAGCTGGGATAGGCCTGATCGTTCACGGGCGTTAGTTGTCTCATAGAATGGACACACCGGCTCTGGCTAGCGAGGAAATGCAAGCACTTCATGAACATCTCAAACTGTGTTTGCTGTCCGTGACTATCACAATGATCACCTTTGTCTCTGTTCTACCTTTCGGTTCGCATCACAGCGCTGTCACTCGAGGCCCGCGCATAGAGCCGGCACCTGGCTGCTTGAAAACCATAGTCGCTGAAGTCTGTTACACTCGTGTTTCCGCACGCTTTGTTGCCGCATTCCACGATTCCCACACATGAGCATGTCCGAAGACCATAAAAGGAACTGGCTAGACGAGCGCTGGACGCCTGTATGGGCGACGACTGGGAAGTGTATGACACTCGAGAGATGAAGTTGGCTGTGCCACTACCACATGATCTCTCTACCTGGAGATTATGAACGGTTCAGAATGACTGGTCGCCCCGGCTTCAATGAGACGTGTTGAGCGTGACAGTGCGATGAATGACGACAGGACAACTGAACCACTGACGGCAAGCGGTCGGAAAGACGCTTGAACGAGATTCCATGGAGCCAACGAATGTAATTCTAGGGCAGGTGTATGCCTAATGAGCCTTTGCTTCAACATTCTCATGTCTGGGTGGTGATGACCAGATCTCCCGGTATGAAAGTAACTCGGCCCGCCATTGCGGCAGCCCGTTCAAGCGATCCCCTTCCTCAGGTTATCATACTTGCTCTCCGGATACGTCACACAGTTCTCCTTCTTCTGCAGCCCTGGTGGTCCTCCAAGTTCCCCGACCACAGCGCCTATGACGCTCTCCTCTCCGGACTTATCAGCACTGCTCTCCCACCACATGGCGCCGCCAAGCCCCTTTGCCTTGATGTACTGCGCCTTCCTCTTTGCCATGGCCACGGTATCATACGTGACCATCAGCTTCTTCTCAGGATGATAGCAGTAGCTCGCGCCCAACTCATGATCATCATGCTCCTGGGCACCCTCCAAGGGCAGGGCCTTGTAATCGTACACGCCCTGCTCCCACGTACCCGCACCAACACCGGTATACGGCGTCCCCGGGCCCTCGGTATTCTCAAATGCGCGGCCATAGAGCGGCATCCCAAGCACGATCTTGTGCGCCGGCACTCCGTGAGACGTGTAATACTCTATGGCGCTGGATGTGCTGAAGGGCGTAGAAGCTGGGTCCCGCTGCGAGGGGAATAGATTAGCTTGATGCCCGGCAGTGGAGTCCCATGACCCAGCGTAGTCATACGCCATCAGGTTCCAGAAGTCGAGCAGACGGTCCATGCCAGGGAGGTCCATCTTCTCGTAGTTCTGGGCGCCGGCGGGACAGGCAACCGTCATCTCGAAGTGAGGACGGCCCGGCACAGTAGCGGCGTACGTGTCCAATGCAGAGCGGCATTCCTGTAGGAGGGATACAAAGTCGGCTGCTTCGGCGGCGGAGGCGGGGTACTCCCAATCGATATCAATGCCGTCGAAGCCGAGGTTCTTGACCAGATCTACGGCTGTACGGGCAAAGGTCTGTCTACCGGACACGGTCGAGGCAGGGGCCTTGAAGTTGCTGCTGTAGGTCCAGCCGCCGATGGAGAGGAGGACTTTGAGGTTCCGGTTGCGCTTCTTGAGGATGTTGAGCTGCTTCAAGCAGCCGTAGAGGTTGAGGCCTACATCGTTCCAGCTGTCGTTTTCCCAGTGAATGTCTGTGTCGGCCCAGGTATCGGTGAGGTGGCTACGGAGCGTCAGCGATGAGACAGGGCCACATGACGGGAGCCATGTGCGGATGCAGAGATGCGACAAGGTACTTACACCTCTCCCGAGTCTGGCTTGACATTTGCAAAGGCATAGAGGACATGGGTGAGGTTCTCGAATGGAAGATCCTGGGGCCCTGGCCGAATGTTAGTCTGGCGGTCACACGCATAAGACGAGCAGGTGGAACGTCACTTGATTTCCTGGCATAGATGGCCCAGTTGACATAGTAAGCCACTGCTCTGTACTGACTATCTCCGCCCATTGCGACTTGGTCTCGGACGGAGAGCAGGGGCAAAGATAAGTATGGCTTGAGGAGAGATGTGTTGGAAGCAATAATGACGAGGAAGATGACGAGAGCAGACAGCGATACTCTAAGACCCGGCCTTGCAAGCGGCATCAAGCGCAGAGAGCAGGTAAGAGGAGGCTATGGATCCGTCGAAGACTAAAGAGACGTCGATGCGTTCGGCCTTTCAACTTCAGTCCCAACGCTCAAAGTGAGGCCCGAGCCTGATATGGGGTCCAAAGCGGTAGGAGCTGTCCGAGTATAGCTGGCTGTAGGAGGATGACTCTCAGCAACTCCCACTTGACTTGGCAGGTGTGCGAGAGGTCGTGAACATGGTCTTGAATATCAGGTAGGATTACAGATTCACTGGTATCCAGGTTGGTCTTGGAGGTGAGGTCAAGTGTGGATCCCCTTCCCCTGATGTGACTGGCTGACTGCTAATACAGCCGCTGTCAAAGCAGGGACTCTCTCTGGGCGGCTCCTATTCTCTGAATATCCCATGCACGGCCACCCGATTCTGGTAAAGGGAAACAACAAAAAGACCAGTACGCCCAAGGTACCAGCTACCTAGACCAAACGGTCAGGGAGTCTAAGGCAGTGGAGAGAGAGTGGCTGTACCGTGCCGCTTATCTTATCGTTCCTGGGTACCTACATGAGTTTAGGTAGGTAGCTTAATCCTTCCCCTTTTTTTTCTAAATCATGGTACACAGTAAACACCGGACTGGCTACTATCTACCTATGGATCATACACCCCTAGGGCCACGATAGGCGACATGACGACTACATGACAGGCAATCTGGCCAAGCAAATTGCTCAGAAGACCTCTGCGTTCATTCAGTCGAACCCCCATCGCGATCTTCTGGACATAGTTGACACCCTCCGGTCACAGGGCGTTAGCCACTATGTTGACCTTCCTCAAATCATTGTCTGCGGCAGCCAGTCTTGCGGTAAGAGCTCGACTTTAGAATCCCTTTCTGGAATTGACTTCCCTACCAGCGAGGCTCTCTGTACTCGCTTCGCCACCGAGCTGGTTCTGCCCCGTGGCGACAAGCCCGGCATTCGCGTCCATATCCAGCCGGGTGCAACAGGACTGAGGCGGACTGCGAGCGTCTCTCCGCCTTCTCACTTGAGACATCTCAGGAGAACAATTTCGGCGATATTATCGAGACCGCAAAGTCAGTCATGGGTCTTTCTGATGGCGGGCCCGACTCCAAGATGTTCAGCACCGACGTCTTGCGCATCGAAAGCACGTCACCAACTGCGCCGAACTGACACTCGTCGACTTACCAGGTCTGTTCGGCGCTGCAGACAAGAACCAGTCTGACGACGATGCAGCTATAGTCCAGGATCTGGTTGCTTCTTACCTGAAGCAGCCCCGTAGCATCACCTCGCTGTCATTACGGAGGATAACCCGTTTGCCAACCGACTCGTTACTAAGTTTGCAAGGGAGGTCGATCCTCCGGGGCGGAGGACCATCGGTCTCATTACAAGCCCGACAACAAGATCGACCCCGGCTCCGAAAGTGAGCGCTACTCCGATCGACCTCGCCCAGAACCTGAATGTCCAGCTCAAGCTAGGCTGGCACGTGCCACGCAACCAAAGCCATAACACGGCAATTGACTCGATCAGCGAACGCGACGAGCGAGAAGCTGTATACTTCAAAGAGTCAGTCTAGGGGGTGTCTCTGGACCCTGCGCAACTCGGCGTCGAAGCCCTGCGTCGGAAGCTACGGAGCGTCCTTTGGCGACAAATCAAGGACGGTCTCCCCGGCGTCAAGTCGGACGTCCAGGCCGGTATTAAGGACTGCGAAACGAAGTTGAAGATGCTAGGACGGGCACGTACGACGATCCGGGAGAAGCACACATATCTCCAACGCATTAGCAGCCGCTTATCGACGCTTGTCCGTGCCGCCATTGACGGTGTGTAGGCGGACCATTTCTTCGAAACGCACCCAGCATCCAAGGTCGCGCTCGAGAGGCGCCTGCGAGTAAAGATGCACCTCATACTCTCCAACTATGCCAAAAGAAAGAAAGCGGTCGGATGGTCACTTTCTCGAAGTTGTGGAGGATGAACTGCAGCCAAGGAGCTCATCGCGCAACGGCTATATTATGAGGAGTGCCTATCTCAAGGTGGTGAAGGCACAAGTGGTTGAGTGCCATGGACGGGATTTGCCTGAAACCTATAACCCTCTTGTGGTGGGTGACTTGTTCAGCCGCCAGTGCAAGCCTTGGGCAACAATCACGAAGACCCTCATTGAGCAGGTACACGGCGCTGCGTCTGAAACCTTCGATAAGACGATCACTGACATCTGCGACGAGAACTATACCTTGGAAGTGTTTCCTTGACTTAAGCTTGATAGGGTAGGCATTGATTGTTGGGCTAGACATCTTGCAAATTCGTTATTGGCGTGGACTGCGTGCTGAGACTAGGTGTTTGCGCCGAGGAACTGATAAACTCCGCCAACATTGCCCTCAGTGTCCCCAAACAAACGATAACGGCCACTCTTTCCCTCTGCCTGGACATCGCTAAGAATCTTGCCCCCGGCATGCTCGATCACGCTGGTGATGGCGTCAATGTCTTCCACGAGCCAGTATATACAAATGCCTCCGGGCCCCGGTTTCATAACGCCGGTGGGGTCAGGGCCCTTCTGGATGCCACCTGAGAGCTCTAGATCAGGTCTGAACTCGAACATTTGGAGCTTATCCTGGGGATATTCCGTGGTAGCTGGCTTGAAGGTCCAGTTGAAAACTGTGGCGTAGAACTTGGAGGCTTTCAATACGTAAGTGTGAGTAGCTGACAATTGGCTCTTGCTGATACAGTCGCAAGGGATGTGCCTATGTGTATGAGATACACGGAGAGAGAGCGACGCAGCTGGGGTGACACAACTTGCTAACGATGAGACTTACCACGCTCGACGTCCGTTGCCTGGATTCCCATCCAACAAGGCAGGCCGAATTTGTGTGGTTTCCCGTCCGCCATGACCGATAGTGTTGGAAACAAACTGCGATCAATATAGGGTATTGGAAAGGGGATATCTTATATGGGTTTGACTTGACGTTGGTCTTCTAACCAAGTTGAAACACTGAAAGTGTACTGAAAGTGATCGACGGAGAGGGGAAGTTGAGGGGAGAGTAGAGATATATATGGTTTCTTCTTATCGAATGGCTCAACGCAACTCCTCCTTTCTTTTTGTCATGAAGCTGCCTAATCGCGTCCTTTGTAAAATGGCTTGCTGCGAAGCATGCCAATCACGAAAGCGTCGCGCGTGATCAGGTGACGCATAAGCTTTGCAGTGCATAATACTTACGTACACCCGAGGACAGATCCAATAACTGGCTGCCGATGGCTGACTATCTCTGCACGTCTTGGACTGTGGCGCTGTTAGCGTCTTGCCGACGAGGGGGCTTCCGTAACCCCGCTTCACTCCGAGGCTCTCGGACTCGGTCTCCGTCCTTGTCTCCGAGCGGGATTGAACGATACATTCGGCGAGGACTGTTTTGCGAACCAAGAGGGACATGCACGTGCTTCAATTGTGACGCTAGTGTAAGGCAGTGCCACATCGTTTGGTAGAGCACCATGAGGTTATATCCTAGAGGCAGTAGAGACACTTTGAGCCAATAAGAATAAGTGTATCGATATTTTCCAAGCCTCCTCGAAAAGCTAGAACTTCTAACTTATAACCCCGCTATAAATACCTGATAACTTTAACCTTATTAAATCAAGTTAGCTATTATTCCTTTAATAAAAATAAAATTAAAATAAAGAAATAAAAAAACCTTCGCGATACCGAAAAACCGACGTATATAACGCGTAATCGCTCTAAACTCGAATCCGATAATAGAATTAAATTCACTGACCTAAACTCCCTTAGAGGTTATATTATAGTTGAACTACGATTACTGTCATGGCACGGTGTAATAATAGAGGCAAGGCTCATAGTATACTACCTGTATTGTGATATCTAATAGGTGAGGAAAGGAAAAGTAAGATATAAGAAGCCGCGCTACATCCAAAGCGGTAGAAATAGTGGGTGTAGGCTCAACGGAGTGTATGGGTCACCTCTACTGCATGGGGTGCATGTGACTTCAGCTAATCCTCAGGCCAGTGCCTTCAGCTGAAGTGTAGTAGACCCTCTATTGAACGCGTACCCTCGATGCCGCTACACTACCCCCTCTCTAGGAAGAAGACTCGTCCCGAAGCTTCGATATATACAACTGATCGATAGAATGACTCGTTAAAGTGCCTTTGCCTTTTATCCTCTACGCACTCTCGTCTTCGCTCCTCGCCGCGAACTTACCGTCTTGTTATCGTTAGGATGCGGAGGGTCGAGAGCATCGCTTAACGTAGCCTTCTCCCAAGCTTTATTCGATCGAGAGGATCTACCTAGTCGGAGTGTTAGGCGTGGTAGTCGCGTAATTTAACAGTAGCATTCTTGAAACCCTCAGCGTCGTACTAAGTGGGATCGGGATCCTAGCCCTTCTACTAAATCTGGTATTGGAGCTTGTTGCGGTATAATCGTGATGCTAGAACTTGGTCGACCTCCTATTCCTCCTCTTTCCCAACGAGTTTTCTCTTTAGGTTTTCGGTAGCTTGTCCAGGTAAAGGGTTATTTGGGTACTTGCGTAAGCGTTTTGTATTGAATTGGTCTGTCGCCTTCCAATCTAGAGGCACCGCGATCTTGAAGATATTGTCTTTGACTTTCCCGATGATCTGGTATGGTAGCTTGGTTATGGGGTAATCGAGTTTGTCGTTAAGGCGAGTAGTTGACTAGTTTTTCTTGATTACGAAGACCCAGTCGCTGATATCGAAGTTAGGCGGTCGACGTTTCTTGTTAGTTTGCTTGATTATGGCTTAGTTCGCTTGTTTATTTGCTTTGCAGGCGACGTCGACGTGGTCCGTAAGAATCTTGATGTGCTTCTGCGCCTCTTGCCTGGATAGACAGTCCCGGGTGGTTATCCCCTTCTATTCCGTAGTACGGGCTTCCCAATCCATATGTAAGGGTATGGGGTAGCTAAAGATAACTTCGTGCAGTTATAGGCCGCCTAAAAATTTATGGGGGAGGGAGGACTGTACCGCGTCTAGGGCGGGTATCATATTATCCTAGTTGTCTTGATAATGATTGACGTAAAGACGGAGTCGCTAGTTGATATATTTATTTATGATTTCCGCTTGGCTAGCGGTTTGCGAATAGCTAGAAGTAGAGAGCTTCTAATTAATATTTAGGATTCGGCAAAGCTCTTATTGAAATTCAGAGACGAACTGGGGGCCTCAATCACTAATGACTGAGCGTGGTAGGCTAAAGACTCGATAGGGCCCCTTATAGTATAGACGGGCTGCGAGGGCTACCGTTATACTATTTCACGTAGGAACGGTCTAATTGATCTTTACTAAGCGATCTATTATTACGAATACGTTATTATTCTTTCGTTTGTTTTCGGGTATCTTTTTGAAGTCTACGATAAGGTCTCTTTATGGCCGCTCAGGAATCGGAAGAGGTTAGAGGAGCCCTAGTATCTTATCGCGGGGTACCTTCAAAGGTTTATATACTAGACAGTTAGCAATATAACGATCGACGTTACCCGGTAAGCCGAGCTACTAGTATTTGCTTGCTACGATCTATCGCGTCTTGTTCCGGCTAGGATAGGCAGTAGTGAGCCGGTCGTAAGCTTCGCGAATAATGCGGGTTCGGAGTGTAACGGTCTCAGGAGTATATTGCAACTATCTGATAACGACTCTACGAGTACACTAAGCTTGGAGAAGAAAAGGAAAGATACGAGATATTCCAGCGGCTTGCAGGCCTCTTTATCCTCGTGAGTGCGATGGTCTGAGCGCATTGCTAGAATATTCGGTGTGCTGTGTGGAGATGTGGGAATAGCTTCATCCAGGGGCTTTGGTGGACCGTGCTCGCACGTGAGCTGGCCGAGAGTCACCGAGGGCCATATCGGGCTCAGCCCGTTACAATACCCTCCTCCTCCCCTTCCTAGGGTATTATCAGTCACTAACCTTCCCGTGGGCAGCCTCGTATTTATCTAGAGCCTCTGTGTCCAGAAAAACGCTCAGTGGTTCCCATGTTGGCTGGATATAACCTGCCTACTTGACCAGCACTTGGTGGCCCCTCCCCTTTTTCCTCACGTTGAGGATCTCCTCTACAAACCATTCTTGTTCCCCAGTGTCTTCGGCAATGATGGCTGGAGGCTGCGTATCATCCTGAACTTGCGAGGGTAATGGGTCGTCAGCAGCCCTCTTCAACATAGAGATGTAAAAAATAGGGTGAATCCCAGGGGGCGTATTTAGTCGGTAAGAGTGCGAGCTGACCACCTCCGTAACTTCGTACTTGGCGTTACGCCAGTCTAGTTTCTTCGACGGCCTGTCGGTCTTGACGTTTTGCAGCCTTAGCCAGACTCTGTCTCCCACGTAGAATCGCTCTGCAGCCTGCCGTGCCTGGTTGGCGTACTCTTCTTGCCGCTCTTGCGCGGAAGCCATCGCTGCTTGAGCAAACTCCGTGGCCTCCCTCAACCGTGCCACGAACTCCTCACCTCTCGCTACTGGTGACCGGCCCTCTGTGCGGAGAGGTCCCCCTTCTTCAACGCCAGCAGGAGTGCTTAGGAGGTCGACGTGATAGCCATGCGTTGCAAAGAAGGGGCTGATTCCTGTCGACGTTGCGTCACGGTTATTGATTGCTAGCATCGCTATTGGAAGTAGTTTAGCCTAGTCGTCCTGCTAGTATGTAGTATAGTAACGGAGATAATGTTCGATCACATGGTTTATACGCTCTGTTGCTCCGTCTGTCTTTGGGTGATACGCCGTTGATAGTCTTCTAGTGATCCCTAGTAGCTCGCAGATCCGTTTCCACATCAGGCCTACGAACTGCGGTCCTCTATCCGAGACAATCGCACGTGGTAGACCATGGTGACGTATCAGAGAGACAACTAGGCGTTCTGTTACTGACTCTGTAGTGATCGAAGCCATCGGCTCGAAAACCACGCTCTTGGATAGCCTATCGGTGATCACCATGATGTTCGTCGCTTGGTCGGATCCAGAGGGGGGCAAGTCAGTGATGAAGTCTAACGATAGTTCGGACCATATCCTATCGGGGATAGGCAAGGGCTTCAAGAGCCCCCGTTTCTTCTCGCGCCATATAGCAGCCCTTCCACAAACGTTACAGTTTCGGATAAACCTTCGAACATCCTGGCTAAGTCTCGGCCACGTGTACTTCCGAGCGATCAGAGACTTAGTAAGATCTCTTCCCGGGTGGCCGGCGAGAGTCGAGTCGTGGGTCTCTTGGATGATCCGGGTGCGTAGGGGCTCCAAGCAGGGAATCCAGATGCGGTCTCTCTAACAAAGCCGCTTTCCTTCGTCGATAGAACACTCCGAGATCGAAATTGGCAATCCCCACTGGCTTGGAAACTGACGTTCACCATCAAGAACCATCTTACGGATGAGCCAGTAACGGTTATTCGTTTCCAGCCCTTGATTCCAGAGGTCCCTCAACGGGGCATCTGCGAATGGGTTCTCTGGTAAGTCTGACTTCTCCGCTACGTCGTCCGTCTCTCCGTCCTGGTCGCCATTTTTGACAAAGCTAGTTCGAACTACTAGAGCCGTACTGCGATTGACACGGAGTACCCTGCCTCTCGCAGCCTTTAGCAACTGGAAATAGCGGCCTATCAATCGCTCGTCTTCGGTACTCTGGGGCATGTCTTGCTCCCTTCTAGATAGGGCGTTAGGGACTACGGCCTGTTTCCTCGGCCGGTACTTTAGCGTAAAGTTGTGCCGGGCAAGTATCTCTGCTCAACGGACTTGTCGTTTACTGAGCTGTCGTTTCTTCTGGAAGTACTCGAGGTTCTTGTGGTTAGTCTAGATCTCGAATGACGGCACGCTCCGTAGTTCGGCATCCCACTGTTCCAAGTATCGTACGATAGCTAGCAGCTCCTTGTTATGGATCGGGTAGTTCGACTCTGCCGCGTTGTTCTTCTTCGAGAAGAAGGCTACTAGGCGGAGAATTCCGTCGGCGTCGTACTGTAAGAGGGCTCCGCCAATTGCGTAGCCGGATGAGTCTATCTCAACGACTGTTTTCCGATCTGGGTCCTACTGGGCAAGGACTGGTGCGCTGATGAGGAGGGTTTTCAGCTGCTTGAAGGCTTCTTCGCACTGGTCTAACCAGACGAACGGGACTCTTTTCTTAGTCAACGCTATAAGGGGCATCGCTACGGTCGAGAAGTTTGGCACAAACTCCCGATAGTAGTTGGCGAACCCGATGAACCCACGAACTCTTTTAACGGTCTTCGGGCGCTCCTATGATTCCATAGCTTTGATCTTCTCCGGGTCGACGCGGATTCCCTTACTAGCGTCGACGATAAACCCTAGATACTTGACGCTCTTCGCCTCGAACTCGTACTTATCGATATCGATCTGAAGTCCGGCGTCTTGGAGCCTCTTCAAAACCTTCCGGACCTTCTTCCTATAGTCGGCTAGGGAGCCATTAGAGTAGATGAGAATATCGTCGATATAGGCTGAGTAGAATTCATTAAGGAACTCTCGTAGCGTATTATTAATGTACCGTTGGAAGGTAGCTGGCGCGCCGGTTAGGCCGAAGGGAGTGACTATCTATTTGTAGAGCCCGTACCTAGTACGGAAGGCTGTCTTCTACTCCTCCCCTTCTTTGATGCAGATTTTGTGGAAGGTAGCGATCACGTCTAACTTCGTGAACCACTTCGCTTTCGATAGGGATCGCAATGTCTCGCCGATTAAAGGTAACGGGTATCTATCCTTGCGGGTAATAGCGTTTAGACCGCGGTAGTCGACATAGAAACGAAGACTACCGCCTGGCTTCTTGATAAATAATACTGGCGCAGATGCTGGGGAACTGCTTGCTCTGATGAAGTTCTTATCGAGGAGCTCCGTTAAAGTTTTCCGTAAGACGATCAGTTCCTCTCTCGATATGCCGTATAGCGGCCCCTAGGGAGGGGCCTTATCCTGGCCGTTCGTATCCTTTTCTAGGGGAATCTCATGGTCTATGCCTGGCCGATGGGGAGGTAGCTGATCGACTTGTGCCCTGTTGAATAAGGGGAGGAAGTCGTGGTAATGCTTTGGTAGCTTCTGACGCGGGTTACTGTGCTTCTTTGGGGCGAGTGCCTTCTCTATATTTGCTAGACTCGCCGCGAATATCCGAGCGGGCCCCTTTTGGTTAGAGCGATGCCTTCTGATCTTTCTAACTAACGCTCCAAAAATGCTTGCGATCTGCTTTTTGACTAGGTAGTCGGTCCCTTGATTTCGGCTTCGCTCCTTAACTACTAACCCGGAGGTGCCGATGTAGAGTTCTCCCCGGGCCGGATTAATTAATACTTCCTTAGCGTCTATCTATGGCAGCCCTAGGATCATATCGTCCTTCTGGTCGGGGATAATATAGAGGAATACTCTCTTCTGCTTATGGCCGTCGATGTCTATATCGACGTAGGTCACATAGGTAATCGCTTCCTCTACAAGGACATTGACCTGCTTAAGATTTCGGGGGGTGATAGCAATGCGTGGGAGGCGTAGGCGTCTGACGAGGGCTTCGCTAATAGTACCGTAGCTCGAGCAACTAGTATCAATTAGCGCTTTAGTGTAGAATGTTCCGTTGACACCGAAATTGATATAGATTGCTTCGCTGTCTATCTTCTTCTTAGCCTTCTTCCAAATTGCTAGGGCCTCTTCGTGCCCCTGACGACGACTTCCGTTAGGGGCTACTCTTTTCCCGACTCCTTATCTACTTCGTATAAGGGATTGCCCGTTACTTCCTCATCTTTATCGATGACTGCGTCGAGAACCGGCTTCGTCCTCCTAGCCTAGACCTTCGTTGCCTATGACGGCCTTCTAGGTGGGAGCAACGGGCACTCGGCTACGTTACAGCCCGTTCTTCCACATCTTAAATATCGGCCTTCTTTCCGACGACGATCTATCTCTGCCCGATCCACCTACTTTGCGCGTTTCCCCTCTAGCTCCTTGTTTGCTTGGCGGATTACCCGACTAATATTCGTCAGCTCCTAATCTATCTTATCCCCCTTAGCAGGTATGGTATCGGACTTAGTCTTCTGAATAGGGGAAGGAGATCGTGATCCGATTCTAGGTCTCCTCTTTCGGGTGTGAAAGCGTAGGTCATCGAGGTTGGCGCCTAGGTTCTGCAATGCATTGACGAAACTAGGATAGTCTTTTGGTAGACTTAGCTGTCTAGTAAGGTAGGTCCGTATCTCATGGTTGATGGCTCGCTTTAGGTAGTTAATCTTTACTATATCGCTCCAATTAGCGCCACCGCTATTAGCTAGTTCCTTTTCAAACTTCGGGAGGAAGGAAGCGAAACTCTCCCTCTCGCCCTGGGTTATTGACTCTAGCTTGCTGAGGGCCCTCTATTCAGTGTTCGGGTCGCCGTAACACGCCACTAGGTAAGCGAGAAACTGGTCTGGATCGAAGTTGCCGTGTGGCCCGCCCCTTATAAAGAATGCAGCGGCCATGGCCTGTGGTGTTTCCTTTAACCGTGCGTATATATAGGCGAACTGATCAGACGAAGAGCCAATTGCTGGACTATCGACCCGCAACTTGCTCCTCATCTCGAGTTCCCAAGTGCGGAATCTCTTCCGTATTCCATTGAAATGCGGGGGGTCTGGAAGGGTCGGTTTCTTCTCTATGGTTTTCGACGTGACTATTGCTACTAATAGTGCCGAGGGAGGTGGAGGCGCTCGTTGAGGCGGGCTGGTTGGCGATGATGTTTGTGAGGTGCCTTTAGCTGGGGTTCTACGGAGGGAGGCGATGCTCTCTTGTAACGCTCTGATCTGCGTGTTGTGCGCCTCTCTTTCGGCGGCTAAGCGGTTCTCTATCTCTGTGAGGCGACTGGCTTGTTCCTCTTGTATCGCCCCCAACCGTATAGAGAAGAATTGTATGAGCTGGTCTATCTGGGTAGCCGTCTAGCCGCCCTCCGCTCCGTTGTTGATCGTTGATATGGCCGTCGATAGTGTCGTAAATATTCATTCGGTTCGTTGCCCGAGATCGTGCTCGTCGTGGGTTACTTCCAGTAGTTTGGCTGCTCGGCTCCCCGGACCGAGGTTATAGCCGGGTAGCGTCGTAGCTCACTCGGTCAGTGACGCCTAGATCTTGCTTTTCGTTCAACCAGTCTGATGCGCCGGTGTCTTGCGGCCATGTGTACTGCCGTTTGCGACCTCTATGTAGTCGGAGGGACGGCCTCGAGTGCCTCGTGCGAAGCGAGGGCTTTTTCCGTTGCTACTCGGTCGTCTTTGTTGACGACGTGAACCAAACTAATGATATCGCTTCGTTGCCTCGTTAATAACGCAGGTAAGAACTAATGTCTTCCTTCGCAATTGACTAAGAAAGACTGAAGCTTAGTGTAATGTAACGGTTTCAGGAGTATATTGTAACTATCTGATAACGACTCTACGAGTATACTAAGCTTAGAGAAGAAAAGGAAAGATACGAGATATTCCAGCGGCTCGCGGGCCTCTTTATCCTCGTGAGTGCGATGGTCTGAGCGCATTGCTAGAATATTCGGTGTGCTGTGTGGAGATGTGGGAATAGCTTTATCTAGGGGCTTTGGTGGACCGTGCTCGTACGTGAGCTGGCCGAGAGTCACCGAGGGCCATATCGGGCTCAGCCCGTTACACGGAGAAAGCTAGCGTTAGGTACTACTAGGCGGCCGTTATATATAATATAGCGGTTGTCGAGTAGTAAGAACCCTCCTCGCGAAGCTGCGGCGCGTTCGCGGTAAGCTTCTAGGGTGAGATCTTCATAATTGAGGCGAAATAACTCGTCGAGTAACGTAGCGTCGCCGGGTTTAGCGTCGTTAACTGCGGCGACTATAGCTCCCTCCTCAATACAGTCGATAATATAATTTCCCCCGTCGTAGTCTCTAGCGGTGTCTTGGGCTAGCTTAAAGATACGAATAGTCTGTTAAAGGTCTTTTTTATCCCTTTAGGTCTTGCCGTCTTTTGACTTGCGAGTTAGAACGTCCGTAAGTACGTTTTTTTTTTTTTTTTTTTAAATCAATAAGTGTACGGATTATGACACTATATACACCTTCTCCTTTTGCTCGATAAAATCGAGGAACGAAGTATAGTATAACACCTTTTCCCATATAAATGGAGAAAAGTATAGAAAGTAAGTAGTAAACTACTATACGTAGTAAACTATTATAGAAAAGAGGAAAATCCAATCTGTAGTGAACGTGTATTCCACCGTCTTCGCTGTTTTTGTGTCTTTCGTTGTCTTTTTCGCTCGAAAAGGATAGGAACCCGGCTAACCTTAAACCCTCTAAAAGAAGGTAGTTAAACTAACCTCCGTATGCTCTTCGAGGGTCTCTGAGGACTACTTATTCTATAGGGCCGAGGGCTCCGTATATTCAAAGTAGGTGGCCTTTTTGCTCAAGCCGTCCTCGGGGTTCGTATCTGGCTACTTTTAGCCTTTGTCCTCCAAAAATAAAGCTCCTTGGAATAGTAGTTTCCGGGCTAACTGAAAATACTACCGAGGTGGCGTTTTGGCTGTCTTTAGACTGTACTAGCCACCTCGGTTTTCCAAGAATCTGAGTCGAATTGAACAGGTGAATTTCTCTTGCGAAAGAGTCGAATTCTATAGTAAGGACTCCGTGAGCTACTAATTTCACCCACGAGCCCGGCTTCTCTACGGCTTCTACTTGAAATCCAGCCTTAAGAGAGGCTGGCTTCTAAGTATCGGCTCTAAAGAGTAGGAAGTCTGCGGTGAAACCTTGCGTACTAGTTAATACGAGGTTGTTCCGCGTTGAAATTTAAATAGTTGCGAGTGCTGTATTTTGAACTGCTTCGTTAACTCGATCCCGTAGAATACGCAGATCGAGTAGCGGAATAGGTCCAGTCCGTAGTCGTAAGACTAGTATTTTATCGTTTTTCGTAGTAGTAGTAGTAGAGAGTCCTTAAATAAGAGCTCTCCGGGTTCTTTCTTTGAATAGGGGGTGTTTGTATTCTCGCGTTTTGAGCGAGGTCTTCGAGTTCTGTACACTCTCTGGCATCCTCCATCTCGATTTCCCTCGCCTCGATAGAGGAGAGAGCCGTAGGAGGGACTGCAGAGGGGACTGCAGTAGGGACTGCAGAGGGGACTGCAGTAGGGACTGCAGAGGGGACTGCAGTAGGGACTGCAGTAGGGACTGCAGAGGAGACTGCAGTAGGGACTGCAATAGAGGCTGTAGTAGTCCCTGAGCCCTCAAGCCGAGTAACGTTCCTCATCCTGTTCTTTAAAAAGGAGAGGACTCCGCTGAGGTCGTATTCCGTACGTTGATTGGCTTCTGAAACCAGTTGAATTGCTTGCTGTAGGAGTCCTACAGCTGTAGGCTGCGCGTAGATTTTCTCCTTTGTACGTGCCTTTGCCAGGGCCTGGGCAAAGGTGGGAGAATGGCGTGAAGTGGCTTTGGTGGCTGTATTGGTGGCTGTGGCTGTATTTGTGGCTGTGGGAGGGGCGTAAGACTGGACATTGGAGGCTGAAATAGTGGGTTTAGATGGCCCGAGTGCCCCGTGAGAGAATTTTCCTCCCGCGGCCAGGCCGCGTTCAGGCGGATTCTGGACCATTGTTGCTCGCACGCAAAGGCTTGCGCGCGTGTGCAGTGGGCGTAGGTGTGTAGAGTTTTCCGAGAGCTATTGATTGCAAGTGGTTTCGTACATTTTGGACCAAAAATGGCCGAGTTGGGTTGGAAGGAAGTTTTCCCCCGAAGCGGACCTGCTTCTTAGCTTTCTCGCGGATCTCGGTAAAGAGAGCTTAAGAAGTAACCCTATCCTTGCTCCGAGGCGGGATAGCGGAGTCTTGTCCCGATATTGCGACGTCGTATTCACTTGTCGATGGAGCTCGATTAGTCCGACTGGTTTTGATTCGTTTAGGCGTGCTAGGATATCGTCTTTGTATGGGAGTGGCGATACGGTTTGTTCGTCGAATAGGGTGTCGCGTAGTTCAATTCAATTCGGTGGGATGTGTAATGCCATCCCCGGATGCGGTTGGAGACCTATTAGATAGTGTTACAGTACGGTGTAATAGTAGAGGTAAGGCTCGTAGTATACTACCTGTATATCTAATAGGTGAGGAAAGGAAAGGTAAGATATAAGAAGCCACGCCATATCCAAAGCGATAGAAATAGTAGGTGTGGGCTCAACGGAGTGCACGGGCCACCTTTACTGCACAGGGTGCACGTGACTTCAGCTAATGCTCAGGCTAGTGCCTTTACCTGAAGTGCAGTGGACCCTCTATTAAAGGCGCACCCTCGATGCCGCCACAATTACGGCGCAGCTATTAAGACGCCGGGAGGCCGTCGCAGCGACTTAAAGATATCTAAGTACATATCGATTAACTGCCCGAGTATACTAATATATAGATAGTGAACCACCTAAGTACTAAAAATCGAGGATTATATTATTAAGATATAAAGAGTTAACGTATATGCATAGCGAGCGACGCATCATAGCGAGCGACGCACTTCTCATAAAATGACCGAACATCCACCTTTAACGCGTCTTTTCTCCACAACAAACGATGCAATCCACTTCAAATGAAAGTAGGCTTCTCTTAGCTATCCAAGCTTTCAAAGGAATACTGGAACTAAGTTACCGGGCCTCTGCAAAGCTATACAATATACCCGAATCAACCCTCCGCCATAGAATGGCCAGCCGACGTGCCCAACAAGATACCCGCGCCAATTCTACAAAACTAACGGAACTGGAAGAGAATGCTGTTCTTCAGAACATATTGGACCTAGATTTGCGAGGATTCCCGCCCCGGCTTACGGACGTAGGAGATATAGCCAATATCTTTATTTTTTTTTATTTTTTAAATCAATAAGTGTATGGAATCCTACGGATTATGACACTATATACACCTCCTCCTTTTGCGGGATATAATCGAGGAACGGAGTATAGTAAAGCCTTTTCCCGTATAAACGGAGAAAAGTATAGAAAGTAAGTAGTATACCTAGGAAAATCCAATCTGTAGTGAACGTATATTCCACCGTCTTCGCTGTTTTTTTGTGCCTTTCATTGTCTTTTTCGCTCGAATAGAATAGGAACCCTACTAACCTTGAACCTAGCCTATACAGATAGGTAGTTAAGTAGAACTCCGTAGACTACCCGAGTGTGGTGGCACTGGCTGGTGGCCCACCTTCCTAAGTTCAATTGAATACAGCCGCACTTCAATTGCAAGGCCCGTGCGCCACCACAGGTCACGTGCCTTCCCCACTTACTATTTATACCTCCACGTGTGAGGCGCGATACTTTGTACTCTCTCTTTTTCCTTACGTTCGAGATACCACATCGCAGACTAGATTAATATAGAGCCTTGCCTCTATCAAATCGTTGCACCGTGACACCGAGGGTCTCTTGGAACCACCTTGCCATACAGATTTCTGTTTGTAGTAGAAAGGCACCGAGGGCCTCTCTTCCTACTTTTGTGCAGAATAGTAACCGTAGGCTTGGTGGTTGGCCTTTTAAGGCCTTCCAGGCTTCTAACCTCTCGCGAGTGTAGGCCTTACAAGTAAGGACTAGGTGGGTAGTAGTTTGTTTTCCACTAAAACACCTCCTACACTCTTCGTCCCCGGAGTTACCTATAAGCCTTTGGTAGGCTTCTAGGTACCCAATACCCAGTTTTAGCTGCGTATAGGCTGACTGGAGCCTCCGGGGTAGGGCTAGTGTATATACCGCAGTCTTGAAATTCAAGATACCTTGGCATACCCTCTGGTAGTGCGTACCGAGGCCTCTAGCCCTATTTTCGGCTTCGTTTTCTCACAAAGTCTGCCACTCTATAAGTCCTCAAGCCTTAGCCAACCTGCGTAGGTAGCTCATTGATACGAATATATCGCGTGGGCGCGGTTTCTTCGCTAGGCCTAGTTTGGCAAGCCTATCTGCCGTTTCATTGCCGAGTACGCCTACGTGGCTCGGAACCCAATATATATATACTCGGCTCCGAGAGGCTAGTTTCGCTACTAAATTCCGAGCCTGGAAAAAATAGTAGGAGTAGCCTTTTTCCACTTTGCGTATAGCTGCTTGGCTATCGCAAAAAATATAGACTTCATCCTTTTCCTTGAAGGTTAAGGCGAATTCTAGGGCCTTATTTATTGCGAATAGCTCTGCGTCAGCTACCTCCACCTTCGAGCCTAAATTCCAACTCCCCGTTTTCACTATACGTCCAGAGACTAGAGCGCAAACTCCTGCTCTATTTGTAGTATTAGTACTAGGGGTAGTAGAAGTAGTAGTAGTAGTAGTATTAGTACTAGTACTAATACCTGAAATCTGCCCTTGAGAGCTGTCTATATAGAAAGCGATACTCTCGGCAAATGCGTCTTCAGATATGCTCTTAAGTAGAGATAAGTGCTCCTTTTTCGCTATAGCCTTACTACTATTGGAAATAGTAATATTAGCCTTAGGCTTAGCGAGCCAGGGAGCTGTCTACGTAGTCCTGATTTTCTCGATGTTCCAGTTTCTGCCTACTAGTTCGCGCGCGCGCGAGGCTAGTAGTTGGAGCTGTAGTTTGCGGTTAGGGTGTATATATGCCCGGAGGGCAGTATCTGTACCACTATCCGCTAACTCGTCTTTTATAGGGCTAGTGATAGCCTCTATAATAGGGTGGTTATACTGGAATAATAGGGTTCGTAGGCTATACGAAAGGCACGCCCTATTAAATCAGACTTCTGGAGGTAGTAGCCCTGCCTTGAGTTCAAGTGCCTTAGAAGGAGACCCCTTAAAGGCGCCTGTAATTCGAGTAGTGGCTAGGTTCTGGAGCCTCTGGAAGGGCCTCACTAGGCTTTGAGCTCCGTGGGAGCCTATACCCTTCCACCAGAGTTGAATCCCAAAATCGGCTATAGAGGTTACGCCAGCTACGTATAGTAGTCGAATTGCGTGGGCACTAAGTCCCTTTTGCGTGTTCCCAAGCCTCTGGATACTGTAAAAAGCCGAGGTCGCGAAATTGACCTTCTTTTCGATATGCGGCTTAAACGTGAGCTTCGAGTCAAACCATATACCTAGCCAGCGCACTACAGGCTTAGGTTCTATAGTTATACCCCCTATTTTCACGCTCTCGTACGGAGTACTCCGTTGCGTAATAAAGTGGATTAACTCTGTTTTGCCAGAGTCGAACTGTACGGCTTGTTCTCTAGCTAGCGTAAATAGCTTCTGAACTATAGCCTCGAGTTGGATACAGTTTTTCCGAGCTGAATTTGACGTAACTGCTATACAGAAATCATCTATATAGGATAATTGAAACTCGTTTTCTACTACCATATCCCGTACGTAGAGTAGGAATAGTATAGGAGAAATAGGCGAGCCTTGCGGAATTCCAATATCTATACTAACCGGAGAAGGTTGTATACAGCTGTAAACGCCAGTTAGACTTTCCTCTCCGAAAGGAAGGAAGAGACCCAGTTACGTAGGTTACTTGGAAGGCCTAACTTCTCGAGTATACGTAGTAGTCTAGGCTTCGAAACGTAGTCAAACGCACCTTTGATATCAAGAAAAATAGTACTAGTAACCGTACTACTATTCTTTACGCGAGACTATATTTCGTTGAGTAGAAGTAGAGCTGCGTCGACTGCGGACCTCTGTTTTCTACCACCTATTTGCGAGTTGTGGAGTAGATTCGCAGTTGAATTCGCTAGGTGGCCTAACCTAGTAGCGAATATCTTTTCCAGCGTTTTACCTAGGCAGTTGAGAAGCGCGATAATCCTGTACGCTTTAGGTATAGTATAGTCCTCTTTGTTTGGCTTTGCGAGGATAATACCAATACCTTCTTTCCACTGCGTAGGGTGAATTCCAATATCAAATAGTACTTTGTATACCTTGTAAAAGACTAGTGGTATAGCCTTATACGCGTGTTGAAGTATATCAAAGTTTACTCGATCTGGGCCCGGGGCCTTTTTTGGTGAGGAGGTCAGAATTGCGTTCTCGACCTCGGTTTCTGAGAGTTCAGGCCACTCCCACCGCGAACCAGTAGTATTCGTAGCCTTACTACTCAGACTAGCCGGGTTCTGGGGCGTACTACTACTACTACTCGAAGTAGGACTACTACTAGTATTACTAGTAATAGGCTTCGGAAAAAGTGTAGTAAGGAAAGCACTACACTTCTCGTCAAAGGTATGAGCCTGTTCTTTGATACCGTTTGACTCGTATACTATAGTAGGGACCTTTGTGAGGCCCCTATTCTAGTATATCGGCGTACTGAAAATACTCCCTCGGAGCCTAGATCCAAGCTTTCGAGGTAGTTTACCCAGCACTCCTCTTTTTCTTTTCGAACGGCCTGAAAGTACGTATTGCGCGCACTTTTGTAGGCTTCTTCGAGGGTACTCGTACGGTGCTTTTTATACTGCCGAAAGCAGTATTAAAAGACCTCCGTAGGTGGGTAAGCGTTTCCTTCCACCAAGGCTTCGAGTACTCCGTTACTCGTTTCCGAGGAATCGAGTGATCGGCAGCCTCTTTGATCGTATTTGTGAGTATATAGGCTACTTCTTCGTAGTTATACGTAGAAATAGCGTACTCGATAGCTTCGAGTAGGCTAGACTCTTTCGCTATTAGTATCTTCGAAAATTCCTCCCAATTAGCCTTCTTACAGTTATAAGTAGGCTGAATTTGATCGAGGGTCTTTTGAAGGTTACTATTCAGATCAAAGGCTTCAAAAGCGATAGTTTCGTGATCGGAGCCCGTAGACTCGATATATCGCCAGTTTGTCCACACTAGTGTTTGAAAACTAGTATAGAAAGCTAGGTCTATAATAGACGTAGTAGTAAGGTTAGACCTTATAAACGTACCTCCTTTGAGATTGGTCTCTTCGGAATCGACTAGTAGAGTAGCCCTATTTTCTTCAAGCCACTTAACCAGGATTTCTGCCTTCGAAGATCTCGCGGGATTAGCCGTCGAATTCCACCAAGAGTGGTGGAGGTTGAAGTCCCCTGCTATAAGAAAGGGCTTCCGTAGGTTCAAATATTGTATTTTGCGTTCTACAGTGCTTAAACCTAGCCTCGAGCCCTGGGGGGTCCCCTGAGCACCTTTTAATCGTTCGCGTTCGTTGTAAACGTTAACGATATAGTAGGCTTCTCTTCCTACTACCTCTATAATTTGGATATCAGGATCCGTACAGAGGTCGTATTTTGGAGAGAACTCGAGGTTACTAGCCTTTCGAACGTACGTCAAGACTCTGGGTCTTTGGCGTATATTCGATAGGCTAGTAGTGGGTTCAGGAGTTACTAGGTGGTAGGCCGAGTGCTGGAGGCCTATATACCCACCCAGTTGGTAGTTTTTCAGGCAGTAGAGTTCTTGCAGTAGCAGGATATCGGTCTTGGATTTGAACGCTAGTTGTAGCGCAGTCTGGTGGGCTATATCTTGCCTATTAAGATTGACTTAAATAAACTTGATACGCCTCGTACTAGTACTACTATCTACTACCATTGACTTGTAGCGTTGATAGTAGTAGTAGTAGTAGTAACTTCGAAATCCATACTCTCCGTACGAGTAGGTTGCGTACTAGTAGACTGCGTACTAGTAGATTGCGTACTAGTAGATTGTGTACCAGTAGACTGCGCACTGGTAGGTTGCGCGTGGGCAGGTATAGTAGGCCTGAAGGTCCTAACTATCTCGCACTCTGGAGAGTCTGCAAAGTGTGGTTTTCCGCAGTTGCGGCACTTAGGGGTCAAGTGCTCGCAGGGAGTACTAGAACCGCAGGTATTGCACCTGTGGCTCGTAGTATAGTGGCCTTTCCCGCAGTATTTACAGGCTGGTTTCTCCTTACAGTGGGCAGGGTTGTGCCCAAATCTAGAGCACCTATAGCACTGCGTGCGGGCTGAGAACTCCTTGAATCTCGAGACCTTGATACTATTTCCAGCCACTATTATACCGTTCCGGAGGCAATATTTAGCCTCTTTCTCAGTAGAAACAGCAAAAACGACGGAGCTAGTATACTTGCCTATAAGGTCCTTAGAAAGCTATCTAGGCGTTCCTACTACCTTGATAGGCTTGTTGAAGGTCTCAATTTCCTCTGAAAAGCCCTGTAGGCCTAGTTCTTCGAATACTCGGACGGGGACTCCTTGAGCTACTAGCTTATACCACTTCGTAGGTTCTTGAATTCCTACTACTTGGTACTCGAAAAAGACGTGTTCCCACTCGTCTTTTCGGGCTAGTAAGTCCTCGCTAGTAATAACAGTAGGTAGTACCATTAGTACTATATTGTTTCGAGCTGTCTTTTCTACCTTTACTACTCCGGTAGCTTTGATCGTGTCACGGTGCTGAGGTCCCAGGTAATTGAGCCACGTGACCCTGTCACGTGGTAGGCCTAGTGCGGGCCCGCGACAAGGAAATATCTTTATATTGATTCTGTCTATTATATTTTGTAGCTCTTCGAGCTACGTCTTATCATCAGCCTGCTCGCAACTACGGGATTGAGTCTGTCCGTAGCAAATACTATCTGTTTAGCCTTACTCCGCTCTCAGCCTGATAGTTCCGTGACAGATCGCTAAATTAATAGCGTTCCGGATAGTAAGAGGTTGAATTTCGAAGGTTGCGTTTTTCTCGATCGAAATAACGACTTGACTGTACTGGGCCTTTGGAATAGCCTTAGACTGGGTTGTAGTCTTAGGCTGTTTCTTTGCCTTTTTCGAGACTGTAGTCCACTGTTCTTGCGTAGTAGACTTTGCAGTAGACTGCGTAGTAGACTGCGTAGTAAACTTCACAGTGGACTTCGCAGTAGACTTCGCAGTAGGCTTCGCAGTAGACTTTGTAGTAGACTGCGTAGTAGCCTGTGTAGTAGTTTTCTCTACTACCTTCTTTGATTTCTTCAAATTCAAAGGTTGCGAGGGGCGCTGTTCTGGAGCCACGGAAGCAGCTTGGGCGTAGGATTTCGTAGTAGTAGTAGTAGTAACCTTTTTAAGGGCTTTCACTTCTACTTGAAGAGTAGTATTAGCCTGTTTATGGGCTTCAACCTCTTTCTCTAAGCCTGTAACCCTCTCTAGTATTTTCTTTATAGTCCTTACTAGTAGGACTTGCCCTGGAGTCTCGGGAGGAAGGTTGCTTGGAACCTCCCTCGTTTGTAGTCTCTTTTTTCCAGGTATAGAAGAGTTAGTGTGTTGAACACTAGATCGCGAGTATCCCTCTTGCGAGGTGGAACCGACTAGGCCACGCCCTACAGTAGGGTAACCAAGGTCCCCGGGGCTAGGACCTCCTTCTTTAGTCCTCCTGAGGCTCTCTTGGACGGCCCGTCCCTCTTCTATAGTGCTAGAAATCGAGTCCATTTCCATAGACTCCTAGGCGTTAGGTGCGGGTGTAGGCGTTGTATGCCTAAGTAGGGGTGTTGTAACGGTCTCAGGAGTATATTGCAACTATCTGATAACGACTCTACGAGTACACTAAGCTTGGAGAAGAAAAGGAAAGATACGAGATATTCCAGCGGCTCGCGGGCCTCTTTATCCTCGTGAGTGCGATGGTCTGAGCGCATTGCTAGAATATTCGGTGTGCTATGTGGAGATGTGGGAATAGCTTCATCCCGGGGCTTTGGTGGACCGTGCTCGCACGTGAGCTGGCCGAGAGTCACCGAGGGCCATATCGGGCTCAGCCCGTTACAGGTGTAGGTAGTACCCTGGGTCCAGAGATAGGTTTCCTGGGCGTATTTGCGAGGGCGTCAGGGCTGGAATCCATAGTTTTCCGGCTCCTCGGCCCTGTATTCCAGCGGTTTAGAGTGGGTTTGATGGGTAAGTCACGTGATGTAAGATTTGGGGGCCCGTGCGCAGAGCTGAAAATTCTGATGGCTCGGTGTCCTCACAGAAACCACGACTTCTACCACCTCTCACGCGCGCGCAAAGACTTGCGCGCGAGTGCAGTAGGCGTAGTCGTATAGTGTTTTTTGAGAGGATTCGAAAACAGGTGGAATCGCTGAGTTTAGACTAAAAGTGGCCGAGTTGCCCCAATTAACTTGTCGTAATTTCTTGGATAGGTGTTTTGATCTTTTCTTCGTCGCGGATAGCTTGATCTTCAAGATCTGTAACTTTGACGATCGTAGTGGTCGGGATTCCCGCTCGTAGTAGCGAGCATATTCTTAACAGTCATATTTGGCTTAATACAGTCTATCACAAGCATCTTATAGGTTATGTAGCCTACTAACTAAAAGCTCGGCTTTTCAAACCATGATGCCTAGCTTCCTGTTATTACGCTCTATCAAATTAGGTGGGTCATAGAACTGCCAAAATGATATTGCTCAATGCGGCTGCCCCTTCCAGGGGTCTTAGGTAGTGTTGGAGAGCGCGGAGCAGTTGCGGAGCTGAAGTGCCGTCGAGAGTTGCTCGACCATTCAGGGACAGAAGACGAGGAATCATGGCGTTCCCTTCTAAATTTAATTGTGCCACTTGATCAGTGACAAGCCAGCGCAGTGGAGATAATAAGTTGCCTGCCCTAGTAATACGAGGATGAGGCGCTGTAGATTCCCAGGGCTAGCACTCTGCACTCCGCAGGTAGCTGTAAAAATACAGTGTGATGCCAGCTGCAGCTCGCTGCCACTTACAAGCTCCAATTTACAGCCACCTCGTTATCCCCTAACAGCTACAGAATTGAGCCTGTTATTGAGACTTGGAGTGGGGGTGGCATTGTTAGTGTTTGACAAGCAGGCATTTAGTGGCATTACACTGTATTTTTACTCGTGTGCGCCACCATGCCCAGAACGGAACACTTAACGACGATCTTTCAATAGTGCGAGCTTGCGCCTGGCTGAGAACTCGAGCTATTGAATAGAACTTTTAGATCTGATTGCCTTTGCTCCCCGGCCTGACCGTTCTACCGGGCAAAATGCCATTCAATTATATATAACGTGATGGCTTCACACAGCTCGGTGTTATCCAGTACTAGAGTCATCCTCCTTTCTCGCTTTCATTCAAGGCCCTCGACGATTTCAATATGGGTGCAGTGTTGCGGTTCGGCATGATGCTGATGGCATCTAGCTTGCCAGCCCTTGCGTCTCCGTTGCTTGAAGAACGGGCGGCGTGCCATAGGGATAACCTCCTCCGCTGCTACGACCCTACCGGGACGAAGCCTACAGATGTTGCCAGTCGCTCAGCAGCCACCGCTTTCTGCTCGAGCTATCTGTCCATTCCTGTCGTGACAGTAGTCATTTCTACAATCACTCCAGTCAGGTATGTCCCCGCAACGACTCTTAATATGCCGGCCTTACTCTGACAAAATATAGTACTTTAACCTCTACGACAACGACAACCGATAGTACCAAAGTAGTCACTTCGGTATCTACTTCGGTCTCTATAGCGGAGATCACTGTGATAGCGACCGTAACAGCTTCATCGAGTTCTGCGGCGAAACGAGATGCTGCCGCAACCGTTGCAGCTCCTGCATGCGCTGGTACAACTAACGTACCTGCTTCTGTATCGTCGGCATGCTCTTGCTTGAGTATCACGCGGTCGACGAACAAGATCACTGTTACCGCTCCCACATCCACCCACGTTATTGTGAGTAGTGTCATGAAATACCGTTCGATTTATGCTGATATATTGTTTAGCTCACAACTATCCACGACACGACCACGACCACAACGGAAACCACTACAACTACAACAGGCACTTCCACGACAACAACTACCACCATCGTACCGGCCCCTACATGCGGTCTCCCGGGAGCTTTTTGCGATATCAACAACTTTATCCAGCAATGCTGTCACGCGGCCGATGGTAGCGTTGGGTGCTATTTCCCTTCTGGTGACCCGTTTAATGGACTTTGCTTCATATAATGAGTTGGTGCGAGTGATGCATGGCACGGTCCGTGTTCCAAAATACTTTACTTTTCGCGCTATAAGTCTGGATTCGAAGGGGTCCTATATAATGTGCAATTTGTCGGCAATGCTGAACTGGACGGTATGTTCATTGTAGGTGGTTATGTCGACTCAACGGACGCATCGCCGTAGGGATATCGGGTTGGCATTCGTTTGTTCGGCATTCACTTGGTTTATACCGAGTGCGCTTTTGGCACTGGGCGCGTTGATTGTGCAGAAACGCTTTGTGAACCGATTACGGCAGAACCGTCGCGCAGTTAGAACGAAATCCACTGTCATTGTTCGCTCATATCTAACAACAACAAGCGGTGAAGGCTAAGCGCCACTCCGCCGCAGTGCCTCTACTTAGCGGAATTCACGGTAGTGTATCTCAGATTTTAAAGCAGGCGTATGGAAGTCCTTGGCTGGCCATCCAGCCTTGTCGCAGCGGGGTCGAAGACAAATAAATGAAAAAAACCTCTCAGTGATGCCAAGGCTACTGATCAGTTGATATCATTGTTTCAAAACGCTGCTACAGTGTGACTGTGTGCTTGTGAACTCCAGGAACATATGCATGAATGCCCTAGCTCGTAGGCCGCCCTGCCCGCGCGGTAGACGGCCTTCGTTATGTCCCCCAAGCTCCACTTCCCGTGCTGCCAACACCGATAAACCATACACTGATTGCCATCCCGAATCCCCTGGCGACCTCTAGTCACCTTCCATGCCGCTTGGCCAAGCGGTACAAGACGACATCAGATGTCCGTCCCATACGCAGCGCACCAAGAAACATGTTGCGGCGCAGACTTGGAGGCGGATCGTTGGCTGATTCGGACTGGCACCCTTCTTCCGAGCGGTACGCTTCCTGTCTTGGCCCCGAGCGGAGCGGCGGAGTACCTAGCAGTGCTGAAGGCCTCGCCTTGTGGGTCCTGGAGTCTAGATCCGAGTCGGCTCTGTGGTTCACAAAAAGCAAGAGAAAGTCCAGCTCCCACCTTCGACATATTCTCCATCCGACCTGTTGCTGCTGGTGACAACAGTGGGTACAAGCAAACACGAGATGGCTGTTCCCGATTACAAGCGAGACTGTGGTGGTAACAGGGTCGGGTTACTGTTGCCGCAGCTTAAGCGCAGCGCAACCGCATCCTGGAATCTGGACAATCATAAAGATGAACATTTCCAGACTGTGCAGCTGAATAGTTGCTGTCCATAGTAGCTGCAGAGAGACGCCGGTGCCGGTGCAGGTGCCTCGACGACATTACTGCCTTGACTGCCATGTCTATGTCGATGGTGGCGGTTTAGCGAGGCTACTGGAGCAGATCAATATCCTCCTGTCGATCTTCTTGGTCAAAGTCTCCGTCTTTCCGTGCCTTGATGGATGGATGGGTTGTGGCAGACTCGTATGGTAACGAGGAAAGAGGAGTTGGGGATAGAGAAAGGAAGGATTTTCTGGCGGCCGGACACCTCTTTATATGCCTCTCGAGACGGCCAGCGGGCTATATTAGGGTCCCGAGGTGCAGGGAAAACTCGAACATTCCATGCCGTTGAGAAACCGTCCTGGTCTGAGGCTGAATGTTTTATATCGGTGGGGATCTGGAGGTCCGCGAGACGTCGACGGGATGGGGATGGGGGTGATGGGACGAAGACGCAGGCGTACTTTGCCGCGACCTGGTGAGGACCCAGGCGTGCAGGTGGTGGAGACTTTTGAACGAAGCGTGGGCCTGGGTATCCCGACATGCTGACCAGCATGGCCGACCTTTCCTTCACCTGGGAGGGGGCTGCGGTCGATTGTCAAATGCCTCGGAGTTGATGTTGAGTTGTGTTCAAAAGAGGTACCTCTAGGGACCAATTTCAAATCCTCTCCCCCCCACCCCCTTCACTCTCACCGTCCGTATATTCCTCTCCGCGGCTCTCCCATCCCACCTCTGCAGCATCGGTAGCAGCAATCAGCACCCCAAGATCCTGCTGCTGCTGCTCCATCCAGCCCCTCTTCTGCTTTCCCAGCCACCACCTCCCCATCACACACAGCGCCGCCACCACCGCACAGCCCACACCCGCCCAAGCCAGCCCCAAGAACAGCCTTCCAAGCTTTGCATCCACGCCCATGCCCTCGGGCAAGTCCCTCTCAAACCCCCTCAGCGCACCGACAAAAATCGCGCCCATCAGCAGCCCGTGCACAGCTGGGGGCAGCGCATACGCCGCCGCCGTGCCGTACAGGTACACCCTGATCCTATCCCAGGCGTGCTCGTCCAGCGCCTCGACTTCTTCCTTCGTTCCCTTGGGAAGTGGGCAGAATCGTTTCAGAAAAGACGGACATTGGCAGCGCATCCACCACTTCTTCTTCTTTATCATAACCTCTGCCGCCCAGACTAACAGCATCACCACCACGGCGCTCAGGTGTAACATAAAAGGAAACCACGCCAAGGGTATCGTGAAGTGGCCAAACATGCGGTCCCTCAACACCGCCGTCCAGAACGGGTTGCTGCACTCCTCGCCCCGGTCGGGCGGGTAGTAGTGCGACCGTAGACATCGGTACTCGTTGAGTGGTGTGTCGGCCAGCCTGCCCGTGGTGCCGGGCATGTGCGATATGAGGTCGAAGGGGTCGAGCTTCGAGGGAAGACCGCGCGAGAGCATCCCGCTTGTGACGATGGGCGCCGAGCCGATTGACCCTGGGTCGCGGACGGGCGGCGCGGAGGGCCAGGACCAGGTGAATGCGGCGGGGAAGTAGTTGAAGGATACGAGGTAGGAGGGGTGCGTCGTGTTGGACGGGACGATGCCGTTGAACTGTTATGGAACTGGTTAGTAAAATGGCTGGAGGGGGAGAGTGATGGGGGACGGAGGGGGACAGAGGGGGACGGACCGAGACGATGGAGAGGCTTTCGATTCCGATGAGGTATGCGCCAGGTCGCTCCCGGTGAGGGACGTAGAAGGTGCCGGCGACGAGCAGGAGCAGGTTTGCGACGAGCGGGACGATGAGCAGCGTCATCGCGGCGAAGAGGAGCATGCGGGACACGTTGGCCCGAAGGCCACTTCGCGCGCCGCCCATGCCGTCGGCTTGGTGATATGGATTGATAGCTGTGAGCTGCGGCAGCGATTGAGGTTGATTGTTGGAAGTTGAGATGGAATCAGATTCGAACAGGGTGATGTGGGTGGCGTTGGATTAAACTAGGTTGCAGGTGTCATCTCCTCATAGTGGAGCTCAGCCGACACCATGTTGATCGCTAGAAAGATACAGTTCGGGCCCGCGCGGACGAGGTGGAGCTTAGGGCGGGCCGAGTGCCAGCCATACCGCAGCCCTGCTAGATGAAGGCAAGGCTATTCATGCTGGTCAGCGTGTCGTGTTGCCCAGGCCTATGTTTCGTTTGCGAGTCTCCATCACCTGCACGTCCATTTCCTCCGCCTCCTTACACCGGCCCTAGTTCTGAAATGTCGACACCAGGTCGACCATACTGGTCAGCGTGAGTCGTGGCGGCCGTTTGGTAGCGTAGGGCCTATACCAGCGCCCGTTTCCCGTTCCCCGTTTCCCGAGCCTAAGGGAAGTGCTTGGTGAAGTCATATTCTTCCTCCCTACAAGCTGATATTTATTAGAAACCCTTTTCCACTCCTCCCTTGTGGTGACTCGCTCATTTCCTTTGGCGTCTACAAAGGTAAGCTTTGATGAAAACCTGTGCTTTTTTATCGTGACCTTGATGCGTTGGATTATAGGTCCAACCACGGTCCGATTATCATCGTCGTTCGAGTCGTCGGCGCCTCCGCCGCGGGGAACTCCTTATACCACCGCCTGTTATTTTCCCTTTCCTTTGTGTTCGTCTTCATCTTCCTACGCCTCCTCGTCCTCCTCCTCCGCATTCTCCTGACCATACTCATAATGCTCCTCGTCCTCCTCATACCCTGCTACTCCTTCCCAACCGGGAGAAAAGCTAGCGGCTTGGCTAAAATACACCACATCCCGGCCGGTATTCAGCCCCTACAGCTCCGAGTAACCCAGACTGTTGTCGCTAATCTCGCCTTCTAAGGTAGTAGCTAGCGGCTGGCTGGCACCCCATGCCCTATCCCATACGGGCTTTTCGGGGCTGGGGTTCTGAAGAAGGGCGCCTCAGTCTAGCCGCCTCTTCTTCGCTCCCGTCGTGTTGTAGACGTAATATCCTTCCTTTACAAGCCGCTAGGAGTCCAAATCAGGATACCAGTAGTCAATATAGTTGTCGCCGTTCATAGCCATCATCGCTAGATACTATAGAGCAAACTTGGTAGTGAGCCTTCTACGTCTATGCGCATCTTAGGGTACTATGGCGTATTCCGGATCGTAGTACTTATAACGAGGTTTCTGGATTTCCAGTATTGGGGACACTAGTATCAGCACAGAAACGTTGCCGATCCGCCAAGGATTGTGTGGAGAAGGGGCTAAGTAACTCTCTTCAGCCTAACTCCTCTTTTAAGGAAGGGGGAGTCTACGATTCCCACCTCTCTTGATTCTTGGGTTTTCTAAGAATCAGTCTTAGTACACGATCTCTACTATAGTACTATTCTGAAATCTACAATTGTTATACCTTCTACCTAACTCTCAGTTCTTATATTAGGGATCTTTGACAATTCTGATTCTTCTCTTTAAGTTACCTAAAAGACAACAATGCCACGAAGTAACAGCGTCGTAACGCAAACGGGTCCTTCGTCCCGCACGCGCGAAAAAGCTCCTGCTGTCTCCCTTATACTAGACTTACCATCGGGAAGATTACTTGTAGCTCGCGCCCGTACTAGGGTTACGCTAGTGATACGTCAAGCTCCCGCTTCTAGTTCAATAGTAGGCTCCGCGTCAGGAATAACTATACTTAGAGAATCTCAATCTATGGAACCGGAGACTCATTCAGATGGAATAATCGCTCACGATTCCCAAGCAGTTCTATCGGAACGCGAGCGTAACAAAAGCGATATCGCTTTAGCTCTTGATAATCGTATCGCACAGTTGGAACGAGAATTGGAGCTTCGCTGACAATTAGCGGTCCTTCGGAATAACGCTGACGGGGAGTAGGCGTCCCGTTGACGGCATAGCACTGATTCCGAATCGGATCCTCAGGAACTTAAGATTAAGAACATCCCTACCTTTATATTGCAATTCTCCTTATAACAACGCGACGAGTGGCTTAGCGATTTGAAGAGAGGCTTCAAGGGAGCCCCAAAGAAATACGCTAGTTCCACTAAACGAGTCCTCGAGGCTTTAAACAATATAAACTCCCAGTACCGTTCTCGTTGGGATCAATATATCGAGGGAAAACGATTAAAAGACCCCGGTTTCGACGACGAGTCGTGGATCGACTACGAAGACTGGACTTTGAGCTTGATCCAGAATAAAGGGAATCTCCGGGTGGATCTAGCGGATCGCTTGAATAAAATAAGATAACAACCCAATTAATACCCACAAGATTTCAACTCTTATCTATCGTCGATTGAGCGTTACTTTCCTCGCAAAACGGAGCCAAACTGTGTGCTGACCTATTTGGTTAAGCTAGATAAGAAGCTTTTCAAATACATTCAGGAGGTTTATGCCCTTAACTTACCCTAGACCCGCGACGAGATAGTTATACTCGTAACTTCTTATGCTTATACGTGGGGCATATACTAGCGTCGTTTCCAAGATAGTAACGGAGGGGAAACCAGTCGGAATTCCCTTTCTAACCCTCGCGGTATTAAGAGGAAGGAGCCGTCCCAAAACTCAGGTTCCTTATATCGAGACCCTAAGAGCCGTTATAATAGTAGCAACGAATCGGTTACGGACCGATACAGTAATAAGGACGGCAACCCTGTCGTGGACGGCAAATAGTTACGTTGCTACGTGTGTAATAGCCCGGCGCATTTAGTACCTAAATGCCCTAAAAGAATTATCGTTTAGTCCGCTGGGGCGAGAGCAAAAAGGCCTAATAGAAAGAGATGCTTACACTCCTGAATAGAGGGACTCCGGGACTCCCTAAAAGTTTGAGCAGAGTAGGCAGTCCCTACTCCTCCGCCTACCTTATAGTTGGGACGACTAAGCGTTTCCATATTCCAATACGGATTCAAGGGGAGACCGTTGTGGAAACCTATACGGATCTTTTTTTATTTTATTTTTTAAATCAATAAGTGTATGGAATCCTACAGATTATGACACTATATACACCTTCTCCTTTTGCTCGATAAAATCGAGGAACGGAGTATAGTATAACACCTTTTCCTGTATAAACAGAGAAAAGTATAGAAAGTAAGTAGTATACCTAGGAAAATCCAATCTGTAGTGAACGTATATTCCACCGTCTTCGCTGTTTTTGTGTCTTTCGTTGTCTTTTTCGCTCGAAAAGGATAGGAACCCGGCTAACCTTAAACCCTCTAAAAGAGGGTAGTTAAATTGACCTCCGTATGCTCTTCAAGGGTCTCTGAGGACTACTTATTCTATAGGGCCGAGGGCTCCGTATATTCAAAGTAGGTGGCCTTTTTGCTCAAGCCGTCCTCGGGGTTCGTATCTGGCTACTTTTAGCCTTTGTCCTCCAAAAATAAAGCTCCTTGGAATAGTAGTTTCCGGGCTAACTGAAAATACTACCGAGGCGGCGTTTTGGCTGTCTTTAGGCCGTACTAGCCACCTCGGTTTTCCAAGAATCTGAGTCGAATTGAATAGGTGAATCTCTCTTGCGAAAGAGTCGAATTCCATAGTAGAGACTCCGTGAGCTACTAATTTCACCCACGAGCCCGGCTTCTCTACGGCTTCTACTTGAAATCCAGCCTTAAGAAAGGCTGGCTTCCAAGTATCGGCTCTATAGAGTAGGAAGTCTGCGGTGAAACCTTGCGTACTGTCACGGGACTGTCAGGCTGAGAGCGGAGTAAGGCTAAACAGATGGTATTTGCTACGGACAGACTCAATCCCGTGGTTGCGGGCAGGCTGATGATAAGACGTAGCTCGAAGAGCTACAAAATATAATGGACAGAATCAATATAAAGATATTTCCTTGTCGCGGGCCCGCACTAGGCCTACCACGTGACAAGGTCACGTGGCTCAATTACCTGGGGCCTCAGCGCCGTGACAGTACTCCCCTCCTCTAGGGCGGAGCTCCGACGACGCAGTTACGGTCTGGGCTTGTTCGGGTACCGGCGGTGAAAGTTGCGGACGATCTCCTGTGCGTTCTCCAGGTGCTCGGCGGGTGCTTCGGTGGGATCGTCGTATCCAACCCACTTGACAGTATACTTCAACCGAGGGCCGCCCCGGCCTCTCCTCTCCCAGCGGGAGTCCAGGATGTCCTCGACCTCGAATTCTTCGATGCCGTCCACCTCCACTGGGGGGGGAGGAGCGTGGCACTGACCAGGCAAGGGATCGGTGGCAGCGGGTTGGAGCAGGCTGACATGAAAGACAGGGTGTATCCTCATAGACGCAGGTAGCTCCAGACGGTAGGCATACGGGCTGACGACTTCGGCGATCCTGAACGGTCCGAGTACTTTCCAGTCGAGCTTCTTCTGCGGTCGGGCAGTCTTAATATTGCGGGCGTCTAGCCACACTTCCTGGCCTTCTTGGTAACGGCGGGCAGGTCTCTTTTTCCGGTTGGCGTACTCCTCTTGGCGGGCTTGGGCGAGACAGATCTCGGATTGCAGGTACTCGTGGATCGTTTTCATCTTCAGGACCAACTCCTCAGAGTCGCGAGCGGCGCGCTGTGGTCCAGGCTGTACAGGTTCGAATCCTAGGCGGGGGTGGAAGCCGTAATTGGCGAAGAACGGTGTCGTGCTGGTGCTCTCGTTGATGGCGTTATTCAGGGCGAACTCGGCAAGGGGCAGCCATCTCGACCAGTCGTCTTGGAGGTAAGAGACCTGACTACGCAGGTACTGTTCCAGGAAAGCGTTCGCGATCTCGGTCTGGCCATCTGTCTCTGGGTGGTATGCAGTCGATAGCAGGGCTTTGATTCCTAGGCGGCGGATCAGGTGCCTCCAGAACGCGGACACGAATTGGGCTCCACGGTCGGAAACAATTGTCTTGGGGAGGCCATGTATCTTCCAGACATGCTTGGTGTATAGGCGGGCGACTTCCTCGGCATCACAGGTTCCTTTGCAAGCTATGAAGTGCTTCATCTTCGTCAGACGGTCTACTACGACGAGGATCGCGTCGTACCCATCGCTTTCGGGTAGGTGTGTGATGAAGTCCATAGAGATATCCTGCCAGGTGTCACGGGACTGTCAGGCTGAGAGCGGAGTAAGGCTAAACAGATGGTATTTGCTACGGACAGACTCAATCCCGTGGTTGCGGGCAGGCTGATGATAAGACGTAGCTCGAAGAGCTACAAAATATAATGGACAGAATCAATATAAAGATATTTCTTTGTCGCGGGCCCGCACTAGGCCTACCACGTGACAGGGTCACGTGGCTCAATTACCTGGGGCCTCAGCGCCGTGACAGTACTCCCCTCCTCTAGGGCGGAGCTCCGACGACGCAGTTACGGTCTGGGCTTGTTCGGGTACCGGCGGTGAAAGTTGCGGACGATCTCCTGTGCGTTCTCCAGGTGCTCGGCGGGTGCTTCGGTGGGATCGTCGTATCCAACCCACTTGACAGTATACTTTAACCGAGGGCCGCCCCGGCCTCTCCTCTCCCAGCGGGAGTCCAGGATGTCCTCGACCTCGAATTCTTCGATGCCGTCCACCTCCACTGGGGGAGGAGGAGCATGGCACTGACCAGGCAAGGGATCGGTGGCAGCGGGTCGGAGCAGGCTGACATGAAAGACAGGGTGTATCCTCATAGACGCAGGCAGCTCCAGACGGTAGGCATACGGGCTGACGACTTCGGCGATCCTGAACGGTCCGAGTAGTTTCCAGTCGAGCTTCTTCTGCGGTCGGGCAGTCTTAATATTGCGGGCGTCTAGCCACACTTCCTGGCCTTCTTGGTAACGGCGGGCAGGTCTCCTTTTCCGGTTGGCGTACTCCTCTTGGCGGGCTTGGGCGAGACAGATCTCGGATTGCAGGTACTCGTGGATCGTTTTCATCTTGAGGACCAACTCCTCAGAGTCGCGAGCGGCGCGCTGTGGTCCAGGCTGTACAGGTTCGAATCCTAGGCGGGGGTGGAAGCCGTAATTGGCGAAGAACGGTGTCGTGCCGGTGCTCTCGTTGATGGCGTTATTCAGGGCGAACTCGGCAAGGGGTAGCCATCTCGACCAGTCGTCTTGGAGGTAAGAGACCTGACCACGCAGGTACTGTTCCAGGAAAGCGTTCGCGATCTCGGTCTGGCCATCTGTCTCCGGGTGGTATGCAGTCGATAGCAGGGCTTTGATTCCTAGGCGGCGGATCAGGTGCCTCCAGAACGCGGACACGAATTGGGCTCCACGGTCGGAAACAATTGTCTTGGGGAGGCCATGTATCTTCCAGACATGCTTGGTGTACAGGCGGGCGACTTCCTCGGCATCACAGGTTCCTTTGCAAGCTATGAAGTGCTTCATCTTCGTCAGACGGTCTACTACGACGAGGATCGCGTCGTACCCATCGCTTTCGGGTAGGTGTGTGATGAAGTCCATGGAGATATCCTGCCAGGCTCGGTCGGGAATCGGTAAAGGTTTGAGTACCCCCTGGCGTGCTTCTCTGGAGACGGTGCTTCGCTTGCAGGTGTGGCAGTTTCTGACCCATCGCTCGATATAGGATAGCATACCCGGCCAGTAGTATTCTCTCGAAATGGCCTCGTAAGTTCTCGCTCGGCCCATGTGTCCGGTGACCGGGCTCTCGTGGTACGAGCGTACAAGCTCAGCGAGCAGTTCTTGATGTTCAGGGACGTACAGCCGGTCTCGATAGTACAGGTATCCGTGTCTGTTCTCGCACTCGGCTAGGGTGATACGCGGGTGGCGGGCGTGGTTCTCCTCTAGGGCCTTCAGTATGGACCGTAGTGTTTCGTCGGACTCGTACCCTTGTTCGAACAGTGCTTTCACCGGTGGGGGCAGTAACGGAGCAGTTCTCTCTCGTGAGCGGACGGGGCGGACTGGCTCAGGGTCTGGTTCCGTGGCTGCGGTCTCTGGTCTCCTTGTGCTTGAGCGTGTCGTAGCTCTTAGCTGTACTGGTTCCTCTGTGAATCTGACTCGTCTCTTGCTGGGCGGGGTGGGTTCCTCGAAGTTGTGGCTCTTCAGTACTACCTGGCTCTGGTGTAGCAGGCGCTCATCTCCCTCCTTCGGGAGGTCCTCTGACCTCCTGGTCAGAGCGTCAGGCTTCGCTCCTTGTTTGCCGGGACGGTAAGTAATCTTGAAGTTGAACCTGGAGAGGAATTCGGACCAGCGGGCTTGTCTGCGGTTCAGGAGTTTCGTCGTCGTGAAGTATTCTAGGTTCCGGTGGTCTGTAATGACCTTGATCGGGGAGCTCGTTCCCTCCAGTTCCGGGCGCCATTCCTCGAAACAGCGAATAATTGCCAGGAGTTCCTTATCGTAGATCTCGTAGTTACACTCCGTTACCGAGTGCTTCTTTGAGAAGAAAGCAACAGGCCGTAAAATGCCGTCATCGCCGTACTGCGATAGCACACCGGCCGACACGAAATCGGAAGCGTCGGTTTCCAAGATAATCTCTCTTTCCCAATCGAACGGGGCCAGGACGGGCGCGGTCGTGAAAGCAGTCTTCAGTCGGTTGAATGCCTCTTCGCAGTTCTTATCCCAGTTGAACTTCACCCCCTTCTTAGTGAGGTTGACTAGCGGGGCGATGATCTTCGAGAACCCTTGGATGAAGCGTCGGTAGAAGTTCCCGAAGCCGATAAAGGCTTGTACATCGGTCAGGCAGGCGGGCGTTTTCCAGTTGACGATCGTCTCGATCTTCTTCGGGTCCATCTGGATTCCTTCTCGGCCCACGATCACTCCGAGGAAGGTGGTCTTGTCCTGGAAGAACTCGCACTTCTGGATCTTGGCGTACAAGCCGGCTTCTCGCAGGGCCGCGAGGACCTTCCTTACATGAGCGATGTGCTCCTTTCTCGTGCGACTGTAAATCAGGATATCATCTAGGTAGGCTGTGCAGAAAACGTCTAGGTACTCTCGCAGGGTGTCGTTAATAAACCTCTGGAAGGTTGCTGGCGCTGCGGTCAGGCCGAACGGCATAACGAGTGACTCGAACAGGCCGAACCGGGTACGGAAAGCCGTCAGGTATTCTTGTCCTTCCTTGATACGGATGTTGTTGAACGCAGAGATAATGTCGATCTTCGTGTAGTACATCATCCCTTTCAAGTTGCTGAGGGATTCCTTCGTTAGCGGCAGGGGGTAGCGGTCCTTGACGGAGATGTTGTTCAGCGCACGGTAGTCCACACAGAAGCGGAGTCCTCCTCCTGGTTTCTTGACGAAGAGTACTGGCGAGGCAGCAGGAGACGAGCTGGGTCGGATGAAGCCTTTCTTTAGGTTATCCTCAAGCCATTCCTTAAGGGCCCTCAGCTCGTCGCGGGACATCGGGTACAGAGGTCCAAAGGGCGGTGTCGCTCCCTCAATAAGCTTGATCTCGTGGTCGTACCGACGGTGTGGCGGTAGCTTGTCTGCTTCCTTCGGGGAAAAGACGTCACGGAAGTCTCGAAGCTCTAGTGGCAGTAGTTCTTCCAGGTCCGGTACGTCGTGTTGGCTAAGCTGTTGTTCTATATCCTCTATAGTAACAGAAAACATCTGGTAGTTCCTTCGGGCGTACGCTGAACAGGCTCGCATTGAAACTTCTGCGATATCCATGTGTTCTAGTCCGGTGGGGCGGGGCGGTAGGTAGGTCGGGCGGTCTCTTTTCGGCACGTCGTGCAATGCTCTGATCTTGGACGGGCGGGCGGGGGTGTTGCAGTTCTTCTGGCAGTACTGGCTGTCAAAGGTGAAGGTATGGCTGGCGAACCCGACCCTCGGGTCGTGTTCCTTTAGCCATGGCATTCCTAGTATGACGGGGTAATACGCTAGCTGCGTGACGTATAGTCTGATCTCTTTCTCGAAGTGGTCCTCAATCCTCAGGCTGGTGATAACATAGTGGGTGACCTTCCCACTCTCGGATTCTCGGCCGTCAAAGACCTCCAGGGCGAACG